>CM032121.1:31104229-31704229 GCA_018894105.1 Jacaranda mimosifolia
CAATTATGATCTTATTGATTCATCATTTTTAAAGGGTAACTTAAAGGAGAAACTTGGAATATTAATAAATTTGGTATCCAAACCACCTTTTTGTACTGAATTCTCCATTTTATCCTTCAAACTACATTACCCATTTTAGTTGCTTGAACAATTGAAGGGTAAATTATGTAAAAAACCATAAATAACTTCCACTTTAGATACAAAATAGCATTTATTTTTATAATAGTATAGATTACTTATATATTTATCAAGAATCTATTAAAATTCAAATATCTAACCCCACACTTTATTTACAAAATTTATATACGCATGTGCATATATATATATATATATATAACTAAATTTCAAAGTAATTTTTTAAGTTAGCTGATCTGGTCAATCTTTTCAGCAATTAAATTGGTGCAAAATCAAAGAATAAAAATGACTCAAGATTGTATGCCTATATAAGTAAACTTACCAATAGAGTATTTAATTTACATATGATTGTATTTTACAAGTAACGAGAAGTTGACGTGGCTTAATTTAAGACATTCATGATATTCATCTTTAATAGTTGAAATTAATTATATAAGATCAAGCAAATTAATCTAATCATTTGATTCAATCCAAATATAAAATATGCGGATATTAAACTATTTTTGAATTTTTGCTCGTTTTTAAGGGTAATGATCATTTTATTTTAATTTTCACATCATACATATGTGTGTGTATATGTATATAATAAAAGTCAGGAAAGATGAGGATGCTAGAAGAAAATGCTTCCTTTTTCAGGCTTTCTTTTGCATATATAGCAAAAGATAAAAAGGAAAAAGAAAAAACAAGAAAAAGCAAAACTAAAGCCAACTTTTCCCTTGTATGTTTTCTTTTCGCCCGTCTCTCTTCTTTTTCGTTTTTGTCTGCAAAACAAAGAACCGAAAAAAAAAAATGGGAAAACCTAATGCTAGTATCCGTACACTGTATTCATCTAAATGGCAGCTAGTTATATGGAGTACATTACGTTGATAATTCTCAAATTACCTTTCACCAACCTTTTCTACCCAACAGAGGCGGTTTGTTTTTTTCTTTAGACGGAATGAAGTGCTTCCATTAAGTCATTTTCTTTTGAGTTTAAGAAACACGGATTGCTTTTCTACCTCAAGTATTGTAGTTGTGTGCTAGTGTAATTTAATCATTGTAGACAAAGAAAAAAGAGGCAATTGAAGAAAATAGGAATGATAATACCTTTCATCCGGTTTTTAATGAAAGAAAAATATTATATATATATATATTGACTAAAAGCTGTTTGGATGAGTTTATAAATTTTTCAAAAAATCTTATGATATAATTGATAGTTTATAAGATATCATAAAATATTTGATAAATTATTTATAAAAAAAAAAAAAAAACATATAAACTCCCAAATAGGATGTTAGAATAGTATAAACTCTATTGGAAAAAAGTTTAGGAGTTCTTAACTTAGTTTTAAAATATTAAAAAGAATTAATTTTAACTATATTAATTACAAGATAGGACCAAAGAATAGACATTTAACTTAAGTTACCCCAAAAGTTAACTTAAGATGTGAGAATTGTCCAAAATCATACAAACAGACTAGTATACATGTACTTAACCAATGTAGGAATCTAGCAAATAAGTTTCAAATTTTTATTTTATCCAAATAACCCAAGAGTTTATTTTCAAAAAGTAAGATCTAACTAATATATAAAAATACCATACAACGTATAAAAATTTATAAAATATTTTAAATAAATTTAGCACAACATCCTCTAACTCAAGCCCAATTATCAAGAAAAAACCTCCTCCTTAGACTCGGGGTTATCTTTAATTTATATACATGGAATAATTATAGTTGATTTTCAACAAATTCAGGTTTAACTAATTACATATATAAAATACAAGGTTGGACATTTGACCCGTTATTCGATATTATCTGTACACTAAATTTTACACAATATATATACACGTGGTTTGTTGTATATCGTAGTTTTAAATAGTTACTACACCTATAATACATACATATGTAAATACATTTGTGGGATATGACTGATTATTAAAGAAAACGAAAAAGTAACAGATGAAAATTTTGACTTCTTTATCCATCATCTTAACAAGTGAAGTGCCTTAAATTTTATTTTATTTTCTATTTCATTTTATATTCTATTTTGATACATATATATTAAATATATTTAATTTTTAATTAATTATTTTTATAAAAAATATTCAATTTATATGTCGTATATTCATAAAATGAAATAAATAATAAAATATTATAATTAAAATAAAAAAATTTAAATCGTTAAATGTATCTAGATATTTTTATTGAAGATATTGCATAAATAATCAAGTATAAATTAAGTTTTAACACGTATTGGTGATGAACAAGATCCTTTTGGAATTTACCCTATGAAGTACCAAAAGCATGCATGTGAGATGTGATGTTGAGATTGGGAGACATGGGACGCACCGCCATTTAATTTAGGGCCATAACGGCAGAGCTGGTTAGGTGAGTACTTGGAATAATGATTCAAATCTTGCAAAATTCTATCTATTTTGCTTAGATGGGTTATGAATCACACGTGGGGCTCCACTGATATTAATTATTTTTCTTTTTTTTTTTTTTCCCCATTCAACAAGACCGACTCTGTGTGACATATGCTACTTGCTAGCTAGCTAGCGGCAAGCACGTACAACTAATTATAGGCCCTTACATGGGGGGTGAATGAACGGAGGGTCTACAATCGACAGCATTGTACACTACTGTTGAACTGAGGGGTGGATGTGTCTGTTTGCACCTCTTCTTCAATCTTCGGTTCAACTAATTATTGTAGGCTGCGTTTGATACAAAATTTACAGTGACTAGCTCATTTAATTCATATTAGTAACATATTTGATAGAATAGATTATGGAAATGGGTTGAGCTAAAACTGACTTCGAGCCCATATTATTCATGTGATTGGGCTCAATTATCATCCCATAGTTGAATGTGAGATTGTAGTTTGACCAAATCAACTGAAAAATATATAGACGAATTTGTCCCTCATTTTGACAACTAACTTTTAGAGATGGAGGCAATAATAGAATTTAAAAAAATAATTTTTCTCAATCTTTGAAACCAAACATGAATGCAAGATTATGGAATTTATAATACGAACTACAATCTCTAATATCAAACGGGTATATTAATCTATTCAAATAACCTCTAATCTTATATGGTCAAAATTAGATACGGTTAATAATTTTTCATATCAAACACGACCGTATTCTATTAGATCCAATTAAAAATATCACATAAATAAATGAGGTTGTCGTGTGATTAATTAAGTATTGATTATTCTAATATTGTCTTTCACTCATAAGTTGAGTATTGAAGATTTTGACAAATTAAGAGGCAAATTTTATTTTTAAGATCAATTTCATATACAACCTTGAAATAGAATTAGTTCTGAGATTTGAGTCGTCTAATAAATCTTTCAAAATGAATTAAATGTGCTCCATCAGTGTAAGTCCAAGGTGCCATCTTATCAATGAGCTTTGGTCTAAAATAGACAAAATTTAAAATCGATGGGGTATTCCAACAAAAAGTCTTGAAACTTAAATTGTTAGAATCTTTTGAGTTGTTTAAGGTCTTTTTTTGTTTAAATTATACACACACATTAATGGTGCATTACAATTTGAACCGCAAACCTCACTCTTATATGTATGAGTACAATTTTGATGAGCCAATTGACCACTCAATTGAGTTGCTTAAGGTCGTTATCATACTAACAAAAATTAGGGCTTCAATTACGCAAATTCTTAGCTAATGCTAAAATTTCATAGCTTTGATTATGAAATTATTTTAACCAAGTTCGAAGCTGATACTCTCATAGCTAACCCTCGCTTCGATTAATTCATAACTAATGATCATTCTTTTGTATAAATATATATTATTAGTTTTTATATAGATAATACATAACTAATTTATCACACTTCAAAAGTACAATTTTGTGGATTAAAATTAATAGTTTTTACTTATTATAATTAAAAAAAAAATTTTGTTACGAAAATTTGTAGCTATATATTGTAGCTATAGCTACAAAAGTAAATTCATAATAATTCTTTTGTAACAAATACTTAAATTTTTAGTAATGTCAAATAGTTTAAGATTATAGAATACCCTTATCATTTTGCAGTTGGAGGTAATTATAGAAGAAAGCTAATGCAGACCTATTTTACGTCCAAAATTTGTAATATGATAGGATGATTCAGTGTGTGGATCACGTAGAGTTTAAGTGATGAATTATATTACTTTGGATAACAAAGGCATTCTATCCAACTTATTAAAAAAAACACAAAGTTTACTATATAAAATAATAAATTTAAATAATGAGAACAAAATTATTCTCTCAACTTACTTCGTCCCGTCATTCGAATTATTGAAGGTATATATAAGAAAGCTATAAAAAAGACTAAAAGAAAAGTAACTTGTAGCAGCTACATATGGTTGTTGGATTCTGGAATTTGTGCCTACGTACTGCAGTTGCCAAAAAAGTACTGAATGCTCACCCAAAATTACACTTACGTCAGTTAATCATTTGGGTGATTGATTGAGGTGGGGGAGACGTTCCACCCTCGCTCGAGGCTTTCTTAAATGCTAAAACAGTGAATAAAGAAAAAATAAATAAATAAAATCAAGGATCCTGGAAAAACCCTAGAAGATACCTACCAAAAAAAAAAAGTGAGGTTATTTGAAAGATGTGCTATATCTGGACCACTATTTAAAAATTCAGATTGGACGAGGCGGTTGGGCTGTTTGGATTGTTGATCGCCTTATAAACAGGTTCGATTTTGAGTAAAAATTGGTAAATAAAAAAAAAATCGTCATATTTTGTGAAAATTATTTGAACCACTAAATCGTTCACAATTTATTAAAACATGACCAGTTCATTTATTTTCTTTTCTTCTGTTTAATTTTTAACATAATTAACACTTTTTTTTTTTTTACCTAATATGCGAACCTTTAAGGCTAAGGTACATTTTAAAAAGTTAAAAGTTTGATACACTTAAACAAATCTACATAATAAAAATCCCAATAAAATCTAACATTTTAATTTTGAAATCCAACTAAAAGGTAAAGACCTTTAGTCCCTTACCCAGCCCATATGCTCTTGGTTGTCTCTTTCAAGTTCAAACTTATAAAGTTGAGTAATATAATTTAGATCATTTATATTTTGTGTTTGGTATTTTATTAATTTTTAAGTAATATATAAAATATATAATATAATATAACATAATTATAATGTCACGATTCAATTGTAATTCAATTACGATCTAACCGATGGTTGAATCCATAAACCATGAACCTGTAAATCTTTCTATTTAAAGAATGGTTCGGTTTTTGAACATTGATTTGGACTCCATTTTTCTAGCACTAATTTGGACTCAAATTTTTACCGAAAGAGCATTATAATATATTTGATTTTGGTTTGACCAGCAGATTATCTTTGACTAGTTAAAGGGACTTATACATTTATGTAAAATGAATCAAATCTAATATGAAATTTAATATGAATCAAATCCTAATAAAAATTCTTGATATTCAAATTAGTATAGATTATAATAGAAAAGGTTAACATTGTGTTCAAATAATGAAATGTATACTTTTGAAATATAAGATTGGGAATACTTATAAGATAATAATAATGTGACATCACATCACTTATATATATACATCGACATTTGTCAGTGCCACATAAGTAAGATGAATGATCGGTCTACCAGAATTATAATTGAATTGAAAATAATAATTAAAAAGATACGAATTCTTACAATGTTATAATATAATATGAAATAACAGTGATGGTTTTGTTATTTACATTATTTTCCATATTCCCATGGTTCTCTAAATTTTATTTTTGAGATATTGATGGTTCAAGTATATTTGTTGAAAAAATTAAAAAATTTATCAAAATTATAAATATTTAGTTAATTAATGTATTTATATGATGTATGCACATAACATATATATGTATAGTGTTCTTCTTTCTTTAATGACATTAATTTGCACAATTAAACTTGTATAGATGAGCTTTAACATAAAACTAGTATTCATTACCTGGCAATTGGGTAACCATGGGTAACCCAATTACGGGTACCAACGAGTTGGGTAAATTTACCTGTTTTTTAATGGGTAACGGGTAACCCACGGGTATCCGTAATTTTTTTTTAATTTTATCATTATTATTTTATAATATTTAAAGGTAAACTTGATGTTACTCAAATATTAACTAAATAAAACTACAAAAAAAAAAAGACTACAAATTTCAAACATTAAATTGAACAAATACCTAAAGCATAATAATAATATTGTAGTTTAAAACTTATATCTTTAGTATTTAAAATCTACCAAATTTAAAGTACATCACATTCAAAAGTTCAAACTTAAATTCCATTACATGCCAAAAGTTTTTTGAATTGAAAATTTAAATACCAATCAAACATTGTTGTTCTTGTGAAAATAGATGTTGCATCCATAGGAATATGCACAACAAGTTATTTTAGGATATAATTTAATTTAATTTGCTATAGATTTTTAATTTATGAAATCAAAAATTAATATTTAGATTAAAAATATTTATATGTAAATATATATAATATATAATATATAATATATAATATATATTATAAATAAATAAAAATATTTACGGGTTCCCGCGGGTTAGGCCAAAAGATTGCGGGTAAATTTGGGTACGGGTAAATTACCCGCAATTTTTTGAGTAAAATAAACAAGGCCCATTACCCGTATTTTTTTGGATACCCACGGGTATGGATTGAATTTTGCCAGGTCTATTCATTATATATTACTTAAAAAGAGTATGGCGTCGAGGATGAATAGGCAATCAAGTTAGTGGTTGTCTTTGTCTCTTGATGGAGATATTTGTGTATGTGTGATTTGAATAGACAATCAAGTTACTTGCTTTTCATTGCTATGAAATGTTTGATTTGAACTATAACTATTATTCGACGAACAAATTCATCACTATAATTTTATTAAAATACTAATTAGATCCAAACCTCTCAACTAAAAAATGACTAATTGTTCATGGGTCATTACCGCAAACGAGTTCGAAATCATAACACTAATCAATCAAGGACCAAACTAATTATGCTTCTTCTGGATTTGGGGAGAGTTAACAAGATAATCTTTGTTTGCCAAATATTTTATAACTTGTCTACGTAGATCTACTTAATTATTCTAACTAATGTTTATCGGCATGATAACTACAACTTGTTATGACAAGTTACTTTCAAATTCGTACCTATACTTAGTCCAATTTGCACTTTTGGCTTTATTTATTAATCTGTATTAGTTACTTATTATTCCCCATTGTTATGATAACTATAACTTGTTGTGTCAATTTAATTTCAAAACTTGTACTTATTAATTAATATATAGTTTGATGCTTAAAATGATGAGATTCTCGTTTGATTAATGGGAAGCAACTAAGTAGCAAACTTTAATCATTGCTTAGGTAAAACAAATTAACTACTATTTGATTCAAATTAAAGAGGAAAAAAACATTCACATTATCATGATGTTTGCATCAAAGGCATAATAAAGTGAGAATCCTTAATCTAAAGATCACTAAGAATTGACAAAAGCACATCCACCTTATAATAGTGGGGATGGGCACGGAAAAATATAATGAATTGTGTGGTTAGTAGGTCCATCGTAATGTTTTTAAGCCCCTTTTGTGGCTAAATTTAACACTATTTTATTGCAAGTCGAGATGTTCCCCAATATAAATTAACTTGTAAAATTATTATAACAAAGCTGGGTAGGTGTTTAAAAGTATCACGGGATAAATTTATTTAAAAAAATTTATAAAAAGTTTGATTTTATTTTTAAAATGATTTTTTAAAATATTTAGATAAAATAAAATATTTTAGAATTTATAAAATTATCAATAATAATAATTTTTTAATTAACATAGTTAAAATTAAATTAAGGAGAATGTTATAATCTTAAAATAAAGTTAGAATCATGATTATTATTTTTTTAGAAGAAGCCATATGATCATAATTAGTATTCCATATCTTATTTTAAGAGTTTACAAGATCTTTTTTTAAAAAATTTGTCAAATACTTTATAACATATATCTAATGAGATATTTTTATAACCTTATTTGCTCACCTAAAATCCCTCTAAGCAGTTTAACATAAAACAATTTAGTCAAATTGAATAAGTTGTCAGTTAAATTTGACTTCATGACCTTTTTTAGCAAATCTGAGGTTGTTTCGAATTTTGTTTGATATTAAATGAATTTAGCCTAACAAACTTTAATTGAGTGGAAAAACGAATTAGGTTTGGTTGATTTTATTTTTTTTATACATATTTATCGTTTTAACTAATTGAACTGAGTTTAAATCAAATTTTGTCAATTAAAAAAAGCATAAACTTTTTAATAGTTGGTACTGATTCAATATTTTCCTGCTCCGACTATTCAATTATTATATCAATGATTTGTTAGCAATGTCTAAATCATTAAATTTTTTGCTGCTGTATATTAGTTTGAACAAAAGTCTTATATTTAACTACAATATTTGGAAGTTTAAGGATTTGATCATTTTTCTAAAATAATATTTTCCAAAAGAGTAATTATCCAATTATTAGTCTTTTAAAATATTTTCATAATCTTTTTTTCCATTCACATGTTCCTCGATGTAGGCAGCTAGCTAAAGACTTCACATTTTCTTTTCCTTCAATTTGTTACTGATCAGGGTCCAGAAAGTATAACAATTATCAATGTCAATTTGCTTTCTGTGCTGGATTAGGTAAATGCATTAGTTGCGGTTTATTGTGTGTATGCGATTGTAATGATTGTGTCACTGTACTTTAGGGGGGGGGGGGGGGGGGGGGATGGGGATATTAGTAAATCCATAATCTCGGTTAAAATGGATCAAGTTTTTCAAATATATCCCGTCATTTGGCTTAATCCTAATTCTCTCGAGGGATGAGCCGATGAGGCACAGATGTTTGAGTTCAACTCCTGAAAAGTCCATTTTCACATGAATAAATTATTAATAATATTCGTGAAACCAAATTAAATATAAAATAATTTTCAAGATCTATTTATTAGAATTTTGGCACTTAAATAAATTAACTTGTCACATTGAGAAGATCTTGTTAGTGTAACCAAGTGCCAAAATTGATGAGTATTGAATGAGCAAATTGAGTTAAAAAGAGTGAGCTATGAGCTAAGGATTATATAAGGCATGAGAGTGGGTGGATAGTGTATAATCATAATTCAAAATATATATATATATATATAAATTATTTTATATAATTATTTATGATTATTTAAAATTTTGGATTTTGAGACCGAAATTAATTCTTTCTACAATCATATCTAATTTTCTTAAAGAGTTGCAACCCATGTTTTTTAAATTAAAAATATGGGTCACAACTTTTTATTTAATCTGACAAAGTTAGGGACATGTGTTATAAGAATAGGTACTTAAATCCTATAAATATAAGTGATGTCTTGTGTCATTTCATCAGAAAATTCATACAAACATTCTAGCATACTAGCGTTCTAAGTATTCATATATGCTTGCATACATACACAATTTCATTAAGCACAGAGGTTTAAGTCAATTTAGTGTAGAGGTTCAGTCTTTAGGAGTGCCGCCTTAAACTGGTCGTGAGTCATTGTATCTTGGATGTCGTCCGTCAGTAGTCCTCGGGCACAAGTAGAAGCGAATAAGACCTTAAAGAAGCTATGCTCATGCAGACCTCAACTCGCTTCTTTCTATTCAATTTAACCAGTGCTGCTTCCAATTTGTTATCCTTTACTAAGTTTGGACTTTTGGTTACTTTGATAAATTGTATGATTTGTCAATATATTTGTACACGTAATGCTTGCTTAAGTTTTTTTTTTTTTTTTTTAATATTGAGTACTTACTGTTTTAAAGTGCTACGATTTGTTTTCAATTTACTTAATTTTTATTACCTTGGTTGGTGAATGCGGAATTTTCTTTTGCATATAAATTGCTATATATATATATATATAGAGAGAGAGAGAGAGAGAGAGAGAGAGAGAGACTGCACCTTCATTTTCATTGTTAAATTATACAACTCACATTAGTGTACACATACATAATTTTCCTACAAATTTAAGATCTTATGGTTCATCTCTATACATAACATTGTCCATTAGGTTTGTGTGTTTCGTTTTGGCTATAATTTGTACAAAATTAAATGCTTCTACCCATTTTTTATATTTCCTCAAAATTACACGTCACACACGTGGAATTCTGCATATAATAGCATAAATATTCGAAACCAAGTCATTCATTCTGTTTCTATGTGAGAGTTTGTCTTGTTAAATTATGTTGTTGATATAATTTAGTGGCATATAGTGATTGTTTTAAGTTGCTGACTTAAAAAAAGAAAAAAAAAATAGCTTTGTTTTCATACTTCTGTTTTTATCTATCAAGTTTCAACAAGTTTAAGGTGTTAGACTCTTCTCTATTTATATATAATTCAATAAAATACCTGCATATTTTTGTGTGAAGACTTTGATTAAAATTCAATGTTCTGTTGCATTTTAAATTTTGTAAATTGTTGCCTTAGCCTCTGCATCATTCCTTAATTTCCGAGAGCATTGCGTGTTGCATTAATATTTTGTTAATTGAAGATAACAAGTGTGGCATTTATACTTTGTTTGAAGATGACATGTTATAGACTTGATAGCAGCGCCTTCGTCATAATAAATTTTGCTAGTGTCGTGTCTCTCTCCCTAAATACAATCTGTCAATTAAATTTGTTGTATGCTAAGAATTTGCATAATTTTCTATGTCTGTCTCGTGAAATTCTGCCTTCCATTTCTTTTTTGTTCTCTATCGTTAGGAAAATCTGTTAACCATAAACTTCATTTTGTGCCCGTTTTACTTATTCAAATCAATAGTATAATTGGTTTTGTATATTAATTTGTAGAGAGTATCTATAGCCTCAAATAATGATGTGTCAAATGTTCTTAATGAGCCCAACGTGACTAGCGTTGGTAGTTGAATGCCGAATGCTCCCATTGCGTGGCCTCCGATTGCCGTAGCTCCTACTTCTGTAGCGGTTGGACAAGCGAAGAAACCAAAAAAAAAAAAAAAAATTCAATGAAAAAGATTTCAAGAGGTGGTAACAAAAAATGTTATTTTATCTCACCACACTGAACCTTGCAAGGTTCTTGCAAAAAGAACGTCCTGCATCAAGAGAAAATCTGGACATGCAAACTGTCGCGGCCATTGGTTCATGGAATCATGGAGATTTCTTATGCAAATACTATATACTCAATGGGTTGGACAATGTATTGTACAATGTTTATAATCCTATTGCTACGGCCAAGGAACTTTGGGAATCACTTGAGAGAAAATACAAGACAAAAGATACCGACACGAAGAAATTCATTGCTAATAAGTTCCTTGAATTTTTAATGGTTGATTCCAAGTTTGTGATGTCGCAAGTGAATAAGTATCAAATGATACTACATAAGTTAGCTGCCGAAGGAATGGCACTTGGAGAAGCATTAAAGTGGAAACTCTGAGCGAGAATCTGCCCTTGGGTTGGAAGGACTTCAAAAATTACTTCAAGTACAAGCGCAAGGAAGTGAACCTTGAGGACTTGATTTTGAGTCTAAGAATAGAGGAAGATAATCGGCTTCCTAAAAAGAGATGTGGTGGCAATGTTTATGAGAGCAAAGCGAATATGATGGGGGAAAGAGAGACTTGTCCGCCCAACAAAGTAAGAAAAAGAAAAAGAAATTTGAGGGCAACTGCTATGTTTGTGGCAAACCAAGACATAAGGTTAAAGATTGCCAAAATCATCAACAAGGAAGGACTCCTAAGAAGGACGGGCCTTCAAATAAGAGAAAGACTACCCATGCAAATGTTACAGAGGTGGTAATATCTCAGATGGTGTTAATGACTTGAAAATATCAGCTGTGGTTTCTCAAGTGAATCTAACAGAGAATCCTAAACAATGGTGAGGGGACACTAGGGCCACTCGACATGTATGCTCAGACAAAAGCCTCTTTTCAACATATGAGAATGCTAACTTGTTCGTGGTGAACTCTTCAACTTTCAAAGTGCATGGAGTTGGAAAAGTGGTACTCAAAATGACTTCTGGAAAGGAGCTAAGTCTCAACAATGTGCCAGACATAAGGAGAAACTTAGTGTCAGGTCCTATGCTTAGTAAAAATAGGTTTAGGCTAGTTTTTCAATCCTATAAATTTTTACTTACTAAAAATTGTGTGTATGTTGGAAAAGGCTTTTTGTGTGATGTGCTTTTTAAAATGAATGTAATAACCATCACACCCAAGAATGTACCTAAAGATACTACTAATAAAAATAAAGCAAATTCGGCTTGCTTGTTGGAGTCTTTAGATTTATGGCATCATAGACTAGGACATGTAAATTTCTGTACTTTCATTAAACTAGCAAAAAGCGGCATTATACCTAAGTTGGGTCTGACACAAAAACTAAGTGTGAAGTTTGCATTGAGGCAAAAATGATAAAAATGCCTTTTAAGGCAATTGAGAGAAGCACTGAACCATTAAATTAATTCACACTAACATATGTAATTTAAAAATGGTGCAATCAAGTTGAGAAAAAAAAGTATTTTATAACCTTTATAGATGATTGCACAAGATATTGTCAAGTTTATTTGTTTTCAAGCAAGGATGAAGCAATTGAAGTATTTAAACATTACAAAAATGAAATTGAGAATCAACTTGAAAAGAAAAAAAAAATACTTAGAAGTGATACAGGTGGTGAATATGTTCACTCCTTTCAAGAGTTTTGTGCTGAACATGGAATAATTCATAAAGTAACAGAACTTATGCACTACAATCAAATGGTATTGCTAAGCACAAAAATTAAACTTTAAAGGAAATAATGAATGCATTATTAATTAATGTAGGAGCACCTCAAAACATGTGCGGGGAGGCAATGTTGACTGCAAATCATTTACTTAATAAGATACCCCATAAAAAATTATAAAAAATACCATATGAGGCATGGAAAGAATGCCCACCATCCTATCAATATCTTCAAATGGGGGTGTCTAGCTATAGTAGAAGTACCACCTTTTAAAATGGTCGAAATAGGAGCTAAGACTATTGATGGGATCTCTATTGGTTATGCACAGCATAGTACGGCCTTTTGGTTCCTTATACATAAATTTGATATTGATGACATTTAAGTCAACATGATAATCGAGTCAAGGAATGCAAGATTGTTTGAAGTATTTCCTTCGGAAAATGAAGAAGGACGAGTAATATTTAAAAGACCTTAACAAACTCAAGAGTTGAACAAAGAAGACACTAAGCTTAGACATAGCAAAAGATCTAGAATGGCTAAATCCATTGGACCCGAATTCTTGACTTACATAATAGAAAGTGAACCACGGATGTTTACTGAGGCAATGATAACTCCTGAGACTCTTTTATGGAAAGAAGACGTGAGCAGTAAAATCGAGTCTATCATGCAAAATCATATGTGGGAATTAATAGATTTACCTCCTGAAAATAAATCCTTGGGTGTGAAAGAATTTTCAAGAGGAAAATGAAAGTTGATGGCATGATAGACAAGTACAAGGCATGATTAGTAGTCAAAGGGTACTGATAGAAAGAAAGTCTTGAGTACTTTGATATGCACTCGCCGGTGACTAGAATAACTTCTATTTGATTATTAATTGTCTTTCTTGCTACTAATAATCTCGAGATCCATCAAATGGATATAAAGATAGCATTTTTAAATGGTGACCTCAATGAGGAAATTTACATGGAACAACCTGAGGGGTTTGTGGTTCCAGGCCAAGAAAGAAAGGTGTGTAAATTAATTAAATCATTATACAGTTTAAAACAAGCACCTAAGCAATGGCATTTTAAATTTGATCATGTGATGATAGCCAATGGCTTCAAGATTAACGAGTGTGACAAGTGTGTGTGTGTGTGTGTATTAGAGGTACACCGACTAAATATGGCATTGTATGTTTATGCATAGATGATATGTTAATCATAGAAAATAACAGTAACATAATCAAAGAGATAAAGAAATTGCTAAGTTGCAATTTCAATTTGAAAGATATGAGTCTCGTTGATGTCATACTCAGAATTAAAATTATAAGAACACCTGATGGGATACCATTAACACAATCTCACTATATTGAGAAAGTGTTACAAAAGTTTCTAGATCCCACTAGTAGCCTGGTGAAAACATCAATAGATGTAAGCCAACAGCTTATCGAGTAAAATGAAGGAAAGGCTCAAGTGGAGTACACATGTATAATTGGAAGCCTCATGTATATAATGAACTGCACGAAACCGAATATTGCATATGCAGTTGGTAAGCTAAGTAGACATACAAGCAACCCTGGACAAGAGCATTAGAATGCCACTATCAGAGTACTGAGGTACTTAAAACATACCATGAAGTATGGGTTGCACTATACCAAATATCTAGCTATAATTCAGAGATACAGCGATACCAATTGGATATCTGACTTAAACGAGTCCAAGTCCACGAGTGGATATGTATTCACTCTAGGTGAAGCTGCCATATCGTGGAAATCCTTGAAGAAAACCTGCATATCTAGATCAACAATGGAATCGAAGTTCATAACGATGGATAAAGCAAGCAAAGAAGCAAAATAGATACACTAATTGTTGGAAGGCAATCCAAATTGGCCAAAACCTGTGTCGGTGATTTGCTTCTACTGTAGTAGCCAATCTGCCATCAGAAGGGCACAAAGTAGTATGTATAATAGTAAGTCTCGATAGATATGGAGAAGATATAACACCATTAGACAACTGCTCTCTAGTGGAGTTATCTCAATTGACTATGTGAAGTCTAAAGATAACCTTGCGAATCTGCTAACCAAATGTGTAAATAGAGAGCAAGTAAATAAATCATCAGAGGAAATAGGTTTGACGCTTTTAAATAACTGAGTCACCATTAGAAACCCTACCTATGTGATTGGAGATCCCATAAAGTAGGTTCAAAGTGAAAAGCAAGCTATGCAAGTGTGACTCGACATGGAAGCACTGTGGGAAGGCCACAACCATCTAGCTCATTCCGTTGATGAGCAGACAGTGCATCCTTAAAAAGTTCTGGGTTAAGCGTTGCTTTTAATGGCTCTCATATCTTGATATTTTGAGTGGGTGCAGCATGAACCTCTTAATGAGAAGTCACCTATGTGAGTAAGGATTGGGCCAAACCTATGAGAATTTTTAAGGCTGAATTCTCGAAATAGTACTCATGAATACCAAGAATTGTTCAAGTCTAAAATGAACAAAATAGTTAAACCATAAAATTGACTAGTTAGTGGTGTTGTGTGCAGTACTGTTATCTTGGTGTACACAAAAGCCAAACAGTTCAAGACATCACGTTCAATGGTTGGCAAGTGCACCTAATAGTGCTCACTAAGGAAGATTCAAAGTCAAAAGCTATGTCTCCCGATGCAATATCACTCAAGCTAAACCTCTATCTTGCATGTGCATTCATGAGCATATCTATCAGACTATTTGCTCATTCATATGGGAGATTGTTAGAATTTTGGCACTTAAATCAATTAATTTGTCTCATCGAGGAGATGTTGTTAGTGTAGGTAGGTGCCAAAATTAATGAGTATTGAATAAGCAAATTGAGTTAAAGAGTAAGCTATAAGCTAAGGGTTATATAAGGCATGGTAGTGGATGGGTAGTGTATAGTCATAATCCAAAAAATAATTATTATTATGATTTTACATAATTATTATTATGATTATTTTAAATTTTAAGTTTTGAGATAGAAATTAATTCCTCCAGCAGTCATATTTAATTTTCTTAAAGAGTTGCAACCTATGTCTTTTGAAATTCAAAATAAATGTCACAACCTTTTATTTAGCCTAATAGAGTTGAGGGCATGTCTTATAGAAATAGATACTTAAATCCGATAAATGTAGGTGTTGTCGTGTGTCATTTCAACAGAAAATTCATACAAGTATTCTAGCATTCTAGGCATTCATACTCGCATAACACATTTTCATTAAGCACAGATGTTCAAGTCAAGTATTTTAAATTAGTATGTCAAGCTTCAATTATATATTAGTGATCAGTACACACTCAATCCATATTGTATCTCATTATTATAATACAATTAATTAAGTAAATGAGTAGTAGTCTCTATATATGGTCATAGACATTCCTCACCTGATGAACTAACTTTTGGGGTTATTTATGCCTAAAGTACATTCTCCAATATGGTATCAGAGCCACTCATCCTAATGTTGGACCACGTAATATTGTTGGACCACTCATTTCATGTTATTCCAAGCTCCAAATGTTCATTCCGGGGTGTGTAGAGAATTTGTTAGATTCCCATATCGATTAAGTAAATGAGTAGTGGTCTCTACATATGATCTTGGACAATCTTCACCTCTTGAGTTAGTTTTTGGGGTTAGTTAAACTCAATGTCCACCATCCAACAATATCATACTAAAAAAGATTTACATGGAAATGAAAATATTTTAAAGACTTCATCTATGATTGGGGGCTATAAAGTAGCAATAGCGAAGTTTAAATAATAGTTATTCTATGTATTTCTGATGATCAAAAAATAAGAAAGACATTTTAAACATATCATTCAAAAATACATCAAAGAAAATTGATATTTAATATAAATAATTCTGATACAACACACGCATTCAATCGAATTAAGCCACTTCACTGGTCTTATTAGATCTTCATTAAGCCAATTAGGTCTAGGTAGGCCTAGAAAAAAAGAAGAGAGAGGTAAATCAATTGATTGATCCGAATTGACACGGAATAAAATGAAATTTTACTATACTACCCGGCTTGTTCGAACCCCTTAGATTGGACAAAAATTTAGTGAAACAATGTAGTGGGGGTCGAGCGAGTTGGTCAAAGAGGCCGAGCCCAATCACACGATACGACCAAGTGGAAGTTACGGATACATCATACATGACAAAAAAAAACCCATTACAACTCGGATAATCAGTAAGATAATAAATCAACTCCTATAAATAATAAATTAAAATTATGTTATGTATTGCCCAGAAGCTGAAGAAAAAATGTGATGAAATTGAGGAATTATATGTATTAGCCATAAACCTAGCCTTGTTGTTTGCAATCTAACTTGGGTTTTGTTTTCTTCTTTTGTTTTTTTTTTTTCTTTTGTCAAATGAGTTCATATATTTTTTTGTGTATCTTTTAGACAAGTAATCAATAACAAAAATACAAAAACATATTTTACTCCTATTAAGTACTAATAACAACTTCTTCAAACTTGTCGTTATTTGATGATTGATGAGCACTATAGACTTTTCGTGGCTATATATATGTTTCAGATCATTTTATGCAAACTTGTTTGCTGGTACCTTCTCTTTCTCTCTCCCCCCTTTTTTTTTTTTTTTTTTTTTTTTTTTTTTAAGTGGAAGACTTGAGTGCTGGTCTATTTGCACCTCTGTCTCTCACAAGATGACCAAAACTATTGAGTGGTCAAGCTTTGAAATTAGGCATTAGCATTAGATCCAACCCATCCATGGGGAAAGCAATCTCATTATATATAAATATATATATATACACCTTTAGGTCAAAAAAAAGCTAAAAGAACATTTTTTTTGCTGTCACACATACCTTTTCTATAATTTTTCTATATTATATTATGTTTTAATAAAATGAAACATATCTCATAATAGTACGCGTGAGGTGTAATATCATAGACACATTAACAACGTAGATAAAATCTCATATTCAATATTAGAAGCATGATGATTGAATGAAAAAATCATAAGTTAAGCTAAGAATTCCCAGAGTAAGAACCATTGGATGACTAAGAAAAGAAAGAATTTTCTTCTTCTTTTTTTTCCAAACTATTTGTTATATATTTTTTTTTATCTTTCGCATTTTTATTTGAAATATTTCATATTCTAGATTACATTGATTAAGATTTGACCCACTACTTGTTATTATGTTCATCTCTTTTTTTTTCCAATACATCTAGATTTTGATTTTTATTGAGATATTAAAGAACATTGAGAAAAATAATTTTTACATACAAATGATCTAACTTTATACACACACACACACACACACACAAACATATATATATATATATATATAAGAAAATTATAATTGATTTCCCCAATTACTCTTTGTGCAACTCAAACCTGCTGGATCTCACTCATAAACTATATATTCGTATCGCATGACTTGATATTTTATGTATTGGACAAATTTTATTTTCCTTATTAGATTCAACTCTCAAACATGGCCTTTCAGTACTGCACCAAATTTAGGATAATTGTGATTGAAGCATGAAAATTGGTAATGTCGGGATAAAGAAAGGAGGGGCATCAAAGGTTAAACCAGAAGAAAAGTTGATAAAAAGCCATGTAAAGGAATCTCAGCACAGAGAACTCCAGATGAAAGAAAATTCATCAGTTTGACAAGTAGAGGGGGAAAATTTAAAAGAAAGAAAGAATAATAATAAACTACTTTAGAGGCACGGATTTCATTTCCATGTCCTGGACATGTTTTCCATCCACAAATCTTGATAGGGCCATTCCATTAATTTATTAAAAGCATCTGCTTTCACTTTCCATAAATCTGATCTTTTTGACCTTCGAAACTGACAATTTTGGTCCCTCAACAACAGAAAAAAGATTAGGGCTTCAATCTTGATGGCCAATATTAATGGACACCTATTTTTTCGTGAAGGAAATTACCAATCAAAGAATCTTAAAATCTTGATCAAATAATTGAACTTGATGAAAGCCTACTTTTTCCACCAGCCTTTATGCATGGATTGGATGATTCAGCCTATTTAGTTCCAACATGAAGATAAAGCGACTATATTCATGATCTTACTAGTTTTCTAAAACTGTGTTCCCAAATTCACATTTATCAAATTTATATGCATCCCTTGCAATACGTCTACCACTATCACTTATCTATTGAAAGATAATATTTTAATTTAAATATACTTTTTAACTGAGTCAAATTTTGAGTCTTTTTGTGCGAATTCGATATAATTTGACTTAATTTGAATCATAACACGATTTTCAATATGTCTTAGATAATATCCAAATTATCTGTTGTTCTAATTAATCTCCAAATTTTTCCCCTAAGCAGGAACTTAATCAAAGAGGATGGATGGAATTATAATTAGAAGGATACAACTAATATTATAGGGAGTTGGAAAAATCAAATAGAGAGCTAATTAGGATGAAGATTACAATATGTGATTAATTTTGTTAAATGCATGCACTGAGATGAATGTTTCTTTCTCACGTGATAATCGGACTATTTTAGAGTTTAATATTTATCTATTTTCTTTTAATACTATCTATTGATCCTCCAGTAACAATTTGAAATACAGACATTTTAAATATTTAATAGATGTACACGTACCTTTCTATATATCAATTCTTACAATCTATATATATATATATATATATATACTCGTGTTATCCATTTTGCCCAAATGAATGAAGATTCTTCTCACCATACTCTTCTCCATTACCTCGTCCTATCACTTTGTATACGCGCAGATGAATCACCCATGAGTATACTACTTGTATTTAGATTGAACCAAAACTTGACCATTCCCAAAATTGAATTCGGAATCCATCGGGTCTATTAACTTTGGCAAATTGTAAAAAATAAATAAATAAATAAATTGTGACCTTGCCCATGGTGAAGCACATGACAATATTGGCACATATAAAATAAGGGGTGAACATTATATAATTAGGTGGTCCTGGTCCACCAATTGAGAAAGATATAGTAACGCCTAAGTCTAATATATATATAGGAGAGTGTGACAAAAGATATATAGCATATGTACATGCAATCAACTCTTGGTCAGGACCATCAAAACAAAACATGTGCTCTTTCAGCAAATTTCCTCAAGCAGCTTCACTTTCAACCATTGCCATTAATACTATATAGCAGCCTTAACTATACCAATGCTAATTGCTAACAAGGGCCGGGTCACCCAATTACTGATCAGCTTAAACCTCCGTAAAATGGACGCCCCTCACCAGCTGGGTCCCCCAACATACTTAATTTGTATTCTTTTTATTCTTTACATATATTTTTTCTATACGGCATAAATTAATTTTGTTTGCTTAGCTAGTATCGATCACAATTCATGTTATCTTCACATTGTGCCTGCTCATCAAAGGTATAGACTTTGGCAATGTCGATCGGTATATCATGCACCGATCAGTTCTATATATGCTCGTTTTAGGAACTCAAAAAGAAGCCTTCAACATGTATAGTTCTGAACACATTATAGTTGTCATGGACTTATTTGAATTGAGACATGGCCTCACATTAGCTCCATAATATTCTTCTAGTAATCAGGTAATTGCGTTGAGAGAGGATCGCATTAGGACTTGTTTCTTTTGATCTTGTATTCTGAAATGAAACACAAGTTGTGGTCATTAATGTGATTTTTTCTAACAAAAATCTATGCTCAAGTTAGTAAAAGAAATAGGAGCAAAAGGTTGAACAGATATAGATGCTAAAAGGGGTAATAATTGTTAAGATTTGACTCGGTTTTCGAGAAACCAAGTTTGACTAGAATTAGGACTCCTTCTTGTATTGGGTTTCCTAGTTCTAGGTAAAGTAGTCAAGTAATTTTCTATTATAAATAGATATGTTTATTTGATTACTTTAAAAAGGAAATAGACAGGACACTCGTGAAACTCATGATGTGATACTCATGGGGTAGTTATTGTGAGTACGAGTGGGGCAATACAAAGGGGTGGAGTGAGTATTTCTTTGGTAGTTATATTAGTGGTTGTACAAGGGGTTTTTTGGCTTGAGTTTGGGCACGTCAAATTCAAGGGTTGGCTTGTACTGGTCTATCATAATTGAAGAAAGAAAACTCCCGTGGAGGTAGGCGGAATTTGCCGAACCACGTAAATCTGTGTCTGTTTTATTTTTTCTATCTGTCGGGTATTAATTTTGTCATTAAATTTGTGAGTGTGATTTGTGAATTCCTGATAAATTAAATCTCATGCCTAAATTATTTCCACTGTGCTCCAACAAACTGGTATCGGAGCTTTTGGTTGGGGCTGCAAGTTGAGATTTAATTTTTGAGGATGGGCAATGTTATTAGCAAATTACTTCACGGTTCAAAATTTTGATGACAAAGGGAATTTCACTTTTTTGCAAGAAAGAGTGGAGGATCTCCTAATTCAACAGGGCCTAGCAGTGGCATTGAAGGTAGGAGAAGCCGACATATATGAAGGATTTACAGCGGGAAGATTTGACTTTATATTGCGGACAACATTATTATTAATGTTGTGGAGATCAATGGATTTTGGATTCCAGATGCACAATGCATGTTTGCTCCATGGAGAATTATTTTTGATTCACTTCAATCATGGAAGACATGTAATTTGTCTTTGTGCGATGATTCTACTTGGAGAGTCATGGGTATTGAAGTGGGGAAAATCAAAATAGTTGTTGGAGCAGTTCATACTTTAGATGGTGTGATCTATGTCCTAAAGGTATGAAAGAATCCAATTTTCTTGAGCCAGTTTGATTCCTAAGGTTGTGAATATTCACTGAAGGTGGAGTCCTGAGCCAGTTGGATTCCTAAGGTTGTGAATATTCACTGAAGGTGGAGTCCTGAAAGTCACACATTAAGCTGTACATGGGCATTGGCCGAGATGAGTTAGTTAGAGCCAAGACCTTACTAATTCGACATGTGCAGTGATATCTTTGAAGGCCAACGGAACTTGGTTTGCGATGGAGTCATGAACAATTGCTGAGATGAGAAACCTCGTCAAGGTGGAGATTGTTAAGATTTGACTCGGTTTTCGAGAAACCAAGTTTGACTAGAATTAGGACTCCTTCTTGTATTGGGTTTCCTAGTTCTAGGTAAAGTAGTCAAGTAATTTTCTATTATAAATAGATGTGTTTATTTGATTACTTTAAAAAGGAAATAGACAGGACACTCGTGGAACTCATGATGTGATACTCATGGGGTAGTTATTGTGAGTACGAGTGGGGCAATACAAAGGGGTGGAGTGAGTATTTCTTTGGTAGTTATGTTAGTGGTTGTACAAGGGGTTTTTTGGCTTGAGTTTGGGCACGTCAAATTCAAGGGTTGGCTTGTACTGGTCTATCATAATTGAAGAAAGAAAACTCCCGTGGAGGTAGGCGGAATTTGCCGAACCACGTAAATCTGTGTCTGTTTTATTTTTTCTATCTGTCGGGTATTAATTTTGTCATTAAATTTGTGAGTGTGATTTGTGAATTCCTGATAAATTAAATCTCATGCCTAAATTATTTCCGCTGTGCTCCAACAATAATTGTGATCATATATCTATAAAAATGTGATAATATAAGTATTTATATAGATTGCTCCCACATGAAATATTTCCTTTGATGTCGCCCGATCTCGGCCAACAATTCTAAAGATCCAATGCACATCATTATAATATGGGTCATTGGTGAGGCAATAGATTGTTACATTAACACTATGTTTGGTTCGTGAATTTTAGTTGGAAAAATAAAAAATATATTAAGAAAAATATTTTTGATTGTTTGGCTGGTAAGAAAAATATTAAAAATATAAAATTTTGAGGAAAAATATGGTGCATTTGAGGAAAAATTCTATTTGAAGTACTCCCTCATTATTCAACACTTTCATCACTCATTTCTATATTATTTTCTTTAACAACCAAACAAATTTAAAATTTTATATTTCTTTATTTTCTTTTTTCGTTTCCCTAATATTTTTCTTTTCTTTCTTTCTTTCTTTCTTTTTTTTTTTTAAATTCTTAAACCATACATAGTGTAAGAGGTAAAGGCAGAAGAAAAGTGACAAAATAAAAAAGGCCCCAAATGTGGGTCTGAACTCAGTGGCCAATCAAGGCTTAGAATGACATCTTTGGATTCCAAAATATGTCAAGATCATTTGGCAATTGGAAAATGACTGGTCAATTTGAAATGGGCCTGTTTGGCCGCTGTCGAACTCTGTACTTAAAGGCTTCATGGGCTTTCGACAAAGCTATACATAATCAGAGGGCTTTCATTGATCCTAGGTTTTTCTCGCATATTCTCATTTGTAATAATCTGCTTGTCACCTTTCAGTCAAAACCTTGCTTCAGAATATCTGCTCCACTAGTTCTTGATTTTTCCATTTGTGGGCTTCTGCATATCTTACCTTGGGATTGCGATAAAATGGGGCAGCACGTAAACAAGCAGTCACTAAAAATTGCTCTTTTTTGCCTTGTTAAAAAACACTTTGGATCCTTTTGATTCTTTATTACATTTTTCTGTTTCATCTCCTATTTTATAAGAAAATATTTAATACACATATCATATATCTATAAAATGAAATAGAATATGACGTAAAAAATGTAATAGAAAATCTAAAGGTAGCAACTTCTAAGTTTCTCTAATAATATTAGTTATAATCTTGGCGGATGAGATATGAAAAAAGAAGCAATTCAATCGTAGAATGAAGATTTTCACAAGCACTTCCACCTAGGGTTTATTGATTCGAACATCGAACCTAGGGGTGGCAAATGGATAGATTGGATTGGGTATGGTTTGGGCTTAACTAAGTTGGGTTCAATATAGGTGAGCTCAATAGGAGTTTTAAGTAGATGGATTGAAAATGGTTTGGGTTGGGTTGAACATGGGTTGGGTGGAAAATGGGTCCAAATGAAATATATATATATTTTACTTAATCAAAAAAATTATTTCAAAAAATAGTAATATTAATATATCTTTCATATCTTATATTCAATATGAAATTTCACAGTATAATGGGAGATATATTAGATTATATACTTATTTTATTAATTTTTCATATGTAATTATGTTCATAATTAATTACAACTCTAGTAGTTATTTTGTAAAAAAAATTGATCCTTTCGAAGAAAATGACACCATTATCACACCTAAGGATGGGCATTCCGATGGGGTAATGCGGGTACTTGCCCAACCCGATCCGATATTATCCGATCAAGTCAGATTTTTCTTATTTAAAAAAATTATGGGTTGGGTACCCAATACCCGGATAAAATTTTGGGTCAAATATCAGGTAGGAAGTCCTACCCAGTCGGGTAGTTCGGTACCCGACTTTAATTTATATATAAATAGATATATATTATATATAATATAAAATAATGATCTTTTATAGTTTTCTTTATATATATTATATATTTAATATACATGTATATCTGTATATATTAAATATATAAAATACTTATTATATATATACCAAATATATATGAAAGAGGCCATTTTATTCAAACCTATAAGGGTGAGGGTAATTTTATTCGATCAATTGACTTAATCTAAGTTTATTCAATTTATTTGTAGTTAATCATACTCAGATTATCAATAATCATTAATGAACTTTCTTTAAAAATTATTATTGGTCAAAAATCATTATTGGACAAATATAATATTAAAAATAAATTAGGCTATTTCTTTTCTTTCTTGATGCCCATTCCGAAATTACGAATTTAAGATATTATTTGTCACGCTTTTATGGCCATTCGGGACGAGAGATTTTCGCAGTGAGAAACAAACCCCTTTTTAGCTGACAATTTCAGTGGCGGATCCAGCCCAACTAGGATTATTAAAACCCAGCAACCGCCCACTATGTCAATTCTTAACTAGGCCCGGTATGATTTTATTGCTGATTTAAGATCAAAATTCAAATTCTGTTCGCATTAGTCTCTCATATTATGTGGGAAGTCTCGTGTTCAAGTTTGAATAGGCTCTTTTGTGCACTTTATGTACATTATATGTAGTTTATATTTCAATTTATTTAATTTGAGAATAGAAAAATATTAATTTATTGAAAGGATAAGAAATTCATCATTTATAATATTCTTTCAAAAAAAAAATAATAATAATAAAATAATAATAATAATAATAATAATAATAATAATAATAATAATAATAATAATAATAAGTGAATTGAAATCTGATTTTGCTCAATGTTGTAATATATTTCTGTTTATAAAGACTAGATTGTTGTCCACTAGCTTGTAGTTCAAGTGGCATCCATCTTCTCTATTAAGTGGGAGGTTCTGTGTTCGACTCGCAATGAGTATGTGCTTTGTGTAAAGATTATACTTTGATTATTTGATTTGAAAATAGGAATATCTTACTTTATTGAAATGATAATATTTCGTCATTTGTAATGCTCTCTAAAAAAAAAAAAAAAAGACTGAATTGTTAACTTGAATTGATAAAAACAAGGCTATGTTTGGTTACATTTTGGGGAAACAATTTTCTTTTCCCAAAATGTAACCAAACATGCAAAAGTTTTCCTACCGAAATGTCAAATTAAATTTTTCAAAATACCATCTTCTATCTTTCATTATCCCCAAAACTTCCTCATTTTTCAATATATACGTACATATTATATATATATATATATACATCATACATATTTTATTATTATTCTAATAATAAAAAAATCGCTCAATTTCATTTTTACCCAAAAAAATCCAACAAAAAAACATTGATTTGATTGTTATAATAGAATTTGTCTCCTCCCAAAACATAAACAAACATATCAAATTTTTCCAAAATAATATTCTTACTATTCCCAAAACATAAACAAACATACATCACATTCCCCAACCCCATTCCCAAAACTTATTCTCCCAAAACACATAATTTATATCCAAACATTACCTTGAATTTCAAGAAAACAATTCAATAATCAAGATATCAAAAACTTAAATACGCTTGAAAAATCTCTACATCAAAACACAACACTAGCACAAAGTTAGAAAGATATTCGCATTAAAAGGAAACCATATTAAATTGTTCCAGAATTTGGGCTGCCTGAAGGTTGGAGATGTAATTTCATCATAGACAAATGATAATAATCATTATATATATATATATATATATCATTGCTTATGATTATTAATTTTTATTTTGTAAATATTACCAATGATTAATCAACAATGAATCGTTCATTATTCTATTATTATTAAACAGATTGATACTCATTTATAATTTTTCTTTTGAAAAATAAAAATTTCATAATTTTATAGATTTAACTAGCATGTGTGCGGTGCATTTTAATATGGAAATAATTTAATTAATAATAATATTTATTTTACTTCATGTGATTAAAAAAATGAATTGGAATTATTTTTAGCATTTAAAAAATATTTCAACTAAAAATATTATGTTTGAAAATAATTAGTACTTAAATAAGTTGTAGAATATCAAGAATTGCTAACTCTAATTTATAAATTATACAAAAAAAAATTAAAATGATAAAATTTAAAAAAAAATAAATGAAACGATATAATTAAGAAAATAAAAGTAAAGCAGAATATTTTACTAAATATGCTTTTTCAAGTAGATATATTACACATGCATATTTTTATATGATAAATAAGCAAATGATTTTTTTAAAATATAAAGCTTTTTTTGTATAATTTCTTAGTACTGTGGAAGTTACAATTACAGTTTTTATGAAATTTGAGATTTTTTAAATATTAGGTAATTTTTGTTAGAGTAAATATATAGCGTCTTTGTACTTTATCTATAAAAATAATTTATATTACGTTATTATTTGATAATTAATTCAATAAGTAATTTGTAACGTGTAATTTTTATAAACTAAAATATCTCTTAATATTTCATATAACTCTAATAAGTAAAATTTATTTATTTTCATTTCTATATGTCATTAAAATAATCAAATAGCATGTACTATGTACATTAATAAAATGATAAATAAATTTTTAATATTCAATCCAAAATAAAATATCAATCTCTCATAAGTTTCTTTTACACTGAGACATACTTTTTTTTGTCTAGCCTCATTAATCCATGTAAAAATACTTATTATGAATTATTATAGGAAAAAAATATTAAAATAAATGTACGTAATATAATTATAAAGTTGTGTAATCAAATATATTGCAAAATATTAGAAATTGGTATCATTTGCTATTTAAGTGGTCATTTATAAAGCTTTTGAAAATTTTCAACTGTGTCAATTATATATATGTCCCATATAAAAGAATTTATTTCAACTAATTGAAAATGAGTTGTTCATTATTATATTGCTAAAAAACTAAAGTGATTTAAATTAAGAATATAAAATAAAATTCAAAGTTTATAGTTGTTGTAAGAAGTAACTTTTTTATATTTGAAATAAATTCTTCAAATTAAATTATTCATTATACTCTACATATATTGTTTTAGTTAAAAATAGTTTACATATCTAAAAATATTATTCTAAAAATAATTAAATTCTAAAGACTTTGATAGATTGCAGACATACATATCAATTAATTTATAATTATTCATTTATCAAACTTCTAACTCTTTAATAAAGAAGTGATGATTTAATATTTTATATAAATATTTGTCTATCTTTTTCATAAGCAATAGATAAGTTGTAAAAAAATTTAAGTAAGTCACGATATTAAAAGATAATTATGATTGTTAAGTATTTTAATTTTACTTTTGAAGTATATTTAATATAAATTATATAAAAGTTATAGATATTTAAATTGTAAGTTGTTTGAAAAATAATTATTTGATAAGAAATAAAAATAATTTTATTTGATAAAATGATTGAATATTTTTTATTTATTTAATAAATTTTTTATTAGAAATAATTAATATTGTATTACTTTAATTAAAAATAAAGTGATTATATCTATATAAATACAAAAGAATTTATTGGATGTGAAAAGTTTGTTGTTGTTTTGAAATAACTTAGTTTTCAACCACTTTATTTGGATAAATTATGATTTTTTTTGATAAAATGTATAATTAAATTAAAAGGCAAAAGTATGTAAATCTTTAAATGAAAAATAAGTTAATGTTTATTGAAGCTCATATTTATTACATTATTTCATTATTTCATATATCCATGTAAATCTTGATAGTTAATATTATCAAAGTTGAATATAAGTTACAAAACTGTGCTATATATAATAATTAAATATATATATATATATATATTAATTTCATATATAATTAAACTAATATATATAAGCATATAGAGAGAGAGATAAATATAAAAATTAATATGGAAGATCACATATATAGATACTAGTGTAGAGTGCACCGCGCAAACCGTGGTGTCGTGCTCATTGAAACAATTAAATGTATGCTTTTAATTATATATTTTTAAAGATATACATTAAATAAAAAATAATATTAAATTTCAAATTCAAAATAGGTACCAAAAATTAATCATTGTCCTTAATATTTATGAAGGAAAATCAAAGATATATTATTTAAAATACTTAATTAAGTAATTCATACCATATCCAGTTATTGATTGTGTATTTTGCCCATATCAACGGCATTGTGTAGAAATCAATTGCACTTCTCTGTTTGCTTGCTCCATTAACATCCATAATTAGTCTAAACAAGTATGCTAAAACAAAAATAATTTTTTTTAAATTTAATATAAAGCTAATAAAAATGTATTTTTTATGCAATTTGTATAATTTAAATAGTATACTAGTATGCCTTAGATAGTGTCCTGAATTGCTTCAATGAGAGGTTTTTTGTAAGACACTTTTGTCCAAGGATGAACTTCTTTACCCTTGTCAAAAATTCTTAAATTCATTATGTTCTTTCTTGTGTGATGGACCAAGAGCTACTATCCCTACTCGAGTATATAAGTTGATTCAATATTTTATTTTTAGAAAAGACATCTAATTAACTTATTCCAAATGTAAAATAGCGTCTCAAAAATGCTTACTAGGCTCTGAAAATAAAACTAATAATTAGAGCATCAGATAGAGTGACAGTTTCTAAAAATATATCAAACTAAGTATATTTTTATTTTATAATATTATATATATACATATATTGACAATATGAATCCAAACAACAACAATAGATTCATGCTGGCCAATATGACTACATCAGTGCAACTGATCTACATTTAGGCAATCATAATTTTTCTTTGGAAAAAGGGGCAAACTCTCATAATTCCCCCCATTTCAATAGTTCAAAGATTAACTGAGATTTTGCTTACATACACGACCTCAATAATCATTATATGATAAATACCTATAAGTTCTTCCAGTAGGAAGTGCTCTTCTTTGCATTTTTCCTGCAGCAAGATCAGTTGTCAATGCTTATTAGCTGGTGTCAACTGCAATAAATCATCATTGTCCTCGTCTTCACTAATCCATCCATAACATGGTTTGCGCCTGCAATTTGTTGGAGCACTATCGATAGTTTGGGGAGTGCAGGAGTTCTGTAGTCCCACCTGACGCCAAGCATTGACATCCTACTAAGTAACAGAACTCCATTAACATCCAGCATCTACCAAACATCATATTCTCATCTTTCATAAACACCAATTTGCTGCTCCAAGCAGATTGTCTTGAGATAGTCAAAATGACAATCCAGCAAAACCAAAGAGACCAAATCTGATCCAAGGCCTGATTTCAAAATCAATCCAAGTTCTGAGGCCACACAAATAAAATCTGTAGCATATTACACCTGTAATACAGGTTTGAACTAAGAGAAACCAGCAGCATATTCAAGAGCAGAGCAGAAACTGAAATCTGACATTCTAGCGCTTACTGCACATCTCAATTAACTACTGAACAGATTCTCTATCCCATGTAACACTGAAATTGGCATCAACAAATGCAAAGCAGCCGTATATAGTTCATACTTTTTGAGCAAAACCAACAGATTACAACAGAATAAAAGAAATCAAATCCTTGTGCCAAACCAAAAAGCAATCAAAACAGAGCATTGAAAACAGTAGAATTGCAGCAGCAAAACTGATGCAGTAACATCCACCTAATACCAAAATTGAAACAGGATCCCAATCTATCAAAACATGCTAAGTAGAAGCATCAAATCTGCTACAATTTCAAAATTAGTTTAATTTATGTCTTATTCGAAAACATCACCAGATCTCCTGACCACAAAATGAATTCCAAAGCACCTAAAATTCAATAGCAACTAACATTGAAACCAGGAAGATCAGCAACTAAAGAAGTTCAGCAGCAAGATAATACAACACAATCCACTCTAGAACCACAAAACCAAACTGTTGTAACAAGATTGAAATTAAAGACCCACAGTAACATAGACCCCAAAATTCTAAGATTCTATGCAACCAAAACAGCTTGGCAGATTCCAAAAATCCAGCAAAATTGCATTATTCCAATAGCAAAAACAGCCCCCGTATACCCAACACAACACAACAAAACAAATTTCAACCCCATTTTTTTTTTCCATTCTATCCAAAAGATTCTGTTACCATGAGCAAAAAATGAATCCTCCCTCAAGAAGCAAGACATAGACTATAAGAAGTGATCGGCTATTCAATCTTCTGGAGCACGTCAATAATGCTTCCCTTTGTTTTTAAGTCTCTTAGATTTTCTCCTACTATGAGATTCCATTTCATAATGAAACCATTCATACTCGAATTCAGCTCTAGGGAAGTTGATGGCATCTTTAGCATACTGGAAGATATCTTCAGTTATTAATTCATTTTTCAGACAACACCTATCCTGGAAAACTTAATTATCTGAATATGATCTACAATGACATAAAATTGAAGATCAATTATTCCATAATTGATACCTAAACTCCCTTTCCTGTCTCTTCCATGGAATGCCGTAGGATTATGTTTGAAGGGAAAACTGTCATTGGGATGTACAAAAAGGATTACATCTTCAAATAAGCTAATTAATGAGAATAATCATTCCATTCAAAACTGTTAGCTGACTCATAATGTACTTCTATCTTAGATTTCTTTTTAAGTTTACTGTAATTTGAACGTATTAACTTCTGAATGGCACATCGAATACATTAGTAAATGTTCCTCTAATATTTCTTTTATCAATTTAAGATCCATAAAGAGAAAAATAAAGAAAAATAAAAAAGTATATGTCCTAATATGTTGGAACTACTCATTGCAGCAACCTGCTGCACAGGTGAAATTTAGCATAGATTTCAAGGTGCATAACTTATGCTACATGCAAGCTTTAATATAGTTTGGCAAGGAAAGCTCTTTTCAGCCAAAAAGAGTCCAAGAGGCAATCAATGAAGGATAATGTCAGTGCAAATTATACCAAATCAATCCCGAACCTATTTCAAAAACCCACTGTGGGAAATAACCAATTGATAGTCAAAACATAGATCAAATAACATTTCACTTGAAAAGTTTGATGAATCATATGTAATTTTCTGACAGATACTGAAGATTCTATAGCATAGAATGAAAGTAATGCTAAAAGAGATTTTATTTCAGTTTCATGCTTTACTAAAACTCAGTTTAAATCACTTTAGTCAAGAGTTCAATTGCTAAATCATGTTCACTTATAGAATAAAAAACCCAAATTTCAGCATATCTCCAAGCCAAATGAAAATACAATCTTAAACAATTTATTTAATTATAATTTCAACATAATTCAATACAGGTTTTAGATAACAAACAATAGCAGTAAGAAAGAAATTCATTGTCATAACAAGGACCATAAAATGAATTATTCTTAACAAAAATCACCACTTTTCTGTCTTTTCCCAAGGTTTGAAGAATATGACAATCAAAGCTAAGTCTTAAAACTAAGAGAGGTTCTAACCTTCAATTCTTCGCCCAAGTGTGGTAACTGCAGAGAGTATTCTACTTTTCATACTTCAGTTGCTGTAAATTTGTGCCCTTATCTTTTCATTTTGATTTTTTTCAATGAGTTCTTTAACCCAAACACAGCATAAATGAAGAAAAGTTCAAGAAACGAAAATCCAGGAGCATTACAGAAGTGAGAAACAATTAACTCCCTTAACAACCCACACCCTGGAAACCAACCATACGAAAAAGCAAAATACTTGTATATTTGAAATTATATAACATATGTATATATATTCCAAATTATATAATATATGTATGTATAAACATTCACACAAACAAAAATATATATTTAAATAATTATACAATTAATTTATATGAAGATACATATCATATATAAATATATATATATGCAGATGGATAATATAGTGCTAATATGTATTATACACAAATATAAATGATTATATCTATAATATATATGCATATTTAAATGTGACATATAGTACAAATACAGAATATGATATGCTGTAACTACTACAAATACATATGTAGGATATGTATTACAAATATGTTATATACACACATATTTATGTCTTACACATGCGCACGCACATATACACATTCCTAAAAATAATGTGCGTATGTGTGTATATTTATATATCCTTTCGTGTTTTCGCACATGCAATTATATAGCTATATTTTAGTTGACAGGAATCACAAGCATAAGATTTTGGGAGGTATTTCAAGGTTAAGGATGGAACTTTCCTTTTTAGGTGGGGTTCTCAGTTAATCCTTAAGTGGGAATAATTACTTTGAGGAAAGAGTTGGAATGAGTTTTCCAACTCTGAGTGAGAATAAGCATTCCTGGACTCTTCAATCCACTTGTCTTAGTCTCACAAACAATAAATTGTATTATAGAAAGTAGGAAAGGTTTATCTTGGAATCCCATCCCCTTGTACCAAACACGCAGAAGCCACAAGTCTCTCTTCACATTGAGCTATGCTTAACCAGAAATCTGACCATTACAAATCCTAGAGTGTAGGACTGCCCAAAAGGCACAACTATTCAAGAAGTAATGACCCACAACGAGAATGCAACACTTACAAAATGCTTCACAGTCTCTGCATTTGATTCCCAATATAATCTGCTTGCTTTGACAGCTGCAGTAGCCACACTTTTCATGTCAACAGCCCTCACTCTTTGTGTATTCATTGCTGCCTGCTCATTCTCAAACTTTGTTAACTTGATAAAAACTAGCCCTAATTCTCCCATTGTATCCCCCATATCTTGCTGTGTTTTCACCAGAGATTCTGCTACCAGTTCAGAGTACTAAAAGACAGAAATATGATTAGAATATAGCACTTAATGCTGAAATAAATTGAAAGGTAATTTTGCAACATTGTCAAACTCAAAATGGAAATGTGCACAAGTATTCACATTCCACATGCATATAGAAAGAAAATAAATCATGGGCTTGGATGCCGAGAAACCTGTTTGGATGCATTAGTGAGTTGCTGCTCGAGATCCCACAACTTCTCCTTCTTCTCAAAGAACTCCTTATCCTCCTCCTCCACAGGTGGTCTTGCATTACCCCAATCATTGACAACTGATTGCTTCAATTCCTTAAAGAATCTTAGCATATCCCTCCCACCTTTTGCAGGGTGCACTACATCTTGCGGCTCAATCACACTCCTTGACTCCCCCAAAAGCTGCTGCAGCAACTTCACCACCACATCAAGCATTCTAGACGCCTCATCAATGCTAGTTGGCAGCGGCATTCTCCCCTGCATTGTCAGAAACATACTCAACTTGTCGCTTTTCCTAATCACAGGATGCCTCGCAAGCCTCCTCAAGTACTTATCCAATTCCACTCTCCTCTACTCCACAAAATCCTGTTCTGCATCACCTGACTTTCCACTACACTTTTATCTGGTCTAGGCGGAATAAAGAACCCTCTATAACCTTCACTCAGTCGATCCGACAGAGTAACAAACAAAAGAAGCAATTGAGACGGGACCCACAACAAGATGTTAGAACTCCCAAGAACATAATATATCAAAGGTGGAACAAAACTCGAGTCTGCATAAGAACCACAACACTTAATACCAAGATTCTCCAATTTCTTGGATATTTTACACAAGAAAACAGTGAGATATAGAGAAATTGCACATGTAAACCTTTCAGGAAAACGGGGGAAGAAACTTGTCGCACCATCTTCTTCTTCAACTTCATTGTCGTCACCACCACCGACTTGGTCTCCATAGGGCTCCTCGTCTCTCTTCTTCTTCGGGTCCAATCTCGTCTGCGAAACAAAAGGTTCCAAGAAAAGACCCAATGAACTTCCAGATTTAAGCAATTTTTTAATTTTTTTTTTTGCAAATATGGTGGTAATATTTGGGCGAAGATTACACCTTTATCGTCGGAGATCAGAGCTTTATCAGCCATTTTGGTGGAATTGCAAAAATGACTTCACCAATAAAGCAAAATCCTAAAAAAGATTAAGCAATACAAACGAACACTGTAAAAAAATTAAGATGGAGGCGAGCCATAGATCGAGAAAACCCTCTGACTTTCACCCCCAATACACACAAAAGAAAGCCAGCAAGTGAAAAAAGGAGGAAAAAACATAGAGTGAGAGAAAAAAGCTACTTCAGAATAGCATACAACAAAAATAAAATAACCTAACGTACAAATCCATCAAGCGTCCAACCTAAAAAACGGCGTTGTTCTGGCACAAAGCAGAGAAAAAAAGCGGAAAACACTGCTCACCCGCGGAGGCACTATTCACACGCGCTTCCATGCTTATAAAATAGGGACACTTATTTAAAAATACAAAAAGCACTTTCCAATTTCAAGTTTAGTCTCCACTTAATTTTTATTAGAAGAAATTCCATGATTTTGTTAAAATTTTAGAAATCACTCCCTACTCACTTGATTTGACAAAAATACCCTTAAGTATAATATTTTTCACTCATTGTTTCTCACTTCTTCTTCATCCACACAAGCAAACAGTAAACTCTATCATACGTTCATTACCAAAAATAAAAAGAACATAAAAAACGCAACAAGCTCCACGACGGGAACGAGAATAACGTCATATCCAAAAACCACCAACTCGACAGATACATTGTCTTCTTCTCTTTTTATTTTCATCATTTTCGGGTTTCATCTTCTTCTCAGTTTCTTCTCAGTTGCTTCTGAGTTTCTTATATTTTTCCGACAATGTCAACCAGTATTGAAGCAAGTATATTCAATTAAGTGTTGGGGAGTTGCCGTTACAAAGACCAACTCCATATAATGTCAGTTAAGGATAGTATGACTTTAATGGACATATACATTAATCTCGTAAGAAAATAGAGTGAAATCAACGCCGAGCACTTCAGTTTGCAATATATAGCTCAACATCAAAGATTGTACGTGAGTTTAACTGATGACGATGATGTCATGAATATGGTCTTACTGCATTTGACATTAAAGATAAACAATGTTGACATCCTGATAAATCGAAAGGATGAATCAAGCAGCAGAGCAAAGAAGAGCAGTAATATTTTAAGGTAATACTTCTACAGAATCAAAATTGTATTGCAATATGTAAAGTTTTGTATTTGAAGTGTTCTAAAATTGCACTCTGTTTATTTGAAAATATTTCTCTACTTGGAGTGTTCTACATTATACTTCATTGCAATTAACATTGTACTTCATCTCACAAAAATTATACTCTATTATGTAAGTTTTATATTTCAAGTGTTCTACTAATGGATTATCTAAAATTGTACTACAACTTGTAGCAGTTTATACTTGAAGTGTTCCCAAACTGTACATATTCTATATAAAATTATACTTTCGATTTTCTGAAATTATACTTCATTTTACCAAAATTGTACTATAGTTGCTAGGGTTTTATACTTCAATTATTCGAAAATTGTACTTCATTTTATACAAATTTTTACTCTAGTTATCTGAAATTGTACTTCATTTCACTAAAATTGTACTCTATTATTTAAATTTTATACTTCAAAGTGTTCTACTAATTGATTATCCAAAGTTATACTGCTATTGCTAGCGGTTTATACATGAAGTGTTCTCAAACTGTACTTCTTTTTATCTAAAATTGTATTTCAATTTTTTGATATTATACTTTATTTTACAAAATCTTTATTCTATTTATTGAAGGTCTATACTTTAAGTGTTATATTTATCGATTATCCAAAATATATTGCAGTTGCTAGGGCTTTATACTTCAAGAGTTTGAAATTGTACTTCACTTTATCTAAAATTGTACTTATATTTTCTAAAATTATACTTTCTTTTGTACTTCATTTTACAGAAACCTATACTCTATTCATTGAAGTTCTATACTTCAAGTGTTCCTAAATTGTACTTCATTTTATCTAAACTTGTACTTCAATTATCTGAATCTATTATTTGACTTTCAAGTTTTCTACTAATAAATTATCCAATTTGTACTGCAATTGTTAAGATTTTATGCTTCAAGTGTTCTAAAATTGTTCTTCACTATATAAAAAATTGTACTTCTATTTTTTAAAATTATACTTCATTTTATACATCATTTTACTTAAATCTGTGCTCTTGTCAATGAAGTTCTATACTTCAGGTGTTCTCAAATTGTACTTCATTTTATCTAAACTTGCACTTTAATTATCTGAATCTATTATGTAAGTTTTATACTTCAAGTGTTCTACTAATTGATTATACAAAATCGTACTGCAATTGCTAAGGATTTATATTTCAAGTGTTCTGAAATTGTACTTCTTTTTATATAAAATGATACTTCTATTTTCTGAAATTATACTTCATTTTATCTAAATCAATACTCTATTTATTGAAGTTATATACTTCAAGTGTTCCAAAATTGTACTTCATTTTATCTAAACTTGTATTTCAGTTATCTAAATCTATTATTTAAGTTTACAATGTTCTACTAATGGATTATCCAAAAATTGTACTTCAATTGCTAAGGTTTTATACTTTAGGTGTTCTGAAATTGTACTTCACTTTATCAAAAATTGTACTTTTATTTTTTGAAATTATACTTCATTTTATACATCATTTTACCTAAACTTGCATTCTTTTCATTAAAGTTCTATACTTCATGTGTTCTAGAATTGTACTTCACTTTATCAAAATTGTACTTCTATTTTTTGAAATTATACTTCATTTTATACATCATTTTACCTAAACTTGTACTCCATTCATTGAAGTTCTATACTTCAAGTGTCAAAATTGTACTTCATTTTATCTAAACTTGTACTTCAATTATCTGAACCTATTATTTAATTTTGAAGCGTTCTACTAATGAATTATCCAAAAATTATACTGCAATAGCTAAGGTTTTATACTTCAGGTGTTCTGAAATTGTACTTCACTTTATATCGAAAATTGTACTTTGATTTTTTGAAATTATACTTCAATTTTTACATAATTTCACCTGAATCTATATTCTTTTCATTGAAGTTTTACACTTCAAATGTTCTGAAATTGTACTTTACTTTGTCTAAAATTGTACTTCTATTTTTTGAAAATATACATCATTTTACCTAAACTTGTACTCCATTCATTGAAGTTCTATACTTCAAGTATCCGAAATTGTAGTTCATTTTATCTAACCTTGTACTTCAATTATCTAAACCTATTATTTAATTTTGAAGCGTCTAGTAATGGATTGTCCAAAAATTATACTACAATTGCTAAGGTTTTATACTTCAAGTGTTTGAAATTGTACTTTACGTTATCAAAAATTGTACTTCGATTTTTTGAAATTATACTTCATTTTATACATTATTTTACCTAAATTTGTACTCTTTTTATTGAAATTCTATTCTTTGGGTGTTCTCAAATTGTACTTCATTTTATCTAAACTTGTGCTTCAATTTTATGAATCTCTTATTTAATTTTCAAGTGTTCTGCTAATGGATTATCTAAAAATTGTACTGCAATTGCTAAGGTTTTATATTTCATGTGTTCTGAAATTGTACTTCACTTTATTTAAAATTGTACTTCTGTTTTTTGAAATTATACTTCAGTTTATACATCATTTTACCTAAATCTGTATTCTTTTTATTGAAGTTCTCATACTTAAGATGTTCTGAAATTGTACTTCACTTTATCAAAAGTTGTACTTCTATTTCTTAAAATTATAGTTCATTTTATACATTATTTTACCTAAGTCTGTACTCTTTTCATTGAAGTTCTATACTTCAGGTGTTATCAAATTGTACTTCATTTTATCTTAACTTGTACTTCAATTTTCTGAATCTCTTATTTAATTTTCAAGTGTTCTACTAATGGATTATCCAAAAATTATATTACAATTACTAAGGTTTTATACTTTATACGTTCTGAAATTGTACTTCTTTTTATACAAAATTATACTTAAGCTTTTACGTTAAATTGTTCTCCATTATTTAAGTTTATAAAGTTCTATTAACTTTGCACTTCATTTTACCTAAAGTTCTATACTTAAAGTGCTTTACTTATTGATTATCAAAAATTGTACTGCAATTGCTTGCGTTTTATACTTCTATTGTTCTGAAATTGTACTTCATTTATTTGAAATTATACCACAATGCTGAATTATTCTACATATTGTACTTTATTTTACCTAAAATTGTACTTCATTTGTCAACCTCAAGGGATGCAGTCGATGAGGAAATTGGTTCGACCAATACATCACACAATGAATTGGCTTTAATTAGCAACTCAATTGATGCATGGAGGAATTGCATATATGGAGAGGGTCAAACATTCAAGGATGCTCAGGAGTTCAGAATTATGCTTAAAAATTATGCAGTGTCTACTTTGCGGTCATTTAAATACAAGAAAAATGACAACAAAAAAATCATAGCCGTTTGCAGTGATGAAAATTGCAAATGAAGAATCTATGCATCAAGGTATGAGGCTGATAAATTATTTGGCATTCGAAAATACAATCTAGAGCACACATGTGGTGAGGCTAATCTTCGGACAAGGGGACATCCTAAAGCCGATTCCGCTTGGGTTGCTAACGTAGTGAAGGATAAATTGATATCAGAGCCATGTTATTGGCCTCTACCATATTGAAAGATATCCACAGAGAATACGGTGTGGAAGTTAGGTACCATAAAGTGTGGATGTGTAAGGAATTAGCTATACATGACATCCATGGAGCTTAGAAGGGATCTTATGATAAGTTGAGGTGGGACTGTGATGCTGTGAAGAGCACAAACCCTGGAAGTATTGCAGACTGTGAGATTGACCCAATTAGTCGAAAATTTTGTCGACTATTTATATGTTTCAGTGCCTGCCTTCTTGGTTTTCTCAGGGGATGCAGGCCCGTTGATATTCTTGGACGACACCCATATTAAAAATAAATACAAAGGAGTCTTACCCAGCGCTGTCAGTAAGGATGCTAATGATGACTTATTCATGTTAGCACATGTAGTTGTTGACTCTGAAAATGATATTAATTGGGAATGGTTCTGCTTTAAGCTAAGAAATGTCTTAGATTCTGAATATCTGCCTGGCTTATCAAGGTTTACTTTCTTCTCTGATCGACATCCAGGTCTTCTTAAGGCCCTCCCCATGATATTTCCCGGTAGCCACCATGCATATTGCTTGAGACACTTAGTGGATAACTTTAAGAAACAAGTAAGTGTACTTTATCTTTGTTTGTGAGATAATTATGTGAAATAAACTCTAATTCATAACATTTAGCACATTACTATTCTATTATTCTAAATTCAGGTATTAAAGAAGTACCCTTTACATAACAAGAAACATTGATGTTATGTTTTTATGAAAGTTGCATATACGCCTACAAGGCAGGAGTATACCCGACATTATAGACAACATCTTGGAGTCAATGCCGCTTGCCAGAGACTTTATTATGCAGTCTGACCCACCATGTTGGGCAAATTCCTTATTCAGTGGAGATCAATGGGGGGTAATAAACAATAATCAAGCAGAAAGTTGGAATAATTGGGTTAAACCAGCTTGATTTATGCCAGTTGCAGCCATGGTTGATCACATACGCATGCAAATAATGGTTATGATACATGATCGATGAGAAGAATCTCATAAGATGGTTGGTCAATTATGTCCCGAGCAAGAGAAGAAGTTGGTAATCAATCATATGTGTTCTTGTAACTTAAAAGTTGTCATGTCTAGCGGTTGGAGCTTTGAGGTGATTAAGCAAGATAAATCGTATGCTGTAAATTTACATAGCAGGGTTTGTTCATGCAGAGCATGGTAGATTGATAAAATACCATGTAGACATGTTTGTGCTTGTATCGAGTCAAAGTCACTTTCACCGTATGACTTCACTGATCAATACTACCGAGTTGAGATGTATCAACAAGCATACCAAGCAGTGATAAACCCTATTCCTACGTTTGATATGCATCTGTTCCCTCTGGATGATGATGACGTCATTCATGCACCTGATTGCTGATCTCAGCCTGGGCGTAGAAGGACACAGAGGATTCCATCACAGATTGAGAAACGTGTAATTAAGTGTAAAAGGTGTGGTAGAACAGGGCATAATCGTCGAACTTGCAAAGAATCAGTAAACTAGTTAAATTTTGTACCTCAATCTGGGATAATTGTACTTGATTTCTTCACATTTACACCTCACTTGGGCAATGAGGTAGGTGATTTAGCGTGAAATTAGCATTCTTGCATGTTGTCCGAGACATAGTTAAATTTTGTACCTCAATCTGGGATAATTGTACTTGATTTCTTCACATTTGCACCTCACAGGGCAATAAGGCAGGTGATTTAGCGTGAAATTAGCATTCTTGCATGTTGTCCGAGACATAGTTAAATTTTGTACCTCAATCTAGGATAATTGTACTTGATTTCTTCACATTTGCACCTTACTTGGGCAATGAGATAGGTGATTTAGCATGAAATTAACATTCTTGCATGTTGTTCGAGACATAGTTAAATTTTGTACCTCAATTTGGGATAATTGTACTTGATTTCTTCACATTTGCACCTCACTTGGGCATTGAGGCAGGTAATTTAGCATGAAATTATCATTCTTGCATGTTGTCTGAGACATAGTTAAATTTTGTACCTCAATTTGGGATAATTGTACTTGATTTCTTCACATTTGCACCTAAATTGGTCAACTTTGTACTTAATATCTTAATATTTTTACTAATATTTTTGAATTGAAATTTGTTCAAAGATTTGCTTTTTAAGTCTTGGTAATTAATAACCAAACTATAAATATGTGTCCAATATTTATCATATTAATAAAATAATGTTAAAATTTTTAAGTTGTTAATCACTAGTGTTCAACGGATGAATGTTATCAATCGCAGTAATGAAAGAATACTTATGCTTTCAAAGATGTAAACAAATGAGAATTTGACGATGATATCCACCCTATCACACGTACAAATTCGTACTTCACGAGATCCGATAATCTCAAATTATTGTACTTGACCATCATTACAATTATTGGAGGATAATTATTCAATTGCAATAAGTGTACTTCAACAAAACACATTCTATACTTAGTTTGTTCCGAGTTTGCACTTCGTTTCCCCTGAATTGTACTCAATTTCCCTACCCAGTTTCAATTGAATTTAGGTGTTTTTCAGCGAAACACATTTTATACTTTCTTTGTTCCAGGTTTGTACTTCATTGCCCTCAAAATGCACTCAAATTCGCCGCTCAGTTTCTAAACTATTGAAGTGTACATCAATGAAGCACATTCTATACTTTGTTTATTCTGAGTTTGTACTTCATTTTCCCTGAATTGTACTCAAATTCCTTGCCTATTTTCAATTGAATTTAAGTGTTTTTCAGCGAAACACATTTTATACTTTCTTTGTTCCGGGTTTGTACTTCATTGCCCTCAAAATGCACTCAAATTCGCCGCACAGTTTCTAAACTATTGAAGTGTACTTTAATGAAGCACATTCTATACTTTGTTTATTCTGAGTTTGCACTTCATTTTTCCTGAATTGTACTCAAATTCCCTGCCCATTTTTAATTGAATTTAAGTGTTTTTCAGCGAAACACATTTTATACTTTCTTTGTTCCGGGTTTGTACTTCATTGCCCTCAAAATGCACTAAAATTCGCCGCCCAATTTCTAAACTATTGAAGTGTACTTCAACGAAGCACATTCTATACTTTGTTTATTCTGAGTTTGTACTTCGTTTTCCCTTAATTGTGCTCAAATTCCTTGCCCATTTTCAATTGAATTTAAGTGTTCTTCAACGAAACACATTTTATACTTTCTTTGTTCCGGGTTTGTACTTCATTGCCCTCAAAATGCACTAAAATTCGCCGCCCAGTTTCTAAACTATTGAAGTGTACTTCAACGAAGCACATTCTATACTTTGTTTATTTAGAGTTTGTACTTCATTTTCCCTTAATTGTACTCAAATTCCCTACCCATTTTCAATTGAATTTAAGTGTTCTTCAGCGAAACACATTTTATACTTTCTTTGTTTTGGGTTTGTACTTCATTGCCCTCAAAATGCACTGAAATTCGCCGCCCAGTTTCTAAACTATTGAAGTGTACTTCAACGAAGCACATTCTATACTTTGTTTATTCTGAGTTTGTACTTCATTTTCCCTTAATTGTACTCAAATTCCCTGCCCATTTTCAATTGAATTTAAGTGTTCTTCAGCGAAACACATTTTATACTTTCTTTGTTCTGGGTTTGTATTTCATTGCACTCAAAATGCACTAAAATTCGCCGCCCAGTTTCTAAACTATTGAAGTGTACTTCAACGAAGCACATTCTATATGTTGTTTATTCTGAGTTTGTACTTCATTTTCCCTAAATTGTATTCAAATTCCCTGCCCATTTTCAATTGAATTTAAGTGTTCTTCAGCGAAACACATTTTATACTTTCTTTGTTCCGAGTTTGTACTTCATTGCCCTCAAAATGCACTCAAATTCCCCGCCCAGTTTCTAAACTATTGAAGTGTACTTCAACGAATCACATTCTATAATTTGTTTATTCTAAGTTTGTACTTCATTTTCCCTAAATTGTACTCAAATTCCCTGTTCATTTTCAATTAAATTTAAGTGTTCTTCAGCGAAACACATTTTATACTTTTGTTCCGGGTTTGTACTTCATTGCCCTCAAAATGCACTCAAATTCGCCTCCCAGTTTTAATTGAATTGAAGTGTACTTCAACGAAACACATTTTATATTTTGTTTATTCTAAGTTTATACTTCGTTTCCCCTGAATTGTACTCAAATTCCCTGTCCAGTTTCAATTGAATTTAAGTTATAAATAATTAATGGAAAATTACACTTACATACAAAATAATATTATAAACAAAATACGCTTCAATTTACACATGTATTTACACACAAAGTGATTCAAATCCTGGCATTTTCATGACTTAATATTGTATATGCCATTTTCGCATGATATTTATCAATTCAATTGTTCTAGCATCCCTCCAGAACTCGAGGGTGTCTCTAGCAAAACATTTTGCCCAAAGGCACAGATAGACACCACAATCTACTGTACCCACTTGCTGCCTGCTTTTTTTTTCTGCTTTATGTATTCGTCCACACGACTCCCTAATGAAAGCTTTATGTACCGAGAATAGAATGAAGCCTACAAAAATATTAATCAGTTGTTGACTCCCTACTTTATGAAGAAATCCTGGGGAAATGAAGCAAACTTACAATGGCAATAGCTGTCAGTTTGTATATGGCGACCATTATTGAATTCATGTATAAGAAAGAACGAGTCGAGCTGTCGAGGACAACCAAGAACCAGTGCTGGTGCCGGCAAATCGGTAGGATTATGTAACGACACTAGTTTAAAACATCCATCGTGAGCTCTTCCAAATCTTTACATGTGAAGGTATTAAGTTTAGGTATCAACTCCACAAATTCTTCATCCGTAATATCCTTGATGTTGCGTCCCTCAAGTCGGTCTAATATATCAACCTATGAAGTATAAAACAAATGGTTAGACTCATTGGAAACGTGAACTAAATTAAGTTAGGAAACTGCCACATACCTACGCTATTGAGGGCGTAAACCACACCTTGTGGTGATACTTCTTGCCAAAAGATGGGCTACATAATATCGACATGTAGCAATCCACTATGTCATCGATAAGTTCTCCTTCAAATAAGAGCTCACAAAAGTTTCTTCCATCTAGAAACCATCATGCTCCATCCCATACAGTCACCTTACACAATTGTTAATTGTTAGTTCAGATACCAATTTATCCAAAAGAAAAATAATAAGCAAATTTTGTTACCTCAAATTATCTATTTTGATAAAGTTGTCAATGACTTCTCGCTCTTCTACTGGAATAAGAGCAAGACCTCTATAATCAGTCCTTCCTTTATAGGAATCAGCCACTTCAGTCTTTGGGCTGGTTGGTTCATCTGCCACCTGGGGTACAAAACACAGCACATTAGGTACAAAGTATCAACTATTGAAGTAGAAAAGATAAGCACATGAAGTACAGATATCACCAACATGGAGTACAAAACACCAGCACATTTGGTATAAAGTATCAACTATTGAAGTAGAAAAGATAAGCACATGAAGTACATATATCACCAACATGGAGTACTAAACTCCAGCACATAAGGTATAAAGTATCAACTATTGAAGTAGAAAAGATAAGCACATGAAGTACATATATCACCAACATGGAGTACAAAACTCCAACACATTAGGTATAAAGTATCAACTATTGAAGTAGAAAAGATAAGCACATGAAGTACATATATCAACAACATAGAGTACTAAATACCAGCACATTAGGTATAAAGTATCAACTATTGAAGTAGAAAAGATAAACACATGAAGTACAGATATCACCAACATGGAGTACAAACATCAGCACATAAGGTATAAAGTATCAATTATTGAAGCAGAAAAGATAAGCACATGAAATACAGATATCACCAATATGGAGTACAAAACACCAGCACATTAGGTATAAAGTATCAACTATTGAAATAGAAAAGATAAGAACATGAAGTACAGATATCACCAATATGGAGTACTAAACTCCAACACATTAGGTATAAAGTATCAACTATTGAAGTAGAAAAGATAAGCACATGAAGTACAGATATCACCAACATGGAGTACAAAACACTAGCACATAAGGTATAAAGTATCAACTATTGAACTATAAAGATCAGCACATGAAGTACAAATATCACCAACATTAAGTGCAAAAGATTAGCACATTAAGTATAAATATCACCAACTTGGAGTACAAAAGATTAGGACATTAAGTACAAGTATCACCATCATGAAGTATAAGATATCATCCATTAAGTGCAAATATCAACCAATGAAGTATAAGATATCATTACATTTATTACAAACAGACATTTTACAAATGAAATGCAAATAGCAAAAAAATAAAACATTAAGTAGTGTACAACACCTTTTTCTCTTCTTGTTCTTTGTTTTTTCATGCACGAGGACGAGCACAATAGGTCTTTGTCACTTGTCTTGCTCTTTTGGGTGGTGTGGTGCTCGGGGGGCTGACAAAATCTGGATATTTCTATTTTGGCTTCTTGTCTTCTCAATTGCGCACATTTGTCACAATCGAGGACATGACATTTGCCACTTCAACTCAGATTCCTCGAACTCAGTTGCTTGAATTGGTATATAATGTTCTGTCTTCAAAGGTATGGGGGAATCTGAAGGATCATGGCGGTGTTTTGTTCGACTTTCTTCATCCACCATGTCTTCAGAATCATCCCCTTATTTCTGTGCATCATGTACCAAATCAAGTCCCCCCTCATGCACATACTCACCAGCTTCCTGCTCAAGCTCCACCCAATCAGTCTTGTCCTCAGCTAGATGCTCTTCCTCACCCTGCTCCTTCATTGCCATGTATTCGAATGAAGCAATTTTTTCTTTCAATGATTTAATTTCTTCAACTTTCGTTGCAATAATTGTTTCATATATTGTATGATCACAAACATGGACTTCACTGAGGCAGTACTGGCAGCCTTTGATTTCTTGATCAAAACTGCTAATTCTAACTCCTTTGGGGCAGGGTTGAGGGCTACAACCTATTACAATGGAAATAATTATCAAATTCAAATTATTATACAAAAAACCTAATAATGAATTATTACAACTATTACCATATATGCTATAACTTGCTTCAATTTATTCTCTGCCCACTCCACATTATGTGGGAGTTTGCTATCCTTCCATCGGTAAAAGCGTGGAAACTCAAACAAACTCACTGGTAAAGCCAGTGATGGGATGCGTTCATAAACCCAAGCCTGTCTTTCATAAATCAAAAAATTATACTCACTTGAATATAAATATAATCAATGTTATTAGAAAAATGAAGCAAACACTTACCATCAAGCCGACTGTACACCCATCAATGTACTTCTTGGTTCTTTCTCCACCTACTCCAAAATGGTTCCTCATATCTTGGAGAAGAAAATTATATGCAGCTATGCCCCATGCATACAAACCAACTCTAGACAAATTGTCCAAGTATGGTAGGAGAAATCGTGGAGTCCAATAATTAGATGTTGGAAACAGAATGCAATTAAAAACAAAAAGTATGTACAACCTACAAAAATTATTCAAGTCCTCCACACTATCCTTATATACATACTCCTCAAACTTTTTTACTATTTTAGATCTAGTTATATTCTGCAGCTTTCCAGAAAAAAAAGGCGATCAAAGGTTGAAGACTTCATCTTCAATGTTATATCAACATACTACCCCACATGTGGCAACCCTAAAACCATAGAAAATTCAGTTGCAGAAAAAAGAACCTCAACCCCCTCCGCAAAATGAAATGACAGTTTTTTTGGGTCAAACCTCCTAAGTATAGCTTCAAGACGAATGAAGCTTGAACTTAACTTAGGCATATCCATGTATATATAAAAATGGGTCATCAAAATGTTTGGACCCCATCTTGGACTTCACAACCTCCAATTTACTCTGAAAATATTGGGGGGAGCAACGAGAGCAGACCTCACAATGTCTTGGCTTTGCTGCAATGAGAAAAAAATAATAGTATATATACAGATAATAAACTAACCCTTTTAGATAGAGTGTACTAAAAACTTGAATGTTTTGTACTAAAGATGCTTCTAAAATGTACTTCAGAGACACATAATATATACTACACTTTCAGTTATTCTATACTTCAGGCTTGAATGTTTTATACTACAGTTGTTTCTAAAATGTACTGCAGATACACAGATTATATACTAGAGTTCCATTTAATGTATACTGCAGGCTTAAAGGTTTTATACTTCAATTGCTTCTAAAATGTACTGCAGATGCAAGGATTATATACTACATTTTCAATTAATGTATAATGCAGGCTTGAATGTTGATGTACTAAAGATGCTTCTAAAATGTACTACAGCTCTGCAGATTATATACTACACTTATGCCTAAAGTGTACTACCAGTTTGAATGTTTTATACTACATTTGCTTCTAAAATGTACTGCACCTACAGAGATTATATACTACACATTTGCCTAAAGTGTACTCCAGATGCTCCTAAAATGTACTGCAACTATACATATTATATACTACCTTTTGCCTAATGTGTACTGCAAGCTTGAATGCTTTATACTACATACATTTGCTTCTAAAATGTACAGTAGCAACATAGATTATTGCAGCACCTACACAGATTATATACTACACTTTTGCCTAATGTGTACTGCAGGTGCTCCTAAAATGTACTGCAGCTATACAGATTATATACTACCCTTTTGCCTAAAGTGTATTGTGAGCTTGAATGCTTTATACTCCTTTGCTTCTAAAATGTACTGCAGCTACACATATTATATACTACACTTATGCCTAAAGTGTACTGCAAGTTTGAATGTTTTATACTATATTTGCTTCTAAAATGTGTTGCAGCTACACGATTAATACTACAATTTTGCCTAATGTGTACTGCAGATGCTCCTAAAATGTACTACACCTACACATTATATATAACAAACTTTTGCCTAATGTGTACTCCATGCTTGAATGTTTATACTACATTTACTTCTAAAATGTAACCTTCACAGATTATATACTATACTTTTGCCTAATGTGTACTACAGATGCTCCTAAAATGTACTGCAGCTATACATATTATATACTATACTACCCTTTTGCCTAATGTGTACTGCAACTTTGAATGTTTTATACTACATTTGCTTCTAAAATGTACTGTAGTTACCCAGATTATATACTAAACTTTTGCTAATGTGTACTGCATGCTTGGATGTTCTGTACTATAGATAACACACTACCACTTTCAGATAGTTTTATCGTATAATTTCACCATATAATTTCATGTAAAAAGAAGTATAAACCCCTAAAAGGTGAAGTGCAACTTCCATGCCCTTTAAGTACAAATCAGAAACTTCCCATTTCACAACAGAAATCATATATATATATCAAAGGGGTTCAAGTGTTTAACGACTAAAAAAGGAATAAAAACCCTAAACATGATAAAATAGACAAGAAATTAGTGTAACACTGAAAAATCACGGACATTTGAAATTGCAAATGCAGAAAACATACCTTTGTTTCTTTTCATCACTTCTTTTTGTACTTTGCTTCTTGTTGCAGCTGTTTTTCCTTCCATTGTTGCAGAAAAATGGCAGAAATTTTGGTGCCTTTTTTTTTTCACTTCTTCTTCTTCTTTTCGCGTCAGTGGCAGAGGAACGGTTTCGCGCCCTTTTCTTTTGGCACTTAAAGAAGTCGATTTTAGGCAAAAATAAAAAAAGGAAAGCGTTCTTCTTCAAGAGATAAAATGAAGAAGAACACATTTCCCAAGTATTTTTGGTGTTTTTTCCAGCTGCAAGGGTATATAGGTCTTTCTAAAAGATATGGGGAGTGATTCCTAACTTTTGTGAAAAAGTAGGGAGTTTAGTATGTAAAAATTTAAATGGGGACTGAACACTAAATTGAAAATAGGGTTAGGCATTTTTTCCTAATTAATTGTATAAAATATAGTAATATATATTTTATTTTATACATATACACACACATCAAGAGTCTGTTCAAACTCAAACTTCTGACCTTCCATATTATATGGGAGACTTATGTCATTGGACCACAAGCCACTTGACATATCTATACTATTATATGTAACAAAGTTTTATGCTTATCTAATTATGCAATTTCTACCACATGTTAAAATTCTTAGAATTTTGAGTTTTTTAATTTAATTAAAAAATTATCAGTTGTTAATTATTATCTTTAACCAATATAATTGTATCTTATCTCTAATTTTCTTTAATCTGAAATTCAAAATGTATTTGATAATATTTCATCATCTTTATCTGGTAGAAAATTAGATATTGTCTATATGATAATATACATATTGATGAGATAATATCAAAGATGTTTAGATGTATAAAAACTCTTATCTATACTATTATACCAGCATGTGTCCGGTGCAATGTATCGAAAATAATTTTAATATTAAAATAATTTTGAAGTAATTTTAATGTTAAATATATAATTTTGAACTAATTTTAATATTAAATATACAATTTTGAAATAATTTTATTTCAATATTGAAATTATTTTTAGTGCATCACACCGAGCACATGCTAGTTATAATATTAATTAAAGTAATTATTTATATTTAAAATTAAATTGATATAAAATATAAATAAAACAATTCTTATTTTTTCAAATAAATTAATAATAAAGTAGGCTTAAAATTAGGTCTAAGGATTAAAAAAAAAAACAGCCTGCTTGCTACTACCCATCATCCTTAGTCACTATATACTCAAAGTAAATATCTTTGTCAAAATTTAATTAGAACCACCAAGTTTCATTGATAGATACAAACAGTTCTCCACTATAATTGAGTAAATTGTCTATTCCAACAAGCTCATAAATTATATATGTCAAAAGATAATATCTTTAAATAATAAAAAGAAGAACAAATCCCATGATTCTTGTGTAAACCAATTACAAATATTCAATAGTTTTATTGATTCTCATAGTATTCCTTTTATCACATACATGAATTACACCGACACATAAAATTAATCAATTCCATATAAGGAACAAAACATACAATTAAAACTTCAACAACAAAAATCAATGGAAGAATATAACTAAATAGCAATATCTTTTTCTTTAATTACATAGAAAAATTCTTATGGACATGCTTTGCAATTTCTCTTCTTCAATATGTGAAGCTGGAAGATTGAATGAGAGTTACTTGAGACTTGGATGTGTTTTTATTTTTTAAATTGTATTTAGGTATATAATGTATAAAAGTTTTAATACATCTAGACATCTTTGATATAACATCATATAGATAATATCAAATCCTCTACCTGATAAACATTATGAAATATTGTCAAATACATTTAGAATTTTGGATGAAAGAAAATTAAAGATAAGAAGATAATAATCAGCAACTAATAATTTTTTTTAATTGAATTAAAATACTCAAAATTCTAAGAATTTGACATTTGGCCTAAATTGCACAATTAGATAAGCACAAAATTGTGCTATATATAATCTTACATTATATATAGCATAATGACGTGGGACGTATAATTGTGCAATTTTAATCAAATTCTGAATTCTTAGAATTTTGAACTTTTTAATTAAATTTAAAAATTGGTTCTTGATAATTAAATTGAAAACATTTATTCCTTTCAAAAATATCTCGATTTTTGAAATCATTTTCCTAATTAGAACAAATTATTCTTTTTTTATCTCAAATACCAAAAAAATGATTTTATTTTATCTACAAAATCTATTTCATATCTACTCTCAATATATGGAAGATTCTTGGATCATTTAAATTCTATAATTTGATAAGTTTTTCATAATTTTCTCTTATCTTTAATAACTAATTTATATCTATCCACTATATATAGAGTGTTTTGAAAGTCATTTTATTAATACTGTCTATTTCTAGTATTTTTTTTCACTACATCCTTTGTGTGCCTCTTTATTTTCTAGCATTTTCCCCCTCTATCTCTTTGTGTGCCTCTTTATTTTATTCTTCAAATTGTTTATTGATTGTTTGATTTTATTTTTCACTTTTTTGATTTCATTTTTTTTTTTTTAATTTTAGGGATGTAATGTAAATGATGGAAGAATTTTTTTGAATTTTAATGCTATAATTTTTTTTCCAACTATAAATAAAGTCTATCATTTAGCTTTTATTGTTATTAACTTTGTAGATTTATATATATATATATATATGCATATATATTTATTACTTAGTTTAAGTTATCAATTCATTTTTTTAATTTTTAAATTCCTTTTTTGTTCTTTTAATTTTATAATTTATGAGATGAGATATATATATTAATTGCTCTTAATGTTTTTTAATTTAATTTAATTTTTATTAGTTATATTTTTCTCTTCAATTATTGATAAATTTTGTCAGTTAATTTTTATTTATTTAAATTGTTATACATTTAGTATCCTTTAACTCATTCTTTGAATTAAGTTATTCATTTATTTGTTGGATTTTGTAATTTATTTTTAAATTCTCTTATATTTGTCTATCTAAGTTTGTAATTTGATATGATAAGGTCTATTTTTTAGTTTCGGTATTTGTAAAGTTTGTTTCACTTTTTGAATATTTATATTTTAAAAGTATGACATTTAAATTTTATTTTTATTCATATATGTGTAATTGTGTATGTATATGTATAATTCGTACTATTTTTAAAAAAATTAAATACTATTTTATCAATATATATTCTTAACTCTTTTCTTCACTTAATTATTGGATAACTAAACTATGAGCCAATAAAAGGCTTAACTTATATACTAATATTGATTTTAACTTTATAATTATTTTATTTTATTTTAATTTTTTTCTTTACTATCATAGTTTTGTCTTGGCTTAATTGATTTTTATTCAAAAATTAAAATTAAATAAGAATTTTTTTAAATTCTTGGTAACTAATATATTATCTAATTATTTATATTTTAAGTTTTAACTTAATATATACTTATCATCTTTCAAGTCTAACATAATCTTAAAATATTATAATTTTAAATTGTTTCCAACAACTTTTAAGTTGTCAATCTTGTGTTTTATATCCTTCTCATATACTTTTATTTTTTAATGCAACTATCTATTAGTTTTTGGTTGCATATTATATTTTTCTTTTCAATAAAATATGTAACCATAGTCATAGGCTTTTATTTTTGGAAGTTTAGATTATTTTTTTTAAACTTCTCACTAAATAATCTTAAATTTATTTTTCACTAATTACTTGACCATTTTTTGTGATATTTTTATTTTTATATTGTTATTTTTAATTATATTTATAATTCAATAATTACATTAATATATAGTAATTTTAAAGAATCCGTGCATAGCACGAGGATAATGCTAGTAGTATAGATACAGCACAACGTTGTAAGACTCGCAACAATTTCAATTCTAATTGTTTTTATTTTCACCAAATATCAAATTCTTAGAATTTTAAGTTTTTTAATGTAGTTGAAATTTTTTCATTGGTTATTTATTTACTTTTATATTTCATTTTAATACGATCAACTTATCTATTATAACTAAAATATCATGTTGTGTTTGTCCACAATTACAATATAGATTTCTATCTCATAAGATAATTCAAAAAATATCTATAATCATATTTTTATCTCACAAAATAAGTTTATGATTTAAAAAATATTTTATAAGTGCCATATTAAGTACTCTTATCACAAATTCTATCTTATAAATTTAATTTATCACAAGATTAATATATAAATATTTCATTTCCTTTGTATATAAATTTTGTTATTCTACAATTATTCTTTTTACATTTTATTTCTACATTATTCGTCGTACAATTCTATATCAATACTATTATATATAGCACAATGGTGTGGATCCATTTTAACCAAAATGTGACTTTTAGAATTTTGAGTTTGTTAATTAAATTTAGAAAAATCTCATTGGTTGTTAATTTGATTTTTCTTATTTTTATTTTAATATTGAACTTATCTATTATAATTAAAACATGACTTCATGTTTATCCGAAAATTGAATCATATATTTTTATCTCATCAAATAATTCAAATTATTCATAATCATAAATTTTTATCTCAATTGATAAATTTGAAATACAAAAGATATTTTATGAGCACCAAATTAAGTACTCCTATAAAAAAAATATTCTATAAATTTCATTCCACAAAGCTAATAATTTCTTATTTACTTGTACTACCAAAAAAAGTTTTTTGGTTTTTTTTTGGCCTTTTTATCCTCTCTATTTTTCTTCATCTTCTTCTTTAAGGTAACCTTAATAAAATCTCTTTCATCCTAAACTCTCGAGTGAACATTCATTACATCATATATCTACATTCATATTTTTTTTAATTTTAATATTGATCCATTCTCAATATATGCATGAGAGCGTAATATCATATATTGATGCATTTGTTGCTCAATTATCATTTACATCTCTCTTTTTCCCCCCTTTTATGTATGCATATATGTGATGAATAAATATTTTGTTGATAATAAAAGATATTAGAGCAGTTTGTAAATAGGTGTCTTACCTTCAATAGTGATAAATCTAGAAGATTACAAAGTATTTTTCTTTTTAATTACTTGCAAACCACCTTATTTTTGTTTTTTTCCCTTTATTTCCACATTCACTTTTGCCATTTGGGAGTTTTGAACCTTTACCTTGATGTATAAAGTACCTCTTTAAGTTGAAAGTTTTGTTCTGTTTCCCCTCCTTCTTTTGTTAGTTATAGTAATTTGGTTTAGTTTGTAATTCATCATAGCTCCTCTTTGTTGGGTGAATTTTTCTATTCAACATTCTCTAAATTCATATGTTTTTCTTCCTCTATTTTGAATCATAAATATCATGTTTGAAAGATAGTTTTTCCAATTCTATATTTAAAATTATTATTATTTTATTTTCATTATTTTATTGTGGTTTTTATTCATATTTTTTCTTTATCAAATTAATTCAATATTTTTCAAGTTACCTGTGTGTAAATAATGTGTGTATAATTTATATTCATATACATATATGCACAAGTTTCCCCCTTTTTAGATTTACTTGGTTTTAAGAACTACTTTTTAATTTATTTTTTTCATTTTGATTAATTAATTTTGTTTTATTTATTCATCATAAATCCTTTTTATTTGATTAATTAAATAACCCAAGTTTCTCTAAATTATCCTATTTTGACGTGTTCCATAATTTTTATAGTTTTATCTCTATTTATTATTTTTTGTATACGCAACAAGAATTTCTTAAACAATATTTTATATATTTCTGAATTTCTTCTTGATTTAATATAGAATATTCAAGCTAATAAAGGATCTTAGTTTGTTGGATCAAAATAATTTTATTACCAAAAAATATTTTTGAAATAGTATAGAATTTATATTTTTTTTATGTGGATTTACTTGACCTAAATGAATTAGATCACGATTTGAAACTAAAGTCATGGATCCTTTACATGATAAAGTTTGGAGTAGATAAGGTGTTCACATCTATTCCGCTCATTATAAAAAATTAGTTACATATTTACATTTTTTAGTTTAATTTAGTTAAGTAAATATATCGTGCATAGCACGGGGTTTATGCTAATATAGATATATTGAGTACTTACCAACATTGGATATGAAGTTACTGAAAAATCAATTAATGTAGCATTTTATAATAATAATAAAAAAAACTCATTTTTATAGTAAATTATATATGAAAATATGTTAAGTGGCAAAGAGGGATAAAAGTAACTTATCCGCATTATTGCTACATAATAAACAGTTTTAAAATAAGGTTGAACAATATTTTAGTTATATATTAGATTTAATTTAAATTAAATTTATTTGCGGTAATGTAGGCTTTATTTGGTTTTATTTTCACATTTTTTTGGAGAATGTTTTTGAAAAAATAAAGTTAAACATTTTTCACAACATACACCTCAAAAATAATATTACACATACCTTTATTTTTTATTTTCCCACGCAATGTATATACCACTTCCCGGCGAATATTATAACGACACAGTGCAGATATAAGAACAACCCGACATCCGTCCACTACGGATAAGAGAGCTACAGAGAAAGAGGGTTGTGCCGACGAAATAAGAAGGAATGGTGGCCGGCAGTTCCATTCAACCTCGCTTAATCTCCACCTTTTTAGGGGACTGCCGCTTTCTTCCGTCGAATTCTAGTCATCCACTTCATAGTCTCTTCCATTTCAATCCAGGTTTCCTCAATTCTCTGCAATTTCAACTTCAACGATTCGATAGATTGTGTATTTCTTCTTTCTGCTCACTTCGGTTACTGTGGTTTTATTTTTGCGGCACTCGTAGTTGATAGTTTTTTGATGGAATGGAAGAAGCCAGATTCATTTTTGCCCTACAAGAAAATTTTTGGCGAGATTATCAAATGTTAGAAATTCAATTATATCTAAATAACTTTGATGTGCAAGTAAATTAAGAGCATTAACAACACTTACATTTTGTGAAGTTATACTAAATTTATAGTGGGCTTTTATTATTTGGCTTTTCTTTTAACTAATTTGTAATGGCTATCAAGAGATTAGAGAGAATACAGCAAATGACAGATAACATTGAAGATAAAGGAATTTTGAAAAAAAATTATGAGCTTATCATTTATTATTTACACCATAAAAGTATTATTAGAATTGAAAATTTGAGTGGATAAAACATTTGAAGCAGTGGCGGAGCCAGAAAATATTCTCAGTGGGGTCAAAAATTTTACTGAAGTAGATCACATTAACTAATTAATTAATATAATAAACATCTAATTCGGAATTGCAGCACGTTATTTTTGAAGGCGACAATCTAACCTTGATCTTAGCCCTCGTAAGTGAGGAGGATGATTTTTCCAATGTTGGCACCTTGGTTGCAGACTGCCGCAGAGGCTCCTATTCTTTCAGTTTTGTTTCTTTTCATTTTACACTTCGTAAAGGCAATGAGTTAGCTCATGCCTTAGCACATTTACCTCTGGTTGGTTTTCATTTTGGTATTGTCCTTCTAGTGACTGTTTCTGGAATTATGTAATGGCTTTTATGATATGCAATGATTCTTTCCTTCAAAAAGAAAAAAAAAAGATGACATTAACTAATTCATTAATATAATAATATTAATTAAAATTTAAAAATAAATTTAAGTAAAAACTATAAATAAAGACGGAATTATATAAAAAATACTTATAATATCATTTACAATTGTCCCCATCTCTCTTTAGATTCATGAAAGCATTGCATGATGGCTTCATTATATACATCATCAAATACATCCTTTTCTATAAATGTAAGCATGCAATCATTTAACCACTTATTGCCGATCCGGTTTCTCAGTCAATTTTTAATATATTTCATGATATAAAAAGCCCTCTCCACTATTGTTGTAGCCACTAGCAGAATCAATGCCAATTTTAAAGGCAAATATACAGGTGGATACACCCTATTCTTCTTTGTCTCTACTAACTTTCGAGCAAGATTATCAATTCCCTTCAATTCCAAGAATTCTTCATCAGACTGCATGTCAACAATGTAGTTCTCAAGTTGATTATCAAGTGTTAAGAGTTCTACATTGGAGAATTCAGATGGATAAAACATGGCCAACTGCATGAGTCTATCTTTATTAAAAGAAGAAAATGAATCATCCGGACTCAAACAAGCTATGCATGTAAGCAACTTTGAATTTACCTCCGTAAAGCAACTATTCATTTCTTGAAGTTGCATGTCAATCACTTGATTGAATATTTCTATTCGAAAACGATGCTTATTACTAATTTGTTGAGCTTTCCGTCGAGATCTTCCTCGGGCTTTAAAGTTATCATTCATGTTCAGGATACAAATGCCATGAACGTTACAAAATGTAGAGACCTCGCATAACAAAGACTCCCATCCTTCATCTCTCATGTTTTGCAATCTTGTTTTACATACTCTAACTTGTTTCATAACATTGAGAATATCTTGATCCTTTCTCTGTAGAAGCACTGCCAAATCATTTGTTATTCCCAAAACTACTTTCATCAAGTATAAATTGAATGCAAATTCAAAAGAATGTAAGTAATCCATCAAAACACGTGATTCAGCTGTTTTCTTGGGAACTATCCCTTCCTCTTCAATATCCTCAAGTACATCAGTCACAGTAAAGTACATATCAAGCACATTTAAAAATGATGCATAATGTGATCCCCATCGAGTGTCACTAGCCCTTTTCAAATTAGTTTCTTGGTTTAATCCACGTCCACTTTGGCAGCCTGTGTCTCACGAATAGTATCCCGACGTTTGCAAGAAGCATCAAGCACATTCACAATATTAGACACCATATTAAAGAATAAAGCAATATCCAGTTGATTTTTAGCAACCACCATAAGGTTCAATTGAAGTTGATGAGCAAAACAATGAATAAAATGAGCTGCTTGATTTTCTTTCATAATCAAACTTTTGAGGCCATTGAATTTCCCCCTCATATTACTTGCACCATCATATCCTTGTCCTCATATTCTTGACAAACTAAGATCATGCTTCAAAAGTAAATTCTCTAGTGCAAATTTAAGTGATAAAGCTATTGGTTCTGTAACATGAACAATTCCACGTAATCTCTCCATAATAAATCCTCTTTTATCAATGTAACGTAAGATAGCAGCCATTTGTTCTTTACCTAACACATCTCTTGACTCATCAACTAGTATTGTAAAGTAGTCATCTTCAAGATCTTTAATGATAGAATTCTTTGTTTTACAGGCAGCAACATTCACAATTTCTTTTTGAATATCAAGTGATGTCAATTTTAAGTTCTTTTGCATTCTTCCAACAACAACTTCATTGATAATATCATTATGATTTGGAAGAAAGCTTCAAAGCTCTAGAAAATTTCCCCAGTTGCTTGAATCTAAGGATTCATCATGACCATGAAAAGTTAAACCTTGATGCAAAAGAAATCTTATGCAATCAATTGATGCAAGCAATTTAATCCGGTATTCTTTTTTCAATTCATCACTTCACTTTCGAAAAGCAAAATGTATATGCTGGTCTTGATTTATCAAGTCATGACACCTTTTCAAAGCTTGATTGTGCATGCTATTACAATCACCAACATGAGCATCAAATCTTTCTTTCTTATTCCAACCAGAAAAGCTAGTTGTAACAAAAATATCACCCCCAGCTTGTTTTCCAATATCTGGCTTAAATAAGTAACAGGGTATACAAAATGTTGCATTTTTGCTAACACTATATTCCAACCAACTACCGTAGACGTCAAACCATTTAGCATTAAAGCGACGCATGACACCACCAATATTTCTCTTTGGAAAATTATGTTTCTGTGGTTGACAATGACCTTTTTTTAGATAAGCTCTTCTTATTTCATCCCTTTGATTTACATCATAATCTGAAATTCTTTTGCGTAGTCCAGGATCTGCTGGAAGCTCATTGAATTCAATCTTACTCTTTTTAGAAAATTGATTGACACAATCACTAGAAGAAGGTTCTTGATTTGGCCTTGAAGCTTGTAATGCTGGTGAATCTTTTGATTTTTTTGATAGTTTGATCACAAATTTATCCATTTTTTTAGCTGGTCAAACACAAACCAACGGTCAAAATATAATAGACTAGCAATTAAATACTTAATAACTTGCTAAGTAAGGCTTATGAAAAGTCTTATTAGTAGGTTACTGTTTTCCTCATGATCTAAACAACAAAAATGTATGAAGATTAAAGACAGGTGATTATCACATATTAGGAGCTGCAGACATAGGGGGAACTATTTTACAAATACCATACTTTGAGGCCTGTTTCTCAATCTTAAAAACATGTATTGTACAAGTTGCTTAATGTAATTATCCATTCTTTTTCTTATTAAACAGTTAAACAAATTTAAAATTATATAGTTCTTCAATTTTGTTTTCCTGTTCTCTAACATTTGGTTTGACTTGTAAAATTACTTAAAAGTTGATACATCCCAAATTAACTATAAATAAATACGATTGTACTTATAATATGATTAAATATTCTTTTGTAAATTTATATTCCTATTTGTCATATTGTTGTTTTGGTTTCAATTAATTTTTTATTTTTAGTATTAGCTTATGTGTAAATTAAATTTAATCAAATTAAAATATCAAAAGGAACAATGTTGCACAATGCACAATGCACAATGTTTAGCAGCATAGATTTAGTGGCACCAATTCAAATCATAGTCACGATCCTTGAAAAAAAGGCTAAATATTCAACGACCACATATTCACATATCATAGCTTTAAATAGATTAATTAAAAAGATGATGAAGAAGATGGCAAGAAAATAAACTAATCTAAGCATTAGTTAACTTATTGGATCAGATATATAATATATTCCTCAATTACTAAACAACATCGAAAAAATCATACATACTTTGTGTGTGCCAACCGCCGAGAGGAAAAAGAAAACCAAGGGAGTGGCTGGCTTGTTCTGGAAGCTTGTTTATTCTTGTAATGAGGGAATGACTTACTCTTGAAGCTTGTTTAGTTCTAGTAAATTGAAAACTCTAAACTTAAGAGTTATTTAAAAAATTTTAATTTAGGTTAGAATAGGGTTTAATTGCATATTTAGGCGTTAAAAATATTTTTCAATAGGGTCAAAATTCTCAAAACTTTGAAAATTATCTTACAGATAAAAATAACATTTACCGATTAAAAATCGAATACCAATAGGATAAAATTCGAATGTTATTAGGGGTATTTCTATAAAAGAAATTTTAGGGGTTCAAGGGTTCCTAATTCAATTACAATTGAATTAGGGGAATATCATTTGGGTGAGTTTCAACTATTTATGGAATCAAAATGTAATTATAGTTTAATTAGGGGAAATTCTAGGTTGTTACATAAAGTAATTTGATTTTTTTTAGTGTATATAATTTCAACTTTTGTGCATTTATATTTTAACACACAATTTAAAAAGGTAATGTGGGAAAGTATACCAATTAATCAATTAGTCACTTCTTTCCTAGTTGAATTATTGACTCCCTCATTAAAGAATTTTCATTTTTTTTCACTGGGGTCAATTGAAGGTAAGATTTATTTTTTTGAAAATATTACATATATAGATACACATATATATGAGGAAAAAAAAAATTCAGTGGGGTCAAATGACCCCACTGAACACTGAGTGGCTCCGCCATTGATTTGAAATCAGAGAGTTATATATTTTTATTGGAAAGACAAACTACCTTGTAAGCGCAAATTTTTTTGTCTGCAATAAATACAATAAATAAAATTACATGACAAGAAAAATCTATACAACTAAAATGAAATTCAAACTTATCAATTGTAGATTCAATCTTTAATCTAATCCTCTGATTCATCCCTTCCAAATATAATCCTGAAATTTAATGAGCTCCGCAAAGAATGCTTTGAACACCATAGCTCTCCTTGAATTTGATTTGAAGAAAATAATGCTAATTCGATGGTTTCACACCTTAATCTCAAATCAAATGCTAAAATATGATGAACTCCGCGAAGAACGCCGTGAATCTCCTTAAATTTAACTTGAAGAAAATAACGTCAATTTGAGGGCTTCACATCTTAATCTCAAATTAAATGCTAAAATATGATGAGCTTTGCGAAGGATGCCTAGAATATCGTGGATCTCCTTGAATTTGTTGTAGACAATTGCTGGGCTCCTTCAAAGTTTCTCTCACTTGCTAGGATTTGTAGTATGTGTTGAATGGGCTTTGGTCACCCCCTTTATATAGATGTTTGATGGAAGACTTCCAGATTGACTTGAACTTCTTTGAAAGTTATCTCTTTGATAAGATAATATCAAATATCAAGAGGTAATATCAAGTATCAAGAGATAATATCAACTGTAAAGAGATACTATCAAATATTGATTTGATTGGTCTATACACATAGACACTTTATCATTGATACTTGTCAATATTTGATTTGAACATAAAATGAATACTAGAGTATTAATTAAAAATTAACTATTTATCTTTTGGAATTAAATTTAATAAATTCCAAGGAATAAATAGAAATTTTAAATTAATATTTAGCATATAATTTTACATGTGTAATTTCTCCATTGACTAAAACTAATATGTTTACAAATGCCCCAACTTCAAGGTTTGACGAAAGATGTGTCAATCATCCAGGAAAGAGGCAAGGCTTGAAATATTTGAGAATTTTTTCTTTTCTCTCCATTTTACACACGTGTCTGCAATAAGAACATCTTTGAAACATTCCTCGAGCTATGGTGTCCAATAAAAGGGTCAAGTTATAACATAATTCAAAGTAAATATCCTTTTGAGGTGGGTGTCGTACACAGTTTATACTCATGCAGGCCAAGAGTAACATACAATTTAGGCTCATGTGTCAAAGAGCATATTTAACCTGAATAGACATTTTATACTCGTGTCAAGGAGTTCACTTGAATTTGATTGACAATTTATACTCATATGAAGGAGTTTATTTAAGTTTGACTTAACAGATAATTTATATTCTTATCAAGAAGTACGTGGGGAGAATTTGCATATTTAGATAGTTTATGCTCATATCTAGGAGCCTTATTTAAAGTCTAAGTTTACATCAAGGAGCACATGGGGAGACTTTGAATATTTAGATAGTTTATGCTTGTATCTAGGGGTTTTATTGACAGTTTAAACTTTTATTAAGGAACACATGAGAAAACTTTAATTTAAAAATTTCAGATAGTTTATGCTTGTATTTAGGAGCATTTGGAATTTGAAGACTTGAGCTTTAGACTTGAAAACTTGAATATTTGAGTTTTTAATTTGGCAACTCGAAGACTTGAGTCTTGAATTTGGATATCTAGAGACTTGAATTTTGAATTTGAAGACTTGAAGGCTTGAGTCGCGGATTTAAAGATTTGCAGACTTGAGTGTTGAATTTGAAGATTTAGAAACTTGAGCCTTGACTTGAATACTTCGAGACTTGAGACATGATCTTGAATTTGAAGACTTTGAGACTTGAGTCTTTGATTTGAAAACTTAAAAATTTGAGTCTTGAACTTGGAGACTTGAGAGTTTGTATTTGAAGACTTGAGTTTGAATTTGGAGACTTGAAGATTTGAGTCTCGAATCTGAAGATTTGGAGATATGGAAATTTGAGAAATTAAGATAGTTTATGCTCTTATCTGGTAACATTATTGACAGTTTGGCTCATATAGAGAAGCATTTGGAATTTAGAGATAAAAATTAATTGCCCCTAATATCTTCATCATCATCGGCATCACTTGAATCTTCTTGTTCATCAAAATTCATGCTCATTTCAATATTATGTGCACGCGTTGCCAAATCTTCAAAGGTTTTTGGTTTGATTCCTTGACGTATGTAGCTTAGCCTCCAATGCATTCCTTGGATACACATCTCAATTGCTGAAACCTCCGACAATTGATCTTTGCGGTTAAGACTCTAATTTCTCCAGCAATTGATGTAGCTAGTGACAAGTTCTTCTTTCCATTGGCGAGAGTTGGTAAGTTCAATCATGCTGATTATCCTTCTAGTGCTATAGAAACGATTGAGGAACTTTTGTTCCAGTTGCTCCCAACTATCGATAGAGTCTACCTCCAAGTCAATATACCAATCAAAAGCATTATCGATTAGCGATCGAATAAATTGCTTGACTAGATGATCTCCATATGTTCTAACATTATTATAAGTTTCAATGAAATGAGCCATGTGCTGTTTTAGGTTGCCCTTGTTGTGAAATTGCTGAAAATTTGGGGGCTGGTAACCAATTGACATATTCAAGTTGTCAATCCTTTAAGTATATGGCTTGGAGTAAGTTATAGACAACTTAGAACTTCCATCAAGCTTGTCTTTGATAATTCACATGATAAACTCCTTCAATGGGTCAGTGGGAATTAGTCCATCAGTGGAAACTTGTAGCTCTTTATTTGTAGTCTTTTCATTTTCAGCTGATTGTCTCCTTGTGGATATTTCGCCTTCTTCCTGAGACTCAATTTGTTTCTCTACCATGTAATTGGCATCAAGATTGTCCACTTTGTTTATCAATTTGGATATTTGAAAATCTCGCTCTTGGACATGCTTCGTAAGTCCTTCAATGGCCTTCGTCAAATTTGCAATTTGTTCCTCCAAAGTTACCATCACCGTCGCCATCACTGTCATTGTGTTTGAGGAATTTGATGTTGAGTGGGGAATGGATGATGTAGATTCTTTCTTTGAGTCTCCACCATCTTCATTTATATTAATAAAATGTGGCAACATCTTTTCCATAGCAAGGGAAGGAGCCACTTTCGAAAATGATTACAGCTTCTTAGACATACTTCTTGTGACGACTCTAACACCATTTGTTCTAATACTTGAGGAATTTGAGGCAGTAATTTTCAATGTTGCAGTCTTGTTGGCAACCATTTGATACTTCAATCTTGATTAAAGGAAGAGATGAGAGGTAGAGATTATCCCACTGGGCGTGCCAAAATTTGTAAGCGCAAATTTCTTTGTCTGTAATAAATAAAATTACATGACAAGAAAAATCTATACAAATATAATGAAATTTGAACATATTATTTGTTGATTCAATTTTTAATCTAATCCTCTAATTCTTTCTTTCCAAATATGATCCTAAAATTTAATGAGCTTCGTGAAGAACGCCTTGAACACCATAGATCTCTTTAAATTTGATTTGAAGAAAATAACGCTAATTCGATGGCTTCGCACCTTAATCTTGAATTAAATGCCAAAATATGATGAGCTCCGCGAAGAACGCTATGAACGCCGTGGATCTCCTTGAATTTGATTTGAAGAAAATAACCCCAATTCGAGGGCTTCACATCTTAATTTCGAATCAAATGCCAAATGTGATGGGTTCTGCGTAGGACGCTTGGAACAACGTGGATCTCCTGAATTTGTTGGACTTCTTTAAAGTTTCTTTCACTTATTAGGATTTGTGGTGTGTGTTGAATGGGCTTTGGTCACCTCCTTTATATAGATGCTTGATGGAAGACTTCCAGATTTATTGGAACTTCTTTGAGGGTTATCTCTTTGATAAGATAATATCAAATATCAAAACATAATATCAAGTATCAAGAGATAATATCAACTATCAAGAGATAGTATCAAATATCTTTGATTTGATTGGTCTATAGATATAGATACTTTATCTTTGATACTTATCAATATTTGATTTGAGTATAAAATAAATACTAGAGTATTAATTAAAGATTAATTATTTATCTTTTGAAATTAAATTTAATAAATTGCAATGAGTGAATAGAAATTTTAAATTAATATCTAGCATATTATTTTACATGTGTCACTTCTCCATTGGCTAAAATTAATATGTTTACACATCTAAAACAATCATAATTCATAAATTTAAATAAACTGCACATAGTTTACTTGATCTTGGGTGGTGTCATCAGATATGGGACAAGTTTAATACTTTTAGAAATGGGAAATAATATATGTTATGTGATGGTATTTTTATCCATTGGAGGGGTTTTATGCTGCTTAAATGACGCATGTAAAGAACACACCAATGCGAACGAGGGGAGATGTTCAAATGCATATAATTTATCTGGCCTACCATTTGCACCAATTAATTAGGTTACAACCATTTTCCAAAGGATTTTCTATTTTTGGGCGTAGGTCCATTTCTCACACCTTTCTGAATCTTTTTTTCCACGTACGGATGTATCACCATATTTGACCTTCTTATCTGGATGTATAACTGTATGCAACTTTATTATATGAATTTTAAAGACGTTGTATTTCTCTGATGAATATATGTTGTTACTATGATCAATTATTGCTTGAGAAAGGAGTAAAGATTGGTAAAGCATCATGTCATGAATTGCATAACCTTCAATCTCTAAAATACCTCCTATTACTATATTCCGGCATTATAAAGAATCTTAATCATAAAAGGGAATTTTCTTTGAGGTTTAATTTGTGCTATTTGTTTCAATTTGATTTTTTAGATAAAAGTGCAAATGCTGATTCTAATTCTTTGACTTTATTTAATACCTCATGTTCGAACAGGAAGAGACCATGCGTCAATGCAAATGTCTAGGACATTTTCTGGATTAACCAATTTACTATTTAATAGAAGGTACGGTTTCCTTTTCTAGTTGAAATTTAAAATTTTCCTTTAGAGATCTTATTAATTGGAATTCTATTTTCACTTCAGACCTTTATATGTATGAAAACTAAATGACTGAAACATATGTTGGAAGAAAAAGATGTTTCTATCTGTTATCGTTTTACCTTATACCCAATAGTATTACATGGTTCCTTTCTTATAGGAGATCACGAAGGAAAAGAAAAAAGGAAGCTAATAATCTATTCTAGACCAAATCTCTTGATTTAAGGAAATTGCCCGCATCTGACTAGAAATGGAAAAAATCCCTACATATAAACTATCTAATCAAATCATCCCTAAATAATTTAGCAAGATTTCAGCTAACTAACTCCTAGAATTATTGCTCAATATCAGCTTTATTTTCCACAGTATTCATGAAATTGGCAATGTAAGAGATAGGATAAAAAGCAAAATAAGGCAGTATCTCCACTATGTTTATGAAGTTGTGGTAAGAACTTATGCAAAAACTTTTCTCTCTTAAAGGAGAGCCAAAGGACAAGGATTTGAGAACATTTAATTGTATTTTGAGGCAGATAAGTAGGTTGATCTAGTTGAAACTATGGATTTTGATAAGTGAGAGCAATAATTGTTGAACAGATGATGCATGTGTATGATGTTGTCTGATCTGCACAATTGATATTATTAGTTGGTTGCGTTGTGCACTTTTTGCGATCTCCAATCTTATGACATAAAAGTAAAAAAGTTGGAAAACATTGAATAGGAACTCACTTGACGATCATACAAATGCCATGTACTCTGTAACCGCTTGGCTTAGTTTGCTTTCTCCATATTGGATAGCGAACCTATATATTTCATCAGCTAAGGTACTTGGAAAAGATTATTAAGACTTGCGGCTCTGTTGATATTCTTAAATTCATAAGTTCTAGTTGGGTTCATATGTGTTGTCTATTGTCCTTGGGCCATAATGGTAGTCGAGGCATAGTCTGTTCAGAAATTTTTTAGAAAAAAATAAGGTTTGTATCTTTGCCAAAATGGCATGGTTATAAACATACAATACACATGTGGAGATGCTCAGGCATCCTGCGGCTTTTGCGTGTAGCATAGAATATGGAGCATCGTAACAGCCCATTTCATCAAAGCAAAATGCATTGAATGTGAAAGACGACATTTCCATATGCAATGCCCAGTCAAAAGAAGGTTCCTCTGAGTTATAATCTATATGGAGAAGACCCAAAGCTTGATAATCATTTTGTTATCCCGGATAATATTAGTCCTTTTCCATTAATTCCAGCAGAAACAGTTGAAGTATATTCGCGATGGGATTTTGTATGTACTTCAGTGATTAAGCTTCTGATGCTGAAGAATAAACTGCAGAAGAGAAAACCAAAATGAAATCATTTTTTTTTTAGATGAAAATGAGACTGAATTTCCAAAGAATTTATGAAGTTTGCTCTTTTTATTCTCCTGCTTAATTAACATCTCATTAAGTGCTCTGCTCAACTAAGCTCTGTTGACAACCATCTGAAGGTATTAATCATATATAACCGTTTACAAAGAAAAAGAACTAGTCGTTTCGCTGGAGCTGTGTCTTCTTCATTTGGATCAAAATATTGATATCATCTTTATGGCTCATTTCTTTTTGCATTGCTTGCAATCTTGCTGTAGAGATTTCTTACTACTCCTTTTCTCCTTCTCCTGGCAGAAATACAGAAGAACCCACAGATACTAAACGGAAACGTTTAAAGCCCGGGAAAGTATCTCCCACTCGGCCAGTCCCCAGTCACATACCAAGGCCTCCTTATGTGAAATCTAGAAAACCACCTGGAATTGCAAGTGGGCCTGAAATACATGATGAGAAGGGGATAGAGTGCATGAGAGCTTCAGGAAAGCTTGCTGCTCAGGTTCTTCAATATGCTGGGACTTTAGTGAAGGTGAATGTCTGATCATTCCACTCATTTCATCTCTGCGTAGATGCTTTTTTGCTTATTTGCAAATTTTTATCATTCTTGAGGCGGATGTTAGTCTGTGTTATGGCATTAAGTGGTTTGAAGGAACTGGTCCTACCATTATCCCTTTTGGTGCATTCATCAATGTCAATCTACATTATTTTAGTTGCTATTGTGGTGATTCGGATTGTACTTGCATTCTCTGTAATGTAAAGTTAGTGGTGGTAGAGTTTGGTTGCTGGAAATGATACATGAAGTTTATGTACAGATGCGTTTATTTAACTTTTTGCACCAAACACTATTTACAAAGTTTTTTGCATCACTTGGCAGCCAGGCATTACAACAGATGAAATCGACCAAGCAGTTCATCAAATGATTATCGACAATGGAGCATATCCATCGCCTCTTGGCTATGGTGGGTTTCCAAAGAGTGTATGCACATCTGTGAATGAGTGCATTTGCCATGGAATCCCAGATTCACGTGTCCTTGAGGTTTTTCATACTGAATCATTCGTATCATATTACTAATTCCTTTTAACATTTTGATAAGTTTACCACATTAAGATCACTGAGTATGTTGGCTATGCAGGATGGCAACATTATCAACATTGACGTTACAGTTTATCTAAATGTAAGTGTGTGTGTGTGTTTTTCCTCCCTCCTCTTCGCGATATCTCATTTTCCAACGGAGCTCCATCTCCATGTTATAGCATTTGTTCCCAGTCAAATGGAGAGCGAATGTAACATTGGGTTAACTATGATGTTGTTTACATTTTACTCAAATAAGCCTATTGCTGAAATTTGTCTTGCTGCCAGATGGAAATTAAATTGGTATTTTCTTGGAAGATATAAATAAGTGCCTAGTTTGTTTCACTAGTGGAAATAGCTATATCATAGTATTGTTGTGGATGGTTGAATTCATTCTTTCTGTTGATTGCTAAAGCAAATTAACCACTTATGGTATTGAAGAATTTCCTTCTATTTTGTGAACCATTAATGTTCAACTGTGTAATAGATTTCTTCAGGTTTCTAGGTTGAGTTTTAATGCATTTACTTGGCTGACTGTGACATGCAGGGTTACCATGGTGATACATCTGCAACATTTTTTGTTGGAGATGTTGATGAGGAGGCCAGAAACTTAGTAAAGGTATGATTTACTGGTAGGTGGACTTTTAACTTTATCTTCTGTGCGGTTGCAATGTTCTGTTGAATTTATTTTCTCCATTAATATCACAAAACAAATGCAATTTTCTATTCGTGGTTCTGCTGGGTTATGAATGAAGTTCTGATGTGGGTTGTTGATATCATTTAAAGAGCATCCATTTCTCAAGATTGATTGTGTCTTCCTTCAGGTTACCAAAGAATGTCTCGATAAGGCAATATCTATATGCATAATCTTTCATACGTTCACAAGGATTTTCTCCTGGTAGTTTTGTTATGAATGTTGCTTCCATAGCATTTCGTGGTTCTGCTGGGTTATGAATGAAGTTCTGATGTGGGTTGTTGATATCATTTAAAGAGCATCCATTTCTCAAGATTGATTGTGTCTTCCTTCAGGTTACCAAAGAATGTCTCGATAAGGCAATATCTATATGCATAATCTTTCATACGTTCACAAGGATTTTCTCCTGGTAGTTTTGTTATGTATGTTGCTTCCATAGCATTTCGTGGTTCTGCTGGGTTATGAATGAAGTTCTGATGTGGGTTGTTGATATCATTTAAAGAGCATCCATTTCTCAAGATTGATTGTGTCTTCCTTCAGGTTACCAAAGAATGTCTCGATAAGGCAATATCTATATGCATAATCTTTCATACGTTCACAAGGATTTTCTCCTGGTAGTTTTGTTATGTATGTTGCTTCCATAGCATTTCGTGGTTCTACTGGGTTATGAATGAAGTTCTGATGTGGGTTGTTGATATCATTTAAAGAGCATCCATTTCTTAAGATTGATTGTGTCTTCCTTCAGGTTACCAAAGAATGTCTCGATAAGGCAATATCTATATGCTTTCCAGGGGTGGAATTTAAACAAATTGGCAAGACAATACAGTAAGCATCTGTTAGACCTCTTTCACCTTCTTACTTCCTTTTTTTTAATCTTCAGGTGACCTCTTTCATTGCTGTCCGTCATCACATTGCAATACAAACATCACTTTTATATTGTTCACGTACAGTTTATTATCTACGCTATACTATTCGCACATTCGCACGGACTAATTCATGCACATAAATGCATGGAGTAGAAGAATTTATGCTTTGCATTAAATTCTGCTTAAAGTAACCATGCAGATAAACACCATTATGGAGTTGTCCAGCAGTTTGTTGGCCATGGAGTTGGACGGTTTTTCCATAGTGATCCAGTGGTTCTTCATTACAGTAATTCTGCTGGCTCTAATTCTAATTCTCTGTTGTTCTATACTTGATTAATCAGTCAAATCATTTAATCAATTTCCTCTAGTTAATATTCCTATTCCTACTAGTAGGAGTATAAATTGCAAATAAGGGACTAATGTGTTCACGCAATTCTAGTTGGTTCTAGATTCTGGAAAACCATCCAAGTTTTTTCAACAGCAATAAGACAAATATTGGGAACAGGATTTCTTGCTTTTTATGTTGTGTCCTGTTCGTATTTACTTTATCCAGTTTGTATGATTCTTCACTTCATGCAGCCTAGTGTTTGGCTATGTTTCTTGAACCAGTGGTGGTTTATAAGTGGTATCTGAAATTTTCTTAGATCAGTAACAGATGAATAGCAACTAAAGTGCTAAATTGGCTGAGTAACATATATAATTGGTAATGAGTTTGTAGTAGTAGTTATGTGATACTCTGCTGGAATGACTAGAATCCAGACCCACAGCAGCATCCGCTTCAGAATTAAGGGCAAAATAACAAACTTTTTAATTTTTTTATAGTTGGGTCTGGTTGGATTTATGATCTGTTAGTTTATTTTCCTTGCTTTAATGTGCTCAAGAAGATGTTATCCTCTTCCATATCCGACATTCTTATTTCTAAAAATGATTTTGCTTTTGCTAGGAAATAATAGCCACGGACGAATGGTTCTGAACCAGACTTTCACAATCGGTAATCTCTCTTCCCACGACTTGTATCTCATCTCAAGTCAAGAAACTTCATTTGTTGTCATAAATACAATTTTTGTAATTGCACTTAATTCTAATTAACTTTGTAAGGAGGAAGGAGAAAAAAAGAAGAAGAAGATGAATATGGATTTTGCTGCGGTGCTTGTAATAGCTAGAACTTTTGAAGTATAAAAAATCTGATCTAATCTCAATCTTCAGCTTTACATGCAGTTGGAATATTATCTCATATAATTTACGATTGCGTATTATGCCATGTTTGTAATTGTGCAGAACCAATGTTGACAATCGGCAGCATTAACCCAGTAATGTGGGACGATAATTGGACTGTTGTGACAGCGGATGGGAGCCTTTCTGCTCAATTTGAACATACCATCTTGATAACAAATGATGGCGCGGAGATACTGACCCAGAGCTAATGGTGGTGGCTGGTGACACCAAAAATCAATTTTCAAACATTGTCTCAGTCACGGTTCAAACATTTACTGTTGACGAATAATTAATTATTTTGTCTCAATAACGGGGCATTTCCAGTACACGAATATATTGTAAACTTGATATTTATTTATGATATGAAATAGGAAAAGAAAAGAAAATAGTTTCAGAGGAACAAGTGGAAGAAGGTTTTTTCTAAACATTTAATTCATTGATTTAAGAAATTTTTTTGTAAGCTCACATTTAAAGATTGCCTTCATCCAAACTTGAAAGATGTCAAGTTAAAACAAATAAATAATTGAAGAAAATATGACGGACCAAAATGAGATTACTATAGCTCTGCATCTGCTCAGCCCAAAGTTATTCTTGTCATGCCTTGTTATCCATCAGTATCAGTAGTAGGATTTAAGAATAAATGTCAACTTACAATCTTAGTTTGTCTACCAATCAATTGGAGTAAGTGTTAAACTTACCGGAAACCAAATTACAGGGTTTTTGGCCAAGCTCATAAATTTTTAAAAAATATTTTTATAAAATATTTGAAAATTTATAAGATGATTTGATAAAAAAAAAATAAATAAATAATTTTTTTTATGAACTCTTAAATAAGAAGTTATGATATTAAAAGAAGTGAGTGATCCTAACTTACATATTTAACAACTCTTCTAATTTTGATGATGCAAACTATGAAATTGTCATTATTAATACTTAATTAGCTCTCTTATCTTATTCTAAGATAAAATTCAAAATTTTATAAATTTTAAAAATATTTTATAAAATATATAAATTTATTAATGAATTTAATTTAAAAAGTAATTTAGTCTTAACCTTTACTTCTTATAGGAAAATAAATTACAATAACATGTTATTTATGCGTTAAAGGATTTCAATAAATTAATATATTAATGGAGTCATTGTAGTTCGATTGTACATTTTGTAATTTATGAATTCTACAATTACAACTAAAAGTTTTAGTTCACTTATTTGCAACTATAATTTATATTGAATATTTTATAACGATAAAAGAACTATATATTGAATTAAGAAAAGGTTAAGTCATAGGGCTCGCATTCTCTTTTTCCCAACCCAACAAAATCGAAAAGACAATATATGAAGAATGTTTTAAAATGTAAGCATAATAGGTTGAGGTTTTATTGAAGTGTAAAATAAATTGAATGAATGTTCAAATTATTTCTAGTTCACAAATTCATATACTTTTATTTCTTTTATTTTCATCATTTAAGAGCAAGTTAAAGTTGGTTTTTCCTTTTTATTGCTTATTATTCTTTCTTCACCAATCACCTCTTATATTTTGTTGCAATTTTGTATTTTTGTTTCGTTTTCATTCTTTTGCTGCGGTAATTTAATAATTTTTCCATCAATAACTTATATTTGGGTAAAAATTTAAGTCAATGTATAAAATTACGGTATCTGAGTGTTATATTTTCAAAAGTATTTCTGGTCTCTCACCAAACAAAGGAAAAAAAAAAAAAAAAAAAAAAAAAAAAAAGGGGTGGGAAAAGAAAGAAGAAAAAGAAAAAGCTGAAGCTCAAATGGATATAATTTTCAAGGCTCAATTAGATTCGGGTACGGCTCTGAATTGAAGCACCGTCAGCACACGTGGCACCACGTACAACCATCGATCGCCGCCTCCTTCTGCCATTATTCTTCCCAAAAAGTAAAATTTACAAAATCCAATACCCTCCCTCTTCAGGACTTCAATTCAATCCATCCAATACAAAAACAAAGAAACCACACTCCTTAAACATGAAAAATAGCGAAAAATCTAAACCTCCAAGATTCTAGATGCAATGGATTCTACGCCAGTCAATTGGGAAGCACTGGACGCCCTCGTCATCGACTTCGCCAAGTCCGAGCGATTAGTCGATGACTCCTCGCCTCCATCTTCTCCTCCGCCGTCATCCTCCTCCTACAGGTGGCGCCTCCTGATTTTCCAGATCAGGCGCTCCCTGGAGTCCGGCGACATTGACTCCGCTATCAACCTTCTCCGAACCTACGCTCCCGCCGTACTCGACGATCACCGCCTCCTCTTTCGTCTACAGAAGCAGGCATGCGATTTCATACAAAATGAATTTCTTTCTCAATTGTATGTGGTGTAACTGTTTTCTTTTTTCTTTTTGAACTGCTGGTATACAGAAATTCATTGAGCTATTAAGGAAAGGAACTAACGAGGGTCGTGATTCCGCCATCAAGTGTGTGCGCACATCTCTTGCACCGTGTGCTCTGCATGCCTACCCGGTATGGTTTAGTTATTTTATTATACCTTTTTGTTGTGTCTCCGTCTTGAGTGTCAAACCGATCATTTAGGTATTGCATACACAGTTGTGAGATTAATTATTTAGACACTCCCGGGGATTTGAAAATACAGACACACGGGCGTACACTTCGTGCGCGCGCGTGCGGTGGTGGGGGGTTGGGGGGGTGGGGTGGCATATAATTGCAAACCTGATACTCTGAATTTTTCATTTCTGCTCTGTGGTGTTTTTCATAATTACTTGCATTTGCCACTAAGACATACTTATTTCTCATTCAAGGAGGCGTATGAGGAATTTAAGCATGTTCTTCTTGCCTTCATTTATGACAAAGATGATCAGACATCTCCAGTGCTAAATGAGGTAAGCAGAAATGCATTTTCATCTCATCTTATATAATAGTCCTGTTGATTGCCAATAAATTTCTGGTTGCCTGACTACTATTTGAGAAGGCAAAAGCTATTGTCCTTCTTCTTATTGGTTGGGGAAATATTAATATTGATCTCATTCATAAAAATGCAACTAAGGGAGATTTTATTGTATCCAATGATTGCCAGATGTATCACAATTTATGGTAACATCCGTCATGATATATACTGATAAAATATCTTGCTGAATGATTTGTTTCATAAGCATCTGTTTTATATCAAAGATTGTGGTAGCAGTGGCTCAACATCGATATGATAACAATTATAAAAGGCAGGGAATCTACAGAAAACTCCACTCTTCCATTTTACTTCAATTTTGCCTCCTCCATAGAGAAGCCTTGGGTAAAGTGCAAGGGAGCAGAATTGCACACTGTGATTTTTTTCTTTGATATTCTTGGGGTCCTCACTGACAAGGGATATAGTCATTTTTAATCATATGGGTTTCTAAAGTAAAAATTTAGTTACCTTATTGGCAGGTTTGCAATATTGAGTTGTGTCATAACAACTTTTTCCAGCTTCCCTCATGCTTCTTTAAAGTCATAAAAATAGTGATTATCACGAGTGACATTTGTGTTTGAGGTGGAGCTGATGGTGACCGTAACTACAAATGCAAGAAAAAGGAAGAAAAAGTAGCAGGCATGATTCACATGCTCTTTGATAATGGTTGTGCTAGCTTAGAAACTTAGCTTGTCTGACTCATAGGCCAGCTGGCTCATGGCCCCATATTTGTTAGTTGACTTCCATATGTGGATTGTGGAGGCACTAAGAAAGGATATGCTTGTAATTTGAATAACCAGTTATCAAATGGGAGCCTGAAACCATACCAGATGTGGATTGAATGTATCTGGTATGAGTTGAACATTTCAAATTTACACTGCTATTAATTAAAGTAAGGATGCCTATATACAGAAACCCTGCAACAATCTTTACAAAAATCTTTATTGATGGCCCTAAATTTAAATTGAGAGTAAGAAAGCCTAAAAAATCTTTAGGGTTTGGATTTGGACATATAAGGATGTGGTGTATTATTATGATGCCATCACCATGCTTGATTAACAATCATTTGTAGGCCATATTGTACTAAAGATGTTTTGTATCCTTCACCAAATTATTTTTTCATGGAAGATACACCTTTAGTTTTCCTGATTTATTCTCTCTTAGAGGATGAATTAATTGCATGTATTTTTCAATGTTGTGATGATGTACATACAGTTGAAACATTGAAGGAAATGATGTTTGTTTTTAAGAGTGTAAGCCTAATTAGATTCATAAGTGTCGGTTATGTATTATATCAAATTTATCTTAGTGAGAGTCTGAGAGACTGCAGAATACGTGTGTGTTCTTGGTGAATTTTAATGCACTCTCTGTCTTTGTTTAAGTGGTCTGAAAGGAGAAGGTTTGAGATTGCGGGGCTGCTATCTTCTGTTCTACGGGCTCATTTGCATGCATATGATCCTATCTTTGCAATGACGTTGAGATATTTAATAAGGTATGGCTTACTTCGTTTTCATGCTTTGCTTTGGTTGTATTATGTTTTAAATTGATTCAAATTAATAGGCTTAGGCACAAGTGCATGCTTTCAAGAGTAGTGCACAAATTTGTACTCAATACACATCTTATATTTTAGTTTATTTATACTGCCTTAAAACTTTTGCGTGCAATATGCAGCATACACAAGGGATTTTGCCTTCGTCAAGGAGTTTCATCACCCATAACTGATCTTACTGAGAGGTTGCTCCTTGAGGAGCGTGACCCCCCTGCAACACCACAAGAAAGTTTGTTTGAAGCGCCTCCATTTGATGAGGTGAGATGTTTGAGAAGTCTGTTCAAAATCTTCTACATTAAATCAAATTGCACATCTGCAGCCTCCTCAGGCAGCCAGCTTTGTAAAAACTCATTCTGGATTCTTTATTAGTGATTTTTACCATTCAACTTATTTGTGTTTGGCTTAAATACCAGGTGGACATACAAGCCCTTGCTCATGCGGTGGAGCTTACTAGGCAGGGTGCAGTAGATAGCCTGAGGTTTGCCAAGGGTGATCTGCACCAGGCATTTCAGGTTAATATGTTGCAACTTAGTTCGCTAATTAATTTACACAAATTGGTTACTCCCACTCTTCTTGAGAAATACCTTCTAACCTCAAGTTAACGAAAACCATTTCTAGTGAGCTGCAGTGCATAAAACATGTGTATTCTGAGTGCAAATTTGTCATTACATGAAATGGATGGTGGTGAAAGAAGTGATGTATTGTGAAATGATGACCCTTGATCGGGATTCTTGACAATGTAAACTTTACCAGTAAACTTGGGTTCTAAGTTCTTGTGTGCTCATTTAAGGGGGGGCCCATTAGGTTGTTTCCTGTTATCACCTGTTGAGATTTTCAATCAGCTTTTGTCTACTTACTGAGTGATCCATGATGATGTAGTGGGTCTTCTCATCATTTCCCATTATGTCCACGTCTACATGGATTTTGCTGGTTAGGATTACTAGGTGCAATTAAATCTCCATCTATGAACATCTACTTGCAGTTGGGTCTCAGATTGTCAGGCTGAAGGTTTGTTGATTTTTCTGTTTGCTTTACATAGTGATGGCGGAATTTGCCTGCATCACATTATCTGCCTAAAGCCACCTACTGTACTTGGTTTTGGTGCATGGAGTACTGCCCACTGGTGTAAATGTGTACAATTACATCTTGCTAGAATTAGTTGGTCTAAAACGGTACATAGTTACCCAATCTTTAACATTGAACTCTTGGTTGCAAACCTGCTGAATCCTGAAAACACGCCAGATATCAAATCTTAGGAAAAGCTTAACTGCTATGGTTGGTTGACAAATTATACATTTTAATTTCTAAAACAGTAATGTTAAGTGTAATTGATACTCAGATACAAAAGTTCATCATACATCCAAAAGAGAAGAAGAAACTTGTGTCTATATTTCAGATATTGGGAAATCTTCCTCTGCCATTTGTTTGTTGTTTGATTAATAAGCAGCATACTATAATATATATGTTGTCTGACTTATATGGCATACATGAGTACTGGTGTGGTAGCTGGCAACATGTCAGCAGAAGGCAGGGTTGAGATCAAGAGGAAAGAAATATGAAGCAAGGGATAGAGTTGTAGTCCAGATTGCTGATTGTCACATAGAGGGGAGATTCATGGAAAGAATAAACAGAAGACAATTATGGAGGAAGAAAATGGAAGATGAGAAGAAATTCCGAGGAAATAAGGAGAATTTGGTTTTTCTAGGAGGGGAACCCCGCATCTTTCTTCTTTTCTTGGGGATTGCATCAAGTTGGAGGCTGCAACCACAAAGCACCTCTGGACTTTTTTTGCAAATCCATTGATTTCTTCTGGAAGGAAAAATTAAAAAAAGATTCAAAAAGGGCAACCAAAAAACTTTTGGTGCAGAGGGATCATGCAGGTGCACTACAAGATAAATCTTTTTGTCAAATGGTTTTGCTATATCCTCCTAAGTCCTAAGTATACTCTAAAAAAGTGTGAGTAGATCTGTTTCTGGGTTGAATTCTAGTGCCAGAGAAAGGGCTGATTGGAATATTTTACATCTTTCCAAGTTACATTGAACAATGGCTTAAGATCAATGAGCAGTGACAGAAATCAGAGTGTTTTTCAGTTAGGCTTCTGGTGGTGCTTTCTGGCATTTCAGCTCTGTAACCTGTTTGCTAGAAATTGTAGTTGCTTGCTTTGTGCAGTGTTGGAACTAAGTAATCTTATGTTTTGCGTGCGAAGACTTTTTAAATATTTGGGGCTTACAGTTCTTCCCTTTTCCTGTTGTCACAGAATGAATTGTGCCGGATGAGATTAGATGTTTCTGTGCTCGATGAACTTGTTCATGAGTATTGCATCTATAGGGGTATTGTGGACTCTAGTCCAATGAATTCTGGTGAAGGTCTGCTCTTCTCAGTTGCAAATTTTGTATTTTTAGTTTTTTCTGCTGCTAATTTTTGTTTTCATTTAATTTAATGAACTTATCAATAACAGGATTGCGTGTTACACCTGGAACGGCAACTGTTGATCACCTGGGCCCAGGCAGTAGTTTATCTGAAAATTGTTCAATTGGTTCTGACAGTGATATGTCAGTAAGCAGTGCTCACATCGAAGGTTCTCAAAGTAAAATAGATCTGATGAGCACCCAGAATGCTGACATGGAGGTGCGATATCCCTGTGAGACAGCCAATCTCAACGAAGACTGTAGCACCAGTCGAACAAGTCAACCTGAAGACAAGAAGGTTGTTCAAAGAAACAGAAGTCCTGGAACTGGCGAGAGGGGCAAGCGCAAACGATGGAGGGGGAGAACTGAGAATCTAGAAATTGTTTCTGAAGCTCTCGCTGGAAGCTGCAAATTTGAGCTTAGTGCTAGTAACTTAACTGGTTGCACAAACATAGTAAGAAAAATAAGGATTTAGGTGTTGATTTAATACTTTTCTATTTCGAGCTATTCATGAACTCTGGTACTCTGCAGGATTTTGAAAAGTCATCCATGATGTGCAATGTAAGCAATAGGGCGGACAAGTATGAAATTGTCTTGGGCATGAAGGAATTAGCAAGCAAGGGAATGGCTGCAGAGGTTGTTGAAGAAATAAATGCTCTGGATCCAGATTTTTTCAATCAAAACCCAATACTGTTCTTCCAACTGAAGCAGGTTAATATCTCTGTCTGCAATTATTCAGTTCAAAGATTATAAGATTTTGTCCTTATCAAATATGGAAAGTAAGAAATCAGTCTGATTGTTATACTGGTCGCAGGTCGAATTTTTTAAGCTTGTCCATGCTGGTGATTACCCCCAGGCACTAAAGGTTGCCTCAACTCACTTGGGTCCTTTGGCAGCTAAAGATCCAGCTTTGCTCAAGCCATTGAAAGAAACATTGTTGGCTTTGCTCAGATCAACTGAAGAACCAATTGGCAGACACTTGCCTTTAGATGCTCTTGCAACTTCACTCCAGGTCCAACCTGCTTCAATTACTTTCTAATACTATATGTTCCTTGAATTTTTTCTGTTTTACCTCCATATTAGTATTATTAACCTGACGATCTGATAATAGCTTGTCATAGTACTTCCTATATTACCATGCAAATTCTTTGCTAATAGGGTTATATTCATTACCAAAGAGTGGAAGCAGTACATTATTCTGTAGAATAATTGTAGTATGTTGAGTATAGATAACATGTCAGGTTTGAGGATAGTGGTCTGAGAATGGTTTGGATGGGTTTTCTGGTAGAGTTGCTTATTTCTTGTTTCAAGAGAATTCGATCTTCTTAATAAAAGAAAGGTGAAGGCTTCTTGTTTTCTTTCCATAACTCAGGAAGTTGTTTTATCTGCTGATGAATGCTTTTGACCCATTTTTTTCCCCATATAATTCTTTAGGTCTCTTTTCTCGTACATAGATGTGGTTGAACTTTTCTCCTCAATTACCCAATACGATGACACAGATACCTAAGCATTACTATGCTGGTTTCTTAGCTAACTAACTGCATGACGTTGTATGGAGATGAATTAGTGCTTTTCATTTTTCCTGATGCAGGAGGCTCCTTGTTGGTTAAGAAATTTAACTTCTATTTACTTGTTCCACGTAAATCAGTTTTCCCTCTTGACCTTGTGTGACCATTTACTCTAAAGAGTTTCTCTCTCTTTCACAGAATGAGCTTCACTAGAAAAATGAGCATTAGGAGGGTGGGTAGATATAAATGCTTCCTGCATGCAATTCCTGATCGTTTCTTTGGAATATGTAATTTTGAACTAACTGGAACTCTGATTTTTTTGCCTTTCAAGCTTGCACTTCTTTTCTTTCTTTCCTCTGTGTGCTTGGAGCATAAAGAGATTGTCTACAACTAGCTTTTATGGGTTTAGTAGAAACTGAATCACTATGCAAAAATTGTCCTGTGTGATATTGGTATTTTTTATGCATGATGCACGATGCTTCAAATGACTAGATATATTCTCAGAAACTCAGCGGACATGAATACGGCGACATGGCTAGGATACTTATCTGGCACGCCATGTAGCATGTCCAAAAATTAAAGAAAATAGAAAAGTTGAAGATTGTCTTGGTCCTCTTGGATACGGATACCAAGGCATGTCCGACATGCTTAGGATATGGCTACATGGTGTGTCCACCATGCTTAGGATACGGCAGGGTATTTTTGTACTATCTCAAGGTTTAGGGGCCACATAGTTGGAAAAAAAATAAATATACATATTTCATATTTCACAGATTAGTGATTTGCTTCATTGCATGTCGTATAATTTACTCAGATATATCTTTCTCTCCACAATTCCTTTTTCGTTTTCTCTTTTTCATTTTTTCAGTTTACATGATTTTCATTCGCAATCTAACTCGATAATTCTCATTATTTGATAATTTGTCGAGGACAACCCCATAATAGACAATTCTTGGTGGTTGTTACAATGTCTCATTGTATTTAAGGGACTATGTTAATTTCTATTTCTGGTTGTCTCGATTCTGTTATAAATTAAGGTGTTTTTGAATTCATGTTTGCTTAGAGTTGCATGCCTGCTCGAACTTTGATGCACTTAATTACTCTTATGGGCTTATTTGGAAATTACTATTAGTCCTAAATTTTTTTAGAATTTTGAGTCGTATTGTGTTGTATCCTTACTGCTGTATCTGTACATATGAATCGCAGCCTTAAGTTGCTTTTTCTCATTGGAGGTATTAAGAATGATTGTCTTGTTTGAAGGTTGCTGTTGGTAGGAGATTAGGTATTGAAGAACCCCAGCTTATGAAGATTATAAGGGCCACCCTCCACACACATGCTGAATGGTTCAAGCTGCAAATGTGTAAGGACCAGTTTGAAGGTCTTCTGTGGATCAATTCCCTGAAAGAACTTGGTAGTCCTTTGCTAGGGGATGCTGCTTCCAAGTCGACCACTGATACTTGCACTCAAGGATCTTCACAAGCTACAGTATCCTCCAGCAGTACGAGGATGCAGGAAGATGGTGGCAGTCCTAATCAAATCTCGTCCAATGATATTGGATGTGATGAAAATGCTATACTAAAAGTTATGGTGAGTTCTTATAATTCTTACCTTGGCATCATTGTTCACTTGCATGTAATTCAAGGTCTCACTAAATCAGAACATGTGTGGGTGTATGATAGATGGTCTCCATGGAATTTTCCTGTCTAATTATCTGTGTCACACAAACGTTTTCTTGAGTGGGAATTGAGCGAGCACTAAGCATTTAGGTGATAAAAAACATGCTACCCGCCATCCTGTCTAATTTCTGATGAACCATTGAGAAACATTAGACAACAATAGACTCTTGCCAGCTACTGTGTTCTTGGTGCTAGCAACTAGTTAGCCCTTTACAAAGGAACACAGTGTGCCCACCCCCATAATTCTACCTACCAGCCTAAACCCATGGAGCATAAGTAAAAGCCTTCTCTGTGGCAACGGTCAGCTGTTCCTAGTTAGTGATGAAGAGAGTTGACCACGTCTAATGACTTAAATGGATAAAAACAATAATACAAATAACCTCGTTATGAAGATGTAAGCTTGAAAACAAGGGGCTGAACAGAACCTAAATTGTCATACTGAGAGCATATTTTGTTGTACTGTGCTTGCTGTTAGACAAAAATAATCTGGTAATTGAACATCTTGTTACTTTTTCAGGAATTTCTTGCTCTGCCCAGAGCAGATGCGATTCATCTTCTTGCCCAGTATAATGGAAATGCAGAAACTGCGATTCAACAGATATTGGCTTAGCTTAGTGTTGTATATCATCCATAGCAAAATGCAGTCCATTGTTATTTTTACTGGACTGTTTTTATTTAGTATGTTACAGACTATATATTTTGTGTACTGCTCAACTAGATGGACATGGAAATGCTCTGTATTTGGATGTTGTGAATAGAGAAGATGATGCCACCCATAGTATTATTATTCTTTTAGGGATGCGGAATAGTAGGACTATAAGAGTAAATATTCTTTCTATCGCACAAGGCTTCTGCATGTTATGTTTGTAAATGGACTTTTCGGACTTTTTTCAAGTTGATGCTATGAGACACGCTTTTTCTTGGGCACTCTCATCTTCTTTTTCTGTGCCTAATATTTACATTTTGTTGTTCAAGCTGGTATACTCATCACGTGTAGTTGAGAAAAGAGAACGTAATGAGCAAAAAAGAAACACATGGAGTCCGTAGTAGTGATGAAAAGTTCGTTCTTGAGAATGCCCCAGCAAATCCTCGAGCTGTTTTACTAATATTGAAGTGTCAATTTGGGTTGAGATAGGAATGTACACAAAAACACATAATTTGAACCTAATCCAATCTGACTCGATGTCAAACACAACGCTCAATCCTAATATGATTTACTAGAAATTGTCAATTTTGGTTGATTAATTTAATGTCATGTGCCAACCCATCAAACTCAATCTAATCTGATAAACATAACCTAATTTAATTTATATATATATATATATTATTTACAAACTTCAATCTGCATGTTTTATCACTTACATTAGAATTAATATTTATATTCATATCTTCAACTAATATCATCAATAATTAAGTCAAATCAGTATTCGAATCAATTTTAAAATTAATTGATGAAACACTATCAACATCAAATGATAGAGAACTTAGGTCACTCAGCAAGTAGCATTATAGTGATGTTGTGGGGTGATGATTGTGACAATAGCGGTGGCAGGCTGGCACTAGTGGTGGCGATCAAGGCTTTGTCTAGAGAGAGCACAAAGATCTTTCATTAGTTGCGAAGTTTGGTCTATTTGGATAATTAAATTTCAATTTGAATATTGAGCTTTCGTTTTATAACTAGCAATTTTGGTACACTCGATGCCCATGCTATAATTTTGAAGTGAAAAATAAATAGAACATTAATTTATTTTCTTATATGTTACTACAATCTTCAATATTTTTAATATATTTATTTAATTTTTATGATGAGTAAAAGAAAAAAAGTAAAATAGAAGAAAAAGTAAAAAAGAAAAAGGTAGTAAACAAGAGAAAAACATAAGAGAAGAGAAAAGAAAATTAACTCAGTAATTACGAAGTTTAAAAAATAATAATGAAGACATTGTAGGAAAATAAAAATATATAAAAAAAGACTAGGTGCTACATATATGACTAGCAACTTGGCACATGCTGATGTATGTGCTAAAATTTTTATAATATTTTTGTTTATATATAATATATATATTTTTTTATGTAATGTAAATTCATTTTAATAACTTAATATATTTATTTTAATTTTATTTTTTTTTGTAAATAAGAATTAAATTTTTTTGATAAAATGATAATTGTAGGCATAAAATAAGTAGGTTATAAATGATAGTTATATATAAAGGAAGTGAGGGTGTTTTAGTTAAATTATTAAAAAACACCAAAAAAGGAATAAATATTTTATTAATCATATAAATATAATATCTCAATTATTTTCAGTGGATTGGTCAGGTCATGATTATCAAATTATTGAGTCACTGGCTTGTTTCCACATTAATTGGGTTGATCCAAAATAAATTCAACTTTATTTATTTATTTTTTTGGGTCAATATCGGGACCAACTCAATTTGGTCCAAACCCAAAAACATCAAACACAAATCTAATTTTGTTGAGTGAGTCAAAACAGGGTTGTTGGATTGAGTTGAATTAAAATCTTGTCCAATTTTTGTGTCGTTTAACGTCCTTTTATTCAGAAATACATCCCTTCGGGGCCCGCATGAATGAAAATGCAAAAGTGCACAATAATCGTTGGATGTAGAAATGGGCATGTCGAGTGTTTTGTCGTCCCAATAATTCAGCATATCTGATTTCTCATATTGCAGACTATTTTTAGTCTATAGCAATTATCGACAAATTCTTCAGAGCTTTGAAGTTTCAACCATTAACTAGCAAGTTTTCAACAACTACAGGAATTTGAACCTTGCATTGCATGAACAAATCCCGGCATTCTAGCTCTATAAAAAGTAGACGAACAACAACTTTCTATTGAAATAAGAAGGCAGTATGAGCAAAATAATTTAGTATGTAGATGAATTCAGCCTACACCTACTACTATTAGTATCTCCATATAAATTTGGACATTCTTCGAGCTAAATGTGAAGATCAGTAACCACCCGCATACATTGGGAAGTCTCAATTCTGGGACCTACAATTAGCCCACGCCACTTATGGATGCTGGAATTGCAATTTGCAACTAAGGCAGTCCGCTCAACCTTAAATCAACGAATAGGAGCAGGCTTCATTTGATGAACCAAGAGGACAACTTCCATGTTTAAAATCCATATGACAAGCAAAATAACCAATAAATGACCAGTATCGTGAAGGGCTATTATTTCTTTGGACAAAATTATTCACCTTCACAACTGTGTATTTCTAAATACAAAACCTCAACCATTCTCTAATTGGTTACTCGTGGAAAAAGTCCCCTGACGCAGGTTCTACTTGAAACCACATCTCTGCCACGTTCAACTCTAGCTAATCGCACAGCTCAATAACCCATGCCAGCAATCCAAGTTCAATTTATAAATAAGTCAGTCATCCAACTGGAGACCTTTCCACAAGTATCCTCAACAATCATAGCATGCTGCTACGTCCTCGGTAGCTGCTTGGTTTTCCCAGATTTCAGGAATAAGGCAAATACTTTAGAATTGCAGCAATCAACCTGTGACACGCACAACTCCACGTATTTACATACACAAGTCACTTCACAACCATAAGACCGTACCTGCAGAAGACAAGCAACAGAAAATGGTACTCAAACCAGTTTCTTGAAATGCTCATGAATACTAAAAAATACAACTCACAGCAAAACGGGGTCAAATAATTTAAGAATTCAAATAGAACATAGACTTGTATAAGCAGAAAAAAACAAGATCAAGATGTTAATAATATACACATTTTCCTGGAAGCTTATCATTATTTCCTAACATTGAGGAAGTGGAAGCTATCACACACAGTGTCGATGGTGAATATTTATAATCTGAAACTATATGCTAAGGTCATATATCACACAGATAACAGAACACATCCAAATGTTCCAAAATATATGTTTCTGTCAAAAGAAAAACCAACAATTAATCCTTGCTAGGTGGTGACATTAGAAAAATTAATAAATAAATAAATTGAAAACCCATGCCAAAGGAGTTCAAAGGTGGAAGATGTGTTGTACCATCCCACCAACCAAACTTTGATTGCTGACGCTTTGACACATCAAATTCACTTACAAGCACCAGGATACACCCATGCTTTTGTCATGTCGCAAAGTTAAAACATATCATCAATCCTTAACTCTTCAGTGTAAAGCTTGCACCACCTCTTCAAACTGAAACACCAAATTCCTTCCAGATAAATACTTCTAATTGTCCAACACATACAAGTCGAAGCATTAATCAAGATTGGAGTTAAATGCTGAGCTTGAATATGAAAAGCAGCACAGATTTTTATCTCCCTCTATCTTAAGTAAGTCTAACCAGCTCAAATTGCATGACATTGCCAAATATAGCCATGAAATTGTTGGCAGATTGAGGCCAATATGAGGTCTAATTGGGATTGCCTGCTCCAATCAAAGCTACAACCAGCACAACAAAATCCTCTCCCCACCCCCACCCCCACCCCAAAAAGAGAAATTCTAAAAAATGTGTTGAACATGAATAAATATCAACAAATATACATATAAAAATGCAGTATGCCAGTATCACCTTCAAAATGTCTTCCATCACCTGCCCTGCACCACTCTGTAGTTAAGGATAAGGTCTTCGGGTTTCTTCCATATGTATGCCCGGACAGTGGCTAAGCTCATGTCTGGAGGTAATACCTAGGGAACCGCAAGAGAAGTATTATCAAAAGCAAATAGATTTCATGCTCTATTCATATTAGAACTTGAAAGAAAACACATTCTGAAAATGTATTTGTGGCACAAAACACAAAATGTGATTGAAATGGTTAAAGAATAAATAATCATGAGTAAAAAGGAAACCATCAAAACAGAGTGCAATGAGTGCAGCAACCCATAATTGTAGACAACAACATTTTCAAATTTCAGGAGCTATCAGTTCATAAGAAGTTTGTTGTGGACTGGGGATTCTAAAGAGTTCAGGAGTAGAACCCAACTCGAACTTGTCCAATACGTGCTGTCAAAATGAAAAGGATTTATTTTAAACAAATGAGAGAAAACCGTAGCTGAAGTTCTGAGACTCTCTTCATTTTTCAAGCCCTCCAATTATGAACTCCATTTTTAATAAGTACATCACAGAAGAGTGGTTGGTTAGACAGCGTTTCAATTGTCAGACATTTACAGAAACATATTCCAAGTTTTATATTGTTTTCATTTAGGAATGCTTTCTCCCTCTAACATGGAATGAAAAAAAGTCAAACTGGCACTAATGGCTCTATTGTGGAGCAAACTTACCTGGTTATTGCACAAGATTTCTATAGAAGGCTTGTGTTTTTGCCAAGGTTTCAGTCCTGAACGAAAAGAACCATCTCCAACAACGGAATTTGGAATCTGACCTCCAGGCATCCCAGGAGCAAAAGTTCCATCCATATTAATGCTATCTATTGGCTTATCTAGAACCATCTTTTCTATGACATAGTTGACAACCTAAAAAAGCAAATTAGAGCAAACTTAGACTGATGAGTTGTCTGCTGCTATTTTTAGTTGAGATAAATGTTCATTTGAAAAACTATGCAGAAGAATATCACATCAAGAACTGCTGGGGGACTCTATTAACCATTGAAGAAGTTGCTCCAACCCTAAGGCCTAAACCAGCTCCTTTAATTGATCTGGAAAGCATTTTAACAGATATTTTGGTAGCCCAGATGATAACATTAACATTTAATGTTACTTTTCTTCATCAGGCACCAACCGCTAGCATTAAAATAGACTGCAGACTCACATCACAAGTTGGCATACTTAAACTAGTAATAATTTTGATGAAAAAATAGTTTCAAGATCCTAAAAAGGATAGGAACCTCTAAACTACTGCTTATCCAAAAGAGTATTGATTTTATTGGACAACATAGAACAAATATAATACTCGATAAACATAAATTGTTTGGAATCATGTTTGGCCGGAAGTTGAGTTCAATTCCTGAAAATTAAGAGTTACTAGACCAAACCAGCATGCATGACCTCAAAACCAGCGGTTGTGTTTCTTTTCCGTTTGAAAAATGAAATGGTAGCCCCCTAACAAGCTCTGTAAATGTTTGAACTAACAAGCACAATAAGTGCTAATGCTAATTTTACAAATCAGCCTTAAGCTACCCAGAGGAAATTCTCACTTTATGTATTCTCAAAATGCGAGGAGCGCTAAGTTTTCCTTGTGTAAGGATCTGCACAGTAGAACCTTCACATGGGTGCAAATAGAAGCTACATCTGCAATAGACAAAATTTACATGTAATTGACATACCACAAAAGTACATCCAGAAGACAAGAACATGAATATGAAGAGTTGCAATATTTTCTGTTAAGTGAAGAAAAAACGAAAGGTTTGTTCAAAACCATGCAGAAGTGCAAATTACGGGAAGAGGGAGAAAGGAACAGGAAATGATAACTGCAAACAGAATTCAAATAAGATGTCATTATGTCAAGTAGACAATTCTGGATGGAATCCAATTAAAGAGCGTTTAGAGGGGAAAACAGATTAAACTGAACCCAATTGAACAACACCTAGTCTTGCAATTAATTAGGATCAACTAAGACAAATCCAGATACATATGCAAATGCACAAGTACGAAAATTATCAACCAAAAATTCCATTTTCCACCAAAGATGTAGTCATTAGGTGTCTTTTTTTGTGTTGACAAAATGGGTGGGCTATCTATCCTCATGGAACTACTTGAAACTTGAAAATCAATAATGGCTTTTAAATTCTAACTTTTAGAACATCAGTGAGAGATCACCAATTTAACTGCTGCAACAGAAACTCCACTGCAAGGGATTATGGTGGAGTAATTGACACTTGACAGGAAGACTCAACTGCAGGATAGAGATACTTGATTATAATTGAGCCAAATGAGACAAGAAACTACAAATGAATTTCAGTAAATGAGAACTTGTAGCGACACACACAATATATATATATATACAGAGAGAGAGAGAGAGAGAGCCAACACATAGAATTACAGTAGCACAGAAGACATGTAAACCAAGAGCAAGTAATCAACTTGACAAAATTAATAATCTACATAAAAGTTCACGGTGTTTCAGAAAAATGAATTAGATGCAAAACAATCAGGAGAAAGTTATGACCAAAGGCCACAAGGTATTGGAAGTTCATCACTTATTAACAGATTCACAGGCACGCACTGGCCAGAAAAATACATAACAATTCCACATAGAAAGCTCCAGAAAATTAGGAAAAAACCAAATCAAAAAAAAGAAAGGGATATTGTCCACGAAATTACTTGGTATTTTCCCTTGGAGGCAGGCGATTATTCAACACACAATCAAGAACCCACCATGGAAAGTCTTTCTCATCTTCAGTTCCATCTAGGTCAGTAACTTTCTTTCTCCAAGGGCATCCTTGAGAGCCTTCAGTGACGATGGAAGGGGGAGCAGCTGCAGAAAATTCAAATGGAGGATACACTGTAGAATCATTATCAGAAGTGCCATCCCCTTCAACTCTGGATAAGGTTAATGTCCTTATAGGCATATCCTTTGCAGATGGAATTTCTCCATTTGCTGAAGTTTGAGATCCAAATCTCTGCCTTCTTTTAGTTAACCAATGTGCCAACAGCCCTTTGAGGGTTTCTCTTGCCAAATTAATCTACATAATTATATAGGTCAAATATAATAGGCAAATAAATCAAAATTAAAAGGAGACAAGGTCAGGAAGTTTTTATTTAAAATAATCACAACTGAAACAAAAGCAGAAGCAAGTCCTAGTTAGCAAAATTGAGACAGTCCAACAAAGCAAACACAAGGTGCAACTGACGAAATGCAATGATCAGACAGAAAACAAGCCACCAAATTACCAAAATCATTTTCAATGCATAATATTAAATTTATGGCATTGTAAATGTGCAAGTCACACAACAAATAAACTAGACAGCTACACCGTCGTGAAAGGCGCTCGTCTGGCTCGCCTTCTTCGCCTGCTGTTTGCTGGGTGAGGCGCCAGCAAGAAGGCGCCCCTGGGCCGGCGCCTTGCTGCGCCTCGCCCAGCAAGGCCCAGACCCCACCCCTGCCACTCCGTCACTTGCCGACCACCAGATGTCGCCGCCCATCGCCAGCAGGTACTGTTTTTGGATTTCCCCCCCTTCCCTATTTCCTGTTTAATCTTTTTAAGTTCAGTTTTTAAAATTAAAATTTTAATTTTTCTGTTTTTATTTTACTTATTTTAATAAACTAGTTTTTTCTACATTCTAATTTCTACAATTACTTTTATTTTTTTTCTTTTTTTAACTTTTCTTTTTTCTTTTTGCTGCTTTTATTTTATGTTATACTGTTTCTTTTTAGTCTTTTTCTGTTTCATTTATAATTTCAATTTCATATTGATTTTACTTTATTCTAAAATCTAAAATATATTATTTTTTGTTAGTAGCTTGAGAATATGTTGACTTCTGGTTCGGGTCCTTCCGGACAAGCTTTGTCTAGAAAAGACCCATGTTGGAAATACGTAAGATTGGAGAATCCAAAAAATACTAATAACACTATATGCTTTTATAAGTCAAGAATGAATTTTTGAAGTATTAACTTAAATTTGTTTTACATTATTTATATTTTGATATGCTTTTTGTCATTTAAAACATGTTTTTTGGAAGTTCTGCACTATATATATTTTTTTATAATTTTTTTTTATTTAATTTGTCTTAAAAATGGGCCTCTCGACCGCCGCCTCTCGCCTCTGATTACTATGGACAGCTAGCATGGATAATTCACTAGAAGGCAAAGCTCGCACAGATGGAATACTTGAAATAATTCTCATAGTATGTACCTTGTCATCCTCAGGCTTCCCCGCAATGCTGAGATCAGCGGAGTACATCTCAGCAGAAAAGCATTGTGGGGTATCTAAGTGTACAGACAAACTCCCAAGCCTTGTATCTACAGTGAACCATGCAGGAATGCTCACCTGAATAAGCATAAGTATGTCAGAGGATGCAGAGGACAAATTCGGACAGAGCCAACACAAGATAGTGATACATACCATCTCAAACAATTCTTCTTTCTTCTTCTCAAATGAAATCTAATGCCACAAAGTAAACAAAGGTCAGAAAGCATAGGAAGCAATCGAGCATGCCAAGTACGGTAAAGGCATAATCATATTAGATTACAGAGAACTGAGCTTATCAGCAGACTACCCAGTCTAGTCCTCCCAGAGACAAATCACAATGCAGAAAAATTATTATGTCCAAAACATAGCACTAACCTCTCCATAGTTTTCAATAACCACACCTCTTGTAATTTCCCATAACTTCGCTGTACCAGCGGTGTCCTTGAAATGGCAGGATTCAGCAACCAGTGCAAAACAATAAATTTACAAGGACTAACAATAACACTAGGGCAATTGACAAAATGTAAGCTATAGATGGGCTAAAAAACAAAAATAAAGTTAGTTACCTTAGTCAGGACATGTCTTCTATTGTTTAGAATCTCATGCTGCACTATTGCTGAAGTTCCATGAATGCTAAAAGACGGTTCTCTATAAACAGGAACCTAACCAATATTAAATAGTGAGTTGCTTATATTGGAAAAGTATCCTACTGAAATGAACAAAAGAGGCCTAACGGGTGGCTGGGGGTGTTGTTTTTTTTTTTTTTTTTTTTTTTTCTGAAGGGGGGGGGGGGGGGTGTGGGGGTCCATGAAGCATAAATCCAGGGTGAACTACAGCATAATTATTCTGCAACTTCTAAATTTGAGGAAAGCTAGTAATACAGGACACAGTTACACATCATAACAGGAAAAAGATACAGGAACATACAGGAACTATATATTGCATATGTTGTCACGCTAATTTTTGGTAACATATGTACTAATAATTTAAAGGCTCAACAAAGTATAACAACTCTACAGATCACAACTCAAAAATGATAATATATTAACAAGATAGAAGCCACTGTGGTTTGAAATCCATCACTTGCAGACTGTTTGGCTATGCCATGTTTTGCTTTCTGCTTTCCATTGCAGAACTTTTCATGCATGCTGCAGATTAAGAATGAAGAATGAAACTACATATAGCAAAACATTTTTGCGTCCAGCTTTACTCAAGCAAAAAGCAGAGGCAAAAACTCTTATAAGAGCAATGTATTCAACTTGAGGACTTCTTCATGTTGGAAAACTAAAAGTTGAAAACTGTGCATTAGAAGCACAAAAGAATTAACTCACAGGCGTGGAACCTTCAAGGGAAACCCTTGCCCTTGAAAATGACAAGTTTCCAGCTAAAAATGAACCACCTCTTTGGAATACTTTCACAGGATTATGTGCTTCAGCTGGCCATCTATGTACAGAAGAATCTGTTGTGGCAACCCAAATACCATCATCGTGCAATGCCAATTGCAATATAGGATGATTCTTGTTACAAAGCAATACACTTTCTCTTGTTGCCAAGTCCGTCAGATACAACTAAAAGTACAAACAAAAATTAGTTTCAAGAAAGTGAGCAAAAGCAGGAAACCAGAGGAGGCAGGCACAATAGAGCTGCACTCACAGAATGATCCCTTCCACCACTATAAACATGACTAAATGTTGGAGTGCTGGCAAGTGCCCAGACAGAGTCTGTGTGCACAGCATAGGAGTGCATGCATCGCTGCTGGCCAAGATCCCATAGCCTATGAAGTTTTCAGCAAAAGCAATTAAAAAAATCACGAACAAAGTTAAACAAATCAATGAAATTGCAAAAATATCATGTTATAATATGTACAGAAAAGGTAAGAAAAAAGAAAAAATAGAACTCCATGCTTTTACAAAGACACATTCACCAAGAACCATTTAACAACATACAAAGACCCTGATAACAAAATCTCGCTGTTTAAATAGCAGACAAGAAAGTTCTCAGCAAGCAACAGTTGCAGTTGACAAGGAAAGTCCTCACGTACCAAAGGGATGCAGTCAAAAAATCTATTCAATATTCAAACTGGCTCACATTTGCAATTCACTCTTATTCACATATTTTATTATAGAAGTGTCAAAATTCAAAAAACTGAACATAGTTATCATTAAGAAAAAGCAACTCCAACTTTCCAGGAGCTATTCCCAAAATCACAAAAGATGGTTATGGTAAGTACAAGATAAAATTCCAATTCTGATGTTGTAACGAAATAGAAGCTATTAGGGAACAGCTAAAAGTAAATAGAGCAGCACATGGGCTTATGATACTTGGACTCATAATTTTGCTTCCTGTGTTAATAGGTGATTGTAAACAGCGTGCATACCTGATCATTGAATCAGAGGATCCAGATAAACAATATCTGCAAATCATTAGAAGAAACCATTATCATTAACTTTTACACAATATTTACATAAAGAAAAATACACATAAAAACAAAATGTACAATAAATGCAGGAACTGGTTATTGGGGGATTGGATGTCCTCCATGAGTGTTGGGGCAGGGGGGAGGCAGTGAAATGGGAATGAAGCTGCTCATGGAGGTTGTTAGACATGAAACAGATGAGAAGCCAGTGAGATATACAATATAATCTGTTTGTCTGTCTCTCATGCATGCCTTTGTTTCATGTCAGGAAAAGAAAAAGGTAAAGAAATTCCAGAGAGATCGCAATCTCAAATCTAGTTGTGCTTCAACCTGCAGAAAATCCTTGAGAATCAAGAATAGGATGATCCAGGCAATTTCATTTGTTTTTTTCATAATAACTGAGAGACTTATTGTCATATTATTTTGGAAAGAAAAAATAATCAACAATAATGTTCCAAGTAAACAAGAATGCTTATGTTTCAACTGATATTGGCTGAACCTAAACATTCGCGTCCACTCACCCTGACCAACTCTTATGATGAGCTATTATATTCAGAGGAGCATTAACTTCTGCCCACGCAAATATTTGGAGATAATATGAGGACTCCAATGTCAATGAAAGATCCCTTGAAAAAATAAGGTTAATGGAATCCACCCAACAAACCTGCCAGAAGAATCCAACAGTAATGCCCTAATATTATCAGTGTGCCCTCTAAGCTTCATGGTTTTAGAACCAGTTCTTGGGTCCCAAACGCGTACAACCTACGACAAATTCATCACATACACTTGGAGCATCACAATTATTTTTAACTAGTTAAACAATAATAAGGATATGCAATCGGAAAAAACATCAAATTATTGACAGATCCTTCAGATAAACCAATTCAAGAAACCAGCCAAACAACCAGGACTTACCTTCTCAGTTCCACCAGAAACAAGAAGTGTTCCCCGATCATTTGTGGCTAATGCATAAACTGACTCTTTATGCCCTTTTGTGGCAATGGGAATATATCCTTGACATTGAGTGGCATGCAGAGATATATTATTATTTGAGCTGATAGGCCGAAGACTTGTATTTGACAATGAAGAACCCAAACCGTTAACAGTTGTGGAGCAATCATCTTCAGCTGCATCATTTGATTTGGAGATAGGAGCAAGTGCAGCTTCAAGATCCCATATGAATACCTCTCCACCAAGGCCACCGGAGGCAACGAAATTGCTCTGTAATGCATTAAAGTAAAGGGATCAAAACTGACATGAGGCAAAAATAGGTCATGCCTCCATGTACTTGTCAACTAGTCACAATAGTAATATCCAGGAACTTAATACAGTTAAAAGAAGTCTACAAGCAAAATTACTTTTTTCTCTGATGCAGCAAGGCAAGTGACATAGTCAGAGTGCTGGCGAAATGTCCTAGCACACGTTCCATCAGACAAACAGTTCCACACCTAATATTATCACAAAGAAAAAATAGAAAAAATAAATTCATAAGCAAAGTTTCACTATATTACGGCATAAAGGCAAGATGTGCAACCTTAATAGTGGCATCTGAGGAGCAAGATACTAATGTGTTACCACCGGTAAGGACAGCATCATTGACCTGCCAACAAACAATTTCCAACATAAATGTCTACAAATTGCATGATCATATAAAAAAAGTATTTCCAGAGGTGTGAATGTAATAAATTTAAAGAAAATGTGGAGTCCTAACCATTTCGACAATAGCTTCTACAGAATTAAACAACCTTATCTTAGTATTAGTATTCTTCCGAGAGTGCAAGTCAGGTAATCAATTATTATCTTAAATTAATAAATTCTATTAATCTTTAGAGGCTACAAGTCAACCATCCATCACATCAGGCAATGCTTTAAATAATGGAATAGTATGAAAGAGCATCAGGACTGCATCTTCTTGCTTATCATGGTTAATTGAAAAACTGAGTTGATCACCGTATGAAGCACAGTAGAGCAGTAATACTAACAAAGCCATCTGTCCTGACTGGTCAGTCAGCAGGCAACATAATCCTTCAATATAAATTCTGAGAAAAGCTATATATATAGACTTGACCAAAGATGAGAAGGGCTTATACCCAGTCAACATGGGACTCAAATGTAGCAGAGCAGGTTGCACCATCTTCAGCCAGTGACCATCTCTTTAATGTGCTATCACGACTGCCAGTGAAGAGGTAATCACACCCATCCGGTCCCGATGAATTCAATACAGCCAAGCAGTTTATACCAGCACAATGCTGCAAATGATAAAAATACACAACAGAGTAGACAAAATTATTATTAATTCAGCGCTTCAGATGCATCATGCCTTATATATACTTTCATAATGATACGCATAGAGAAACTGACTGTTAAAAACACTATTTTCAGAACAAATTCAAGATGTGGAAGCTATGTTTATTCCTTATACAAAAATGAGTGTCTTGTTACAATTCCACAAATTTTGTCTTGTATTATCCATATTCTAACCAAAAACTATAGTTGTCCGAAAATCCATAGTGGCAAGAAAGAGGGCTTAATCACATTCATTTTAATAAGAAAAGCAGATGCCGTAAACCTCTCCTCTAATATCAGGACCTCTTTGAAATTAAAACAGAAACATATCCGCATAAATATTTTTTCTGTACACAAAGATGCAAAGATAAGAAATGATCGTTGCCACCAAATAGATGGGTGCTTCATCTCCAAACAGATAAAGTTAAATAGCTTTACTGTGCAGTCATATGTTACATGTTTGGTCAAAACAGTGCATGGATGCTGCAGCCTACTAAAGTTTAAAGGAGCCATCAGCAGCAACAACCACAGTTTAAATCCAGTTTCACGAGTAGGTGAGACTATCAATATATGGGAAGGAGCCTTCGGAAGGGGGAATACAGACCAAAGCTGTTCAAGATAGTAAAAAGTTGTCTGCAACAAGGAGCAAGGACAGAAGAATTGCCGTGCTTTGGGGTGCAGTACTGTATTACGGTAACCAAATTGTGCAAACCATTTTCTTCATCTCCTTATTGGAGTAAGCAGAAGTATTATATTGTTGAAACTTGAATTAGAAAGATAGGTCAACTTTGAATGTGTATACACTGCTCTTTAAAGAATTCCTTATTTACTAGAAGGGTCAACATTAGCAACACACATTATTTAAAGTAACTACAAAGCCATTAATCAGCAGAGTCCATGTCTGTCTGGTCTTGTATGCATTTAGATTTGAGTTAATGCCAGCCAACTGAGTGTTTCCTCGACGAAACAGTCTTTAATGAAGGAAGTCTATCACCTACGTCAAATGGATAGAGCATCAAGGGCATCAGATCAGAAGTCTGAATCTCAACTAACCAAGTCACAGGTGTGGTTCTCATTTTAAAATTAATCAGGGATGATGAATCACCATTCTTAAACCAGCCATCAGCCTTGGTGAGTATCTAAAACTTAATAATATAGAAGAAATCCTTGATTGCTTCTGTTGCATCATCCACATTAGAAGCATAAGCTCCTTTCATTTCTAGGTAAGTGCACACTGAACTTGCTTTGTGCTGCTACGATTGTTTCCCATGCTTTTTGACAATCATTCACTTCTCTTCCACTTTCCTGGTCTCATCTTAATTAGAACTTGCGAAAATTGCATCTTTCTTTTGGGTATAAGCTATCCTCCTTCTCAGCTGCAATGCTTCTTCTTTTTCTGACAGCCATTCCATTGACAGGAAAGCTTCAGCTAAGTTCCAGAAAATATTTGTTTTCTTGGTCTCCTTCATTCTTTCAGCTCTAATATTTTGCACATACAAAATAACTAGGAAAAATAGCCCAAACTCAAGACCAGGGATTGAACTCCAGTACAGTGGGAAGTATCACATGTTGACTGACCCAGAACCTTTCAGATTCCAATCCCTTCATTACCTCAGCATATACATACAAGATTCAAAAGATGCCAACAATATATTTGTAAAGAACACATTAGTTATTATGCACGTTAGGTGCGCCCTTGGCACTGAAAACAGCAAGTTATAGCTTCGCATTGCCAAACATATTAAAAGTGTTCTGCTCTTTCTCCTTAGTGCTTATATTCAATTGATTACTTACGGTATATTAGTGCCAAAAAGAAGTCTGGTGACAAATCCAGGAGAGGTAAGTTTACAATATTAGGTCTGAAAGAGGAAAATGATAGATGTAGGCTTGGGAAAAGGAATAAAATAGTATATTATTATGAAATGACATTTCAGTATTAAACATTTTCCTGGATCAGTTAGACAGATTCTAGGAAAAGAATGAAAAGTTGCTTTAGATGAACCCTTCGCAGGTTGATAACATGTGATATAAGGAAGAAGACAGGAAATATAGCAAGGGGCTACGTTGCTGAGTTTAAGATGAAGGTGCTACATAAACGTAGCATATGAGCCTTTCAGCTAAATAATCACTTATGAATTACCAAAGTGCAAAATTATGTTTGAAGGGGAAAAAAGGAAAATAAGAAGAAGAAGCGTCACCTTTGTATCATCTGCATCGTTTAAAACATATGTCAGCCTTTTTTCCTTGCGCGTACGAACTGAGTTAGATGCATTTCCTGCACTTGCTACCCGGAGCATCACGAGAATCCCTGAAACAAACAGAGTAAATGGACCAATTGCTCTGTAGAAGAGTAAAGGAAGCATAACAAAGACAATGGACAAAGCACAATAAAGGTTATACATTCCTATTATGCTTAAATTAAATGTTGTTGTGTAACTTCGAAAAAGGCAGCTTTTGAGCCAGATCTAGGTGCATAGACTTTAGACATCTGCTGGTCCTAGATACTAAGAAGCAAGACAACAATGTTCGTATTTCTATATATTCAAGTCATATAGAATACAATTCTTTGCCCAAGTCAATTCTGAATAGGAAAAATATCGCCTGCATATGCAGTCTGATTATCTGCTCCATTACCCATCCTTCACTTAGACACTTACTCAGTGTAAACCTCTACTATCAGGTAGTTCTCAGAAGCCAGTAATTACTCTACTGTACAGGTAAGAAGGACCAACAGTTCAACGGTTAATTTGTTACGCCTAGAAATTTTGATCTTCAAATTCTTCAATCCAAATCCACTTCCAAAATCAACAATCAGCATAACAAATTTCACAACGCATACAGAATATGAGTCTGATATCAAAAGCGTTTCACATAGTTTTCAGGCATTTTAGTAAATGTAACTTCTGGGGTTTAAAGATTTATACCAAACATAAAATAACTTATTACCTGCAAATGATTGCTGCCACAGCCAGAATGCTGAAAATAAGAGCACAGAAGAAGCACGTTAAGCTACAAAAGACAACCCCAAAGCTAAAAACTAGATTGGATAAAATAAAATCAGGACAGTCGAATCTAGAAAAAAAAATTGCAATAACTCAGAAGTCAACAATGATAAAAATGGCAAGGCCGGCCGTATATATTCTTTCCATACACTAAATAGTCTACCCAGCGTGCTTTCGTAAATTAAAGGCACTCAAAAAATAAAATAGAATAAGTCAAGGGGAAAAAGTGCGGGACAAAATAATCGCGGTTGAACGTACCACTGAGCCTCGAAATTAAATAAGAAATAAAAAAATTAAACAAAAAAAGGAAAGGATTGAACAATTGCCTTCTCTAGTGCCTCCAACCGTGGAATTCCCCTCTAGATATGAGTCAGACCAGGTCGCTGCGACGTCGGATAGCGAAGTGGGAGCATAGACGGTTATAGAAAATGGAAGTAAGATTAACAACTAGAACGGAGAATAGAAAGGGATTCGGCCAATGGGAAGAACAACGGCGGCGATAGCGGAAGGCCGGTGGAGGAATAAGTCGGGGGATAGGGGACGAGAATGCAGTAGTATGCTTCCTTAGTTGTTTTGTTCCTTTTCCCAAAATAAGGACGAACTTTGCAAAGCAAAGGACTCTTCAGTCAAGGACGGGGTCAAGAGTTTCGTTATTATTTATTGATACTGCCGGATATATTTATAGAATATATTTTTTGGAAAAAAATTAAAATAAAAAATAAAGTACGTGATATAAATGTTAACCTATTTTAATTATCGAAAAAAAAAAGATAACCTATTTTTAATTATAAAAAATTTCAACTAAAAATTGTTTCTCGTCGAAATGCAAAAGTCAATATTTCTCATTTTCTTTTTGCTTATTCATCTACTTCCACAAAAATAAAAATAAAAGAATTATAAATAGCTAATTTAATTAGGGTTAAATGCAATTAGGGTATTGTTATTTGTAATCTAAAATTTAGTATTGGTACTCCAATTAATTTTTAGTTTATAGAAATTGACTATTATATCCTTTTATGTTCAAAATATCATTTAATTTAAATTGCTGAACAATTATGCACTTAATATACTATTTTTTGTCCTATTAAATATGATCTTGATTCATTTCTAGGTTTGATTTATTCCATGTCAAACTTGATAGAACATATAAAAATGAACAGATTATCCAATCTCTAAATTCAATTATCTCACTGAAGACATGTTTATGAACTTTAATAACAAAATGATGGTATCACTACAAAATAGTATATTTTTACACCCAAATATAGGTCTTATTTACTTCATAAAAACTGTTGTATAAAGTTATTTCAATCAGAAAAGTAAAATAAAGAAATAAAAGAGTATTGCACCTTGTTGTTTAGACTTGACAATAAATACCCACACTGTGGGTATCCCAAAAAATACTGATAATAGGCCTCTTTTTCTGGCCCAATAAAACGCGGATAATTTTACTGACTGTCTAATTACCTGCCACTTTTTGACCCAACTCACAAGTACCCACAAGTAACCCGTGAACAACCATATATATATTAAATTTTTTCTAATTCTCACAAATAATTTGGAGAATATAACATATTTTTCTATGATAACAACAATGTTCAAGTGATATTTAAATTTTTAGTTTAGAAAACTTTTGATACATATAATAGGATTTAAATTTAAACTTCAAATTGTATTATAACTTAAAATTGATAGATGTTTAAACATTTAAGTTGTAATTTTCAAATTAAAATACTTGACACACTTTAAGTACTTGTTCAATGTAATATTTAAAATTTGTAACCTCTTTTATTAGTTTTATTTAAGTAATATTTGAATAATATTATATAAATTAAAATATATATATATTAATTTACCTTCAAGTTTAAAAAATAAAAATAAAAATACTTGTACATGTGAGTTATCCATCATCCATAGTCATGGATAATGGGTCAACTATCTCGTATGCAGTAAAAAATGGATAATTTTACTTATGGGTAAATCTATCAAACCCATCATTATCTATTCTTGGATTACCCATGGGTACTCATTTGTTAAGTTTATTGATATTTCATATTAAGTTGGACATGATGATATGGAATGTTTTCATGAGTTTATATGATATTTTTTGATTTAATGTGAGAGAGACAAAATTGTTATAGGGTTTTTTATAGTAAAAATGGAGGAAATTTAATTAACAAGTGTAATATTTCTCTTGTGCTGTTGTTTGAGAAAGGTAGTTTATTTTTAATTAATTTGGCTAATATGAGATATTTTCTTTCTTTTTTGTTTTATTAATTTTGTTTTTTGCTTGAGAGATTAGAGCAATGGCATTGTATTTAAAACAAGCATCGTCACTTCTCTGGATCGCCTATGGTGGGGTTGCGCCTCCTAATGGGCGCTTGGACCCTTTTGTCTCCATCAACTGATCAGGGTATCCTTGCATCATACTTGCCTTTCATCGGTAAGGATGATGAAGAAGGATGCTAGAGCTGATGTGTTGGTTCAACTCTAATAAGAAAAGAAAAATATACAAATTTGGGAATGTTTACAGTGAGGTAAGATTATGCTTCACTCATATAAGATATCTTCAAATTAAATGACATATATCTTTAGAACAAGTTGTTAATTTCACAACAAGTTATTGTTTTGCATTTTAAATTCTTAATACATCCAATTCTTGGTAAATGTATTCCAAAAAAAAATTAAAATAAAAATTTGTTATCCTGAATAATATAATTTTAAAAATTTTGAGTTGTATACTCTATATTGTTAAATAATAAATATGTCCAACACAATATAAATAAATTTAATTAATTGATCCATTTATTAATTAAGATATAAAATTAAAAAGAAAAAAGAGAAATTTAAAACTATCATTCTACAATAAATTTTAAATGATTTTAACTTGTATACTCAATAATATTAAATAGACATATTTAAAATAATTTAACTAAATTTAGTTAATAAGTAAAAAAATTTAAATTTATTATTTCAAATAATATAATTTTAAATTACATACTTAATAATATTAATAAATAAATATATTTAACTTAATTAATTTATTTTTCATGAAAAAGTAAATAAATAAATAAATAAAATCAAATCAAAATAATTTCTTTATTGCAAACCAACAATCACCCCACCAATACCCTTGCCCACAACCGCCTTCTGCACTTGGTCCCACCACCCCACAACCCCCACCCCCGAAAGGGCCGTGGGCACAAGCTTTGGTGGCCATGGGTATATATATAATTATAATATAGATGTACATATAATATGTATTATATATAATATATAATATATAATATATAATATACATACATACATAGGGCAAGATCGTGGATATGTTAAGGGTTCAAGGATATAAGGACCAGCCAGCCATGAAAGGAGGCAAACTTGGGAAGAACCTGCCATGTAGGCGGTGTTTTGCTCAGGATCTCTAACTGTCTAGTCTTAATTACAGATCAAGTTAGGCCCAAAAACGCCCTAAACACCTTCCACACGGCTTCAGCGAGCAAACCAGGGCACACCCCAAGATCCATAATTAAAACTGCCTATTAAGATCCCGAAACCCCCTTATCATCCCATTCTCCTTAACATTTCCAGAAACTTATCCTTTATAGCATGAGAATCATCATGCCTAACTAATGTAAAGAAATATGTAGCCCAACACAGATTTAAATTAGCCTGTCATTCAGGCTAATATTCAACAATATAAAGAAATATTAATTCAAAACTAAATTTTAAAAGTACCTGGAAAAAACTTTGAAGAACTTCAGTCTTCAATTGTATTTGATAAAAATATACAAAGGATGAAAATTTATAGAGATGTATACAAAAAGGTTAAGGGGAGCTCTCGCTAGCTTCTACCTAAAACTGAAGTGGCATTCTCTATTTATAGGCAATTCAAACCGGACTTCAAACTCAAAACAAAATTTTTTTGTGAAAATTTCGCATCCAAATAGTACTATTACAAAAGTGACTTTATAAAAGTCAACAGTAAATTTCTGCTGGCTAGTCTATTCTTGTCGGATTATTCTAACACTTTATTCTTGTCTTGTAGTAGATCCTTGTTTTGAAGTAGATCTTTGTTTAGGAGCATTTTGTTCCAAAATTTTGTAAAGAAGATTCTCCTTAAGCACGGAATATTTTGTTGAGTATGATCAACTTCTGGAGCCCATTTCCAAATCTATGGAATAGAGAACTCAATAAAAATATACATTGGGGCCATTCCCTCAATCCACTTATTTTGATATTCAATTTTAATAATCTTTGGTGAACAATTCACCCATTCTGTATAATAACCTTTGAAAGGTTCAGAAATTTTTTTTTATTGATGGACCATAATTAATCCAACATTCATGAAACCAATTTGGAAACTCTTGTTTATAAACTTCAGAGGAAACCTTAATAAACTAAGAATGTTTTTTTCTTTGGATTTTCATAAAGTAAGGCTTTATTATATGCCTCAATATAATCCCAATAATTAAATTTGATTGGAGTTTTTAACTCAAGATGAAAATATTCTTTTTCTCTTAGGGTACTAATTCCTCATTCTTCATAAGATATGATCTTTTTAATTATAATTTTGCTAAAATTATAACTAGATCGACTATTAGCCGGAAAAAAATGATTAATCTCATAGGATCCTGTGCTTATGAGTATATTCTCATAATGTGATCTTTGTTTATAAGATCTTGCAGCATATGATGCTGTATCCAGGTACCTTTGCATTAAGGTCCATGGCTCATCTTGCCATTGTAGATCTTTATTTTCCAAGAGTAGTATTACTTCTCTTGACAAACTTTTTTCATATGTGGAAGAATCATCATTTTCTTCCTCAGCAGTAATATTGGCATAAGAAAAGGTATTACCTTCTTGCTGATCTTTCTGTTTCTTATATTCAAGAAACTCTTTAAAGAGAGGATCATCTGGGATATTCTCTGATGCAATATTTGAGAATATTAATCTTTGAGAACCATGCTATATTATGGTTTTTCCTCTTCCTCCTCTATTAGAGGGGAAATTTTGACCCCTTCCTCTTGGGATCATTCCTGTAAAAATTCACGAGAAAGAAAATCAGGCAAACTATTATCTGTGTCTTTTTTATAATGCATTTCAAAATCAAAAGGAGCTAAATGAGCTTGCCATCTAGCAAACATTTGCTTAGAAACATCATGTTTAAAATATTTATTAAACATGTACTTTGCTGATTGACAATTTGTTTTAACAATAAATTTCTGATTATATAAATCATCCTGGAATTTCAAAACACATTTAACAATTGCTAAGATTTCTTTAGCAATAGTAACATAATTCTTTTGACTATTATTCCATTTTCCAGAATAAAATCTAACAAGATATTCTTGTTTAGTATCTGGATGTATTTGTTTTAAAATACCTCCAAAACCAATATTAGAAGCATAAGTTTCTATAATCTTCATCCAATTTGGATTAGCAAGCATAAGACAAGGAAGATTATTGACCCTTTGTTTTATTCTCTTAACAGCTTCAGTGTGCTGTTCAGACCAAGGTATAGTAACCTTTTTCAATCTATCATACAAAATAGCAGTATCTTCTGCTCAATTTTTATAATAAGCAGAAATATAATTCAAACTTCCTAAAAATCTTTGTAACTGAGTTTTATCAGTAATTCTATCAGGGAATTTAGAAGCAAATTCTATACTTCTATTAATAGGAATTATTTTTCCTTTTTCTATATTATGACCGAGAAATCTAACTTTTGTTTGGAAAATCTTCATTTTTTTTTCTAGATATTACAAGACCATTTTGGATAATAATTTTCTTGAAAATATCAAGATGTTTAAAATGCATTTCAATAGTTTTTGAAAAAACTAGTATATCATCAATATACTCTATAATAAATGTACTATATGGTATGAATATATCATTCATAATTTTTTGAAATTCTGAAGGAGCATTTTTCAGACCAAATGGCATAACATTCCATTCAAATTATCCTATTGGAACATTAAAAGCAGTTTTATACTTGTCTTCTTTAGCAATTTGAATTTGCCAATATCCTGATTTTAAATCAAAATTTGAAAATATAACAGCTTCATAAAGTCTATCAAGTAAATTCTTTTTATTAGGAATATGATATCTTATCCATTTAAAAATTTTATTAAGAGGTTTATAATTAATAACAAGGCGAGGTATTCCTCTTTCTTGTTCTGAATGTTTATTAACATAAAAAGTTGTACAAGACCAAGGAGACTTAGGTTGTTTTATTAAACCTTTTTGTAAAAGAGAAGCAATTTCTTTTTTACATAATTCTAAATATTCAGAATTCATTTGACATGGTCTAGCTTTAGTAGGAATTTTCTTTTCAACATTTCTTTCTTTCTTTTTTCTCTCTTTTCTCTTCTTTTTTCTTTTCTTTTATTAGAAGAGATTTTATCCTTTTTCTGCCTACAAGGCTTACTGGTGGAAGGTTGTTCCATACCAAATTGACCACAAAATTGACCTTATTGTCTTTCTTCTGTAATATTATGGTGTTTAATCTATTGATTCAATTTAATCTCATTACATAAGGATATACCTTCTTGAATACAAGTTCCTATAAGTTTACCATATGTATAATTTTCATACTCAATTTGAGTTCCACCTTTTCTAAGATTCTTTCTAACTCTTTCTACAAATAAAGAAGGTAAACCATCTATAAATTTATATTTCCAATGAGTACTATTAGACTTAGGGAGTTCCATAACTCTAGACAAAAATGTATCCTTATACCACCTAAATGAAGCGAAGGATTGTGGATATGTTAAGGGTTCAAGGATATAAGGACCAGCCAACCATGAAAGACGGCAAACTTGGGAAGAACCAACCATATAGGCAGTGTTTTGCTCAGGATCTCTAACTGTCTAGTCTTAATTACAATTCAAGTTAGGCCCAAAAACCCCCTAAACGCTTTCCACACGGACCCCAAGATCCATAATTAAAACTGCCTGTTAAGATCCCGAAACCCCCTTATCATCCCATTCTCCTTAACATTTCCAGAAACTTATCCTTTATAGCATGAGAATCATCATGCCTAACTAATGTAAAGAAATATGTAGCCCAACACAGATTTAAATTAGCCTGTCATTCAGGCTAATATTCAACAATATAAAGAAATATTAATTCAAAACTAAATTTTAAAAGTACCTGGAAAAAACTTTGAAGAACTTCAGTCTTCAATTGTATTTGATAAAAATATACAAAGGATGAAAATTTATAGAGATGTATACAAAAAGGTTAAGGGGAGCTCTCGCTAGCTTCTACCTAAAACTGAAGTGGCATTCTCTATTTATAGACAATTCAGACCGGACTTCAAACTCAAAACAAAATTTTTTTTGTGAAAATTTCGCATCCAAATAGTACTATTACAAAAGTGACTTTATAAAAGTCAACAGTAAATTTCTGCTGGCTAGTCTATTCTTGTCGGATTATTCTGACACTTTATTCTTGTCTTGTAGTAGATCCTTGTTTTGAAATAGATCCTTTAGAATTTTTTATATTATTTTTAAGACTTTATTTTAAACTCTTAAATACATTTTCAATATCTTCAATTGTAGGTTCTTCTTCCTCATAGGGATCTTGAGATTCTCCTGCAAGGCAATTATATTGATTTTCTCCTTTCAATAAAATAGCCATTGAGGAATTGGATCTATTATCCATTTCGACATCTAGATTTTTTATCAAATCTTTCTTCATTTCTTCAATATATGATTCAATCATGTCTTCTTTGGAGATTTCCCCTTTTGTCATCTGCATCTTTCTCATCAAATGTTGGAAAGGATTGGGAGATTCCCTCTGCTGCTTGGCTTTAATAAGCTGTTGATATTCTGAAATTTTTTCTTGGATATAATCCAATGTTTCTTATCCAAAGTAAACTCCTATTTCTTTATCTTTTAGGAGCATTTTGTTCCAAAATTTTGCAAAGAAGATTCTCCTTAAGCACGGATTATTTTGTTGAGTATGATTAACTTCTGGAGCCTATTTCCAAATCCCTGGAATAGAGAACTCAATAAAAAAATACATTGGGGCCATTCCCTCAATCCACTGATTTTGATATTCAATATTAATAATCTTTGGTGAACAATTCATCCATTCTGTACAATAACCTTTGAAAGATTCAGGGAGAATTTTTATTGATGGACCATAATTAATCCAGCATTCATGAAACCAATTTAGAAGCTCTCGTTTATAAACTTCAGAGCAAACCTTAATAAACCAAGAATGTTTTTTCTTTGGATTTTCATAAAGTAAGGCTTATTATATGCCTCAATATAATCCCAATAATTGAATTTGATTGGAGTTTTTAACTCTTGATGAACATATTCTTTTTCTCTTAGGGTACTAATTCCCCATTCTTCAGAAGATATGATCTTTTTAATTATAATTTTGCTGAAATTATAACTAGATCGACTATTATCCCGAAAAAAAATGATTAATCTCACAGGATCCTGTGCTTATGAGTATATTCTCATAATGTGATCTTTGTTTATAAGATCTTGCAGCATATGATGCTGTATCAAGGTACGTTTGCATTAAGGTCCATGGCTCATCTTGCCATTGTAGATCTTTATTTTCCAAGAGTAGTATTACTTCTCTTGACAAACTTTTTTCATATGTGGAAGAATCATCATTTTCTTCCTCAGCAGTAATATTGGCATAAGAAGAGGTATTACCTTCTTGCTGATCTTTCTGTTTCTTATATTCAAGAAACTCTTCAAAGAGAGGATCATCTAAGATATTCCCTGATGCAATATTTGAGAATATTAATCTCTGAGCACCATGCTATATTATGGTTTTTCCTCTTCCTCCTCTATTCTTTACAAATTTTGATCCCTTCCTCTTGGGATCATTCCAAATTTGTAAAGAAAATTGATTAATTATTAATTCAATTATTTCTTGTAATTTCGGATTTTGAAGTTTCTCTTCAATTGTTAATATATTAATTTATTCTTTAAGAAAATTAATTTGATGATTTTTTTCTATAAGCAAATCTTGAATTTGATGAAGAACTCTAGTAAAAGGTTCAGTAATAAATTGAAAAGTTATTTCTTTCCCTTCTAAAGTTCCTTTGAAACCTTTTTCATCAATATTTTTAATAGGAAATATATTCATTAAAAGTGCAGTACCAAGTATAACTTGGTTTGTAATATTTTTTATAAGTAAAAAACTTGTAGGAATTCAAGTATTACTTTTACAAATAGATGCTTTAGGCAATTTATATTGAATATCTAATTTCTGACCATTAACAGAACTAAGAGTATGAGTAGTTTTATGAAAATATCTAGTAGGAATTATTCCTTCCTGAATACAATTCAAATTTGCTCCACTGTCAACTAAAGCAGTAAGTTCTTTTTTAAATCTATTATCAATGAGTAAAGTAATTACCAAGTATAACTTGGTTTGTAATATTTTTTATAAGTAAAAAACTTGTAGGAATTCAAGTATTATTTTTGCAAATAGATGCTTTAGGCAATTTATATTGAATATCTAATTTCTGACCATTAACAGAACTAAGAGTATGAGTAGTTTTATGAAAATACCTGGTAGGTTATTCCTTCCTGAATACAATTCAAATTTGCTCCACTATCAACTAAAGCAGTAAGTTCTTTTTTAAATCTATTATCAATGAGTAAAGTAATCTTTACATGCCATTTTTGAGATGTAATTATCTCAAGTGTAGAAATAAAATTATCACTAGAAGGAAATCTTATTATTTCATTAAGATCTTTATTATGAAAACTCATAACTTTACTATTATTATTTTCTAAAATAGAAATTCTTTCTTCAAGAAATTTATTTTCTTGTTTAAGATTATAAATCTCATTTTTCAAATTATGAATTTCTATAGATAAATCATTAACTGTAGTAGGAATTTCAATCTTTTGTCTTTGTTTCAAAATCTTTTGAATCTCAGCCATAGAATAAGGTTTTGGTGAAATATAATTTTTTTGATTTTGATCAAAATTATTATTAGTAGTAGAAGAAGAAGTACTAGGAGTATTCTCCATTTGATCACTAATTTTTTATCTAAGTTCAGGATCTTTTATCAATTTCAAAGTTCCACAAAATTATCATTATTTAAAACATTAATATTAAAATCTTTAATTGAGCAAGAATTTTATAAAATTCTTCATTATCACTATCTTGTTTAATGCAAGAATTTCCTTGTTGACAAGGATCACAACATTCATTTTCAGAGGGTAGGATCGTGGATATGTTAAGGGTTCAAGGATATAAGGACCAACCAACCATGAAAGGCGGCAAACTTGGGAAGAACCTGCCATGTAGGCGGTGTTTTGCTCAGGATCTCTAACTGCCTAGTCTTAATTATAGATCAAGTTAGGCCCAAAAACGCCCTAAATGCCTTCCACACGGCTTCAGCGGGCAAACCAGGGCACACCCCAAGATCCATAATTAAAACTGTATGTTAAGATCCCGAAACCCCCTTATCATCCCATTCTCCTTAACATTTCCAGAAACTTATCCTTTATAGCATGAGAATCATCATGCCTAACTAATGTAAAGAAATATGTAGCCCAACACAGATTTAAATTAGCCTGCCATTCAGGCTAATATTCAACAATATAAAGAAATATTAATTCAAAACTAATTTAAAAGTACCTTGAAAAAACTTTGAAGAACTTCAGTCTTCAATTATATTTGATAAAAATGTACAAAGGATGAAAATTTACAGAGATGTATACAAAAAGGTTAAGGGGGGCTCTCGCTAGCTTCTTCAGCAATCTGAATTTGCCAATATCCTGATTTTAAATCAAAATTTGAAAATATAACAGCTTTATAAAGTCTATCAAGTAAATCCTTTTTATTAGGAATAGGATATCTTATCCATTTTAAAACTTTATTAAGAGGTTTATAATTAATAACAAGGCGAGGTATTCCTCTTTCTTGTTCAGAATGTTTATTAACATAAAAAGCTGTAGAAGACCAAGGAGACTTAGATTGTTTTATTAAGCCTTTTTGTAAAATAGAAGCAATTTCTTTTTTACATAATTCTAAATATTCAGAATTCATTTGACATGGTCTAGCTTTAGTAGGAATTTTCTTTTCATCAAAATCATCTTCATATGGAAGATTAACAATATGTTTCTTTCTGTTCCAAAAAACATTTGGATGATCATTACAAATTTGTAAAGAAAATTGATTAATTATTAATTCAATTTTTTTCTTGTAATTTAGGATTTTGAAGTTTCTCTTCAATTGTTAATATATTAATTTCTTCTTTAAGAAAATTAATTTGATGATTTTTTACTATAAGCAAATCTTGAATTTGATGAAGAACTCTAGTAAAAGGTTCAGTAATAAATTGAAAAGTTATTTCTTTCCCTTCAAAAGTTCCTTTGAAACCTTTTTCATCAATATTTTTAATAGGAAATATTTTCTTTAAAAATGGAGTACCATGTATAACTTGGTTTGTAATATTTTTCATAAGTAAAAACTTGTAGGAATACAAGTATTATTTTTGCAAATATATGCTTTAGGCAATTTATAGTGAATATCTAATTTCTGACCATTAGCAGAACTGAGAGTATGAGTAGTTTTATGAAAATACCTAGTAGGAATTATTCATTCCTGAATACAATTCAAATCTGCTCCACTGTCAACTAAAGCAATAAGTTCTTTTTTAAATCTATTATCAATGAGTAAAATAATCTTTACATGCCATTTTTGAGATGTAATTATCTCAAGTGTAGATAGAAAATTATCACTAGAAGGAAATCTTATTATTTCATCAAGAAATTTATTTTCTTGTTTAAGATTATAAATCTCAATTTTCAAATTATGAATTTCTACAGATAAATCATTAACTGTAGTAGGAGTTTCAAAATCTTTTGAACCTCAGCCATAGAATAAGGTTCTGGTGAAATATAATTTTTTTTATTTTGATCAAAATTATTATTATTAGTAGAAGAAGAAGTACTAGGAGTATTCTCCATTTGATTAATAATATTTGATCTAAGTTCTGGATCTTTTATCAATTTCAAAAGTTCCATAAAATTATCATTATTTAAAACATTAATATTAAAATCTTTAAATTGAGCAAGAATTTTTAAAAAATTCTTCATTATCACTATCTTGTTTAATGTAAGAATTTCCTTGTTGACAAGGATCACAACATTCATTTTCAGAAATATAATTTTCATTTTCTAATGGTTTTAAACCATCATAGACTAAAGATTTCTCAGAACTATTATCTGAATTATCAAAAATATCAGAATCATTTTCTGAATCAGAATTTAAAAGTAATTTAGAAAGAGTTTCTTTTAACTCTTCATCAACATTAAGATTATTAATCTTTTTCTTCATTTTACACTTATCGGCGCAATGACCTATTTTACCACATTTAAAACAGGCTCTTGATTTTTTCTTTTCTATTCTTTCTTTCTTTCTTTTTTCTCTCTTTTCTCTTCTTTTTTCTTTTCTTTTATTAGAAGAGATTTTATCCTTTTTCTGCCTATAAGGCTTACTGGTGGAAGGTTGTTCCATACCAAATTGACCACAAAATTGACCTAATTGTCTTTTTTTGGTAATATTATGGCATTTAATCTGTTGATTCAATTTAATTTCATTACATAAGGATATAACTTCTTGAATACAAGTTCCTATAAGTTTACCATATGTATAATTTTCATACTCAATTTGAGTTCCTCCTTTTCTAAATTCTTTCTAACTCTTGCTGCAAATAAAGAAGGTAAACCATCTATAAATTTAGATTTCCAATGAGTACTATTAGACTCAGGGAGTTCCATAACTCTAGACAAAAATGTATCCTTATACCACCGAAATGAAGTGAGTGTAGGACACTTTAAACCATTAAGAAGAGTTCTGATCCCAAGACGAAGGGGTAAAAATTTCCCCTCTAATAGAGGAGGAAGAGGAAAAACCATAATACCGCATGGTTATCAGAGATTAATATTCTCAAATATTACATCAGGGAATATCCCAGATGATCCTCTCTTTAAAGAGTTTCTTGAATATAAGAAACAGAAAGATCAGCAAGAAGGTAATACCTCTTCTTATGCTAATGTTACTGTTGAGGAAGAAAATGATGATTCTTCCACATATGAAAAAAGTTTTTCAAGAGAAATAATACTACTCTTGAAAAATAAAGATCTACAATGGCAAGATGAGCCATGGACCTTAATGCAAAAGTACCTTGATACAGCATCATATGCTGCAGGATCTAATAAACAAAGATCACATTATGAGAATATACTCATAAGCACAGGATCTTGTGAGATTAATCAATTTTTCCAGCTAATAGTCGATCTAGTTATAATTTTAGTAAAATTATAATTAAAAAGATCATATCTTCTGAAGAATGGGGAATTAGTACCTTAAGAGAAAAAGAATATTTTCATAAGGAGTAAAAAACTCCAATCAAATTCAATTATTGGGATTATATTAAGGCGTATAATAAAGTCTTATTTTATGAAAATCCAAAGAAAAAACATTCTTGGTTTATTAAGGTTTGTTCTGAAGTTTATAAACGAGAGCTTCCAAATTGGTTTCATGAATGGTGGATTAATTATGGTCCATCAATAAAAATTCTTCCTGAACCGTTTAAAGGTCATTACACAAAATAGCTGAATTGTTCACCAAAGATTATTAATATTGAATATCAAAATAAGTGGATTGAGGGAATGGCCCCAATGTATTTTTTTATTGAGTTCTCTATTCCAGGGATTTGGAAATGGGCTCCAGAAGTTAATCATACTCAACAAAATATTCTGTGCTTAAGGAGAATCTTCTTTGCAAAATTTTGGAACAAAATGCTCATAAAAGATAAAGAAATAGGAGTTTACTTTGGACAAGAAACATTGGATTGTATCCAAGAAAAAATTTCAGAATATCAACAGCTTATTAAAGCCAAGCAGCAGAGGGAATCTCCCAATCCTTTCCAACATTTGATGAGAATGATGCAGATGACAAGAGAAATCTCCAAAGAAGACATGATTGAATCATATATTGAAGAAATGAAGAAAGATTTGATAAAATATCTAGATGTCGAAATGGATAATAGATCTAATTCCTCAATGGCTACTTCATTGAAAGGAGAAAATCAATATAATTGCCTTTCAGAAGAACCTCAAGATCCCTATGAGGAAGAAAAACCTAAAATTGAAGATATTGAAAATGTATTTAAGAGTTTAACATAAACTCTTAAAAATAATATAAAAAATTCTAAAGGATCTACTTCAAAACAAGGATCTACTACAAGACAAGAATAAAGTGTCAGAATAATCCGACAAGAATGGATTAGCTAGCAGAAATTTACTGTTGACTTTTTGACTTTTATAAAGTCACTTTTGTAATAGTACTATTCGAATGCGAAATTTTTGCAAAAAAGTTTTGTTTTGAGTTCGAAGTCCGGCCTGAATTGTCTATAAATAGAGAAGGCCACTTCAGTTTTAGGTAGAAGCTAGCGAGAGCTCCCCTTAACCTTTTTGTATACATCTCTATAAATTTTCATCCTTTGTACATTTTTATCAAATATAATTGAAGACTGAAGTTCTTCAAAGTTTTTTCAAGGTACTTTTAAAATTTAGTTTTGAATTAATATTTCTTTATATTGTTGAATATTAGCCTGAATGGTAGGCTAATTTAAATCTGTGTTGGGCTACATATTTCTTTACATTAGGTAGGCATGATGATTCTCATGCTGTAAAGGATAAGTTTCTGGAAATGTTAAGGAGAATGGGATGATAAGGGGGTTTCGGGATCTTAATAGGCAGTTTTAATTATGGATCTTGGGGTGTACCCTGGTTTGCCCGCCGAAGCCGTGTGGAAGGTGTTTAGGTCGTTTTTGGGCCTAACTTGATCTGTAATTAAGACTTGGCAGTTAGAGATCCTGAACAAAACACCGCCTACATGGCTGGTTCTTCCCAAGTTTGCCACCTTTCATGGCTGGCTGGTCCTTATATCCTTGAAGCCTTAACATATCCACGATCCTGCCCCCATATGTGTATATATGCATATTTATATATGTACATATAAATATTTTGAATATAGTTTTAATAAAGAGCAATTTTATCATTTATTATTTAATTTTTTAATGAATTTTTATCCTTAGAATTCAACTGATATGAAAATCAATTCTCTAAATAATATTAAAATATAAATATGGATTCATGTTAGTCAATATATTAATAGAGAGTATTATAATAATATACCTAGAATTTTGAATTGATTTTAAAATTTTGAATTGAGAATAAATTCTGGCACCTTTCCTAAAATAACTTGCTAACATAATTTTTTTAAGTATATTAATGTATATTATATGTAATTATTTGACATTTGTATTGAACATTTAATCAATTTATCATTGATTTAAAAATAAAAATATATTGAAAGATATTAGAATATAATATATATTGAAATTAAAAATAATATATAGAAGTATAATAAATAAAATATTCCAATCGTATATTTTATAGGTTTAATAATGAAAAAGAATTTAAAGTAAAACTTAATTTAATAGGCTGAAAATATATATGGAGCCATTTAGTGGGATGGAGCTCAAAATAAATAAAATTTTATTATTGATAGCAATTATTTTGCCATAATGCACCCTAAACATATAAGCGAAATTCATCATCAATTGCTTGTACAGGTAAAAGGTTAAATGTGCTTTATCATGTTGTCAACTAATCATAACAAAGGTTAGAATTTCACATTTTAAATTCAACGATTCAAATTAAATACATTTATACACCACTCACATAAGGTATGTACAATTATGATAGCACCATAAACTACTCCTACAAATTTAGGCTAAGACTAAGATTTGCCCAAGAGAACAGTACTCTAATACTAACTTTCTATATATACCATACTAGTTATATCTAACCAGATATAATAATCAGATATAATAGTTTAATTAGTGATATTAATTTGTATCAAATTTAATAAATTTTTTAATAAAATTTTTAAATGCATGCACCTACCACAATTTTATATATTATATATGTGATATGGGATAGCCCAATATACTCAGCCTAAAGATCGCAGGCCCACTTCATACACTGGGCCCAATTATGCTACCGATATCGGGTGACCCCAGTCGACCATACAGATCGACACCGTTCGAAGGCTAGGCCGCTGATCGATACGTTGACCTGCACTGCCGTCTAACCTAGTAAGCCTCGCGCCATGGCGATGTTAGGTCGACCAGGGAGGTCGATTTGGCGTGTAACCGCCTCTGCCACATTAAATACCTTGACATGCAGCACGCCTCTGCATTAATGACGCATGCCACCCCAGTACCGCCCATGCTACCACACCAGAGATGAGGTGCATGTACAGTGCCCTATTATGTCCCCAAAACTTAGAGAGGCCGCCACCTGGAATAGTACAAGGGTGGGAGATGACTTAATGGCCCCCAAGCAAGGACAAAAACCACTACAACATGTTAAGGGCATCTCAGAATAAATCCCCGCTGGGAGATGGCTATAAATACCCTTGCTCCAGCAGCTCAAAGGTATGCCATTTTACATACACAAAACCCTAACTCTGCTGCTCGTTATATATTCGACCTACTAACTTGAGCATCAGAGAGCTTAAGCCGAGGGCATCTCGGCTAGCCTGAAGTTTGCTCGTGATTGTTGGACTCGGTCCAATTACCTTCATATACAGACCAAAGAGGTCAAACCCTTCGAAAATTACTATCTAATCCAACTTCAAGCGGATATCACCCTCATCATTTGGCGTCGTCCGTGGGAATTGCGAGTTCGCTATCGAAAATGGTGAACACCAGGCGAGCCCCCTCAGGAAGAAAAGAAATAGGAGATCCAGCTCTCCCCCTCCTAGACCTCAGCAAGAAGTTGGTGCCCCTGGGTCGAGCGCCCAGCCAGAACAGGTGGTCACCCTGACCATGCCCTAATTGATGCAGCTCATCAGCAATCAAATTTCAGCACAAATTTTAGCTCAACTATCTGCAGCTTTGAATTGACACATCACCCAATCGAAGCCGGCAGCCAGTGTAACACCGCAACCCGCAGCTCCCAACCCCAGAGAAGAGGCAGCCAAGAGAAAACAAGGAGCGACCAGAATCCAAAAGGCCCCCTCGAAGCGGAAGTAAGCCCAGGCCGTTTTCCAAGGGAAATGGCCCAACCCCTGCCTCGTGAGGAGGTTGCAGATTTTGTTGACCACGGCGTTTGACCCATTCGAGCCCCGCAGTGCGATAGGGTCGAGTGCTCGAGACCCCACCTGAATAGAAATGCATCCTAGGCTAACAGGAAGGAATGGGAAGAAGTGTCCCACCAGGTCCAACAGCTGAACCGACGACTGGAAGAGATCTCGAGGAGAAACACGGAGAAATTTCACCATCAAGAAGGACTGCAGAGGTTCCGAAGAAAGAGAGACTCCCCCTTCATCTAAGATATCATCGACAAGTGCGTTGCTGTCGACGCTAAGATTCCGACTGGCCTGCCCCGATATGATAGCTCATCGGACCTAAACGAACATCTAATGCAGTTCAAGCACATGATGCAGCTGCACGGCCATAATGAGTACATCCATGCCATGATGTTGGTGACCACTTTTCAGGGAATAGCATTCGACTGGTTCATGAAACTGGAACCGGTGTCGATATACTCGTACGACCAGTTGTGCGACAAGTTTTTGCACCAATTTGCGAGAAGAAGGAAGGCAAATCTCCCTCACACCCATTTATACATGGTGAAACAAAATGAAAGAGAATCTCTCCGAGACTTTTTTACTAGATTCATTACGGAGGTGTTAAAGATCGACAGCCCGAGGATCGAGTTCCTGATCGACGTATTATTTTTGGGCCTTAGACACAAGGAATGTGCCAATGCATTGGTACGCGAACAACCCAGGTCGATGGAGGAGCTCCTTAACCTCGCAGAAAGGTACATGGCTTAAGAGGAAATGAATAAATTGAAATATGGTAATCTTGAGGTCAAGAAGAACAAAAAGCTAGGAGAAAGATGACCGTCAGGTCAGAAAGGGACGTCAATCCCTCATCAAATGCTTCTATGACTACACTCCACTCAACCTCCTGAGGAAGGAGGTGCTGTTTGCTATCCAGCATGACAACCTGCTCAAAAGGCCCAGAAGCTTACCGAGACGGAAGCCATGAAAAAATCAAAAAAATACTGCCACTTCCATAAGCAAAAAGGGCATGACACAGAAGATTGTTTCAACTTGCATGATGAGATCGAAAGACTGATCAGGCAAGACCATCTGAAAAAATACGTCGACAAGCAGGCCAGGCGCGAAGAGGGCAAAACCAACTGGACTCCCTGTAGAGAAAGGTCAGCTAGCCTGAGAAGAGAAGACAAAGGAAAAAGACCTACCCAGGAAACCCACCCACCCATTTGAGGAGTCATTGATATGATCACGGGAGGTCCCACCGGGGGGGATTCAAGGTCGCAAGGAAGCAAACTCAAAGAAAGCTAGATTCAATCCAATCAGCTAAGGTCGAGATGATTTTTCAGCTCTCAATAGCGCAGAGCCAATCTCTTTCACCGACTCTGATCTCGACCATATGGAGAACATGGGAGTCGACAGAAAAATAGACTGCCCCATCGTGGTAACACTCCAAGTAGCCAATTTCGAGGTGAGAAAGATCTTGGTCGATAATGGCAGCCCCGTGAACATCATATTCTTGTCCACATTGAACACAATGAAATTAGGGGAATTAAATTTTGATCCAGTCAGAACGCCGCTAGTCGGATTTGCGGGTCTGAGATCCTTCCAGAAGGATATATTAACCTCTCCATAATAGAGCTGGAACCTGGTAACCCTAACAAGACCACCCGGGTCGGAAGCGATATGGGCGACCGCTTGGTATGCCTTCTGGTCGATTTCCTTCGATGAAACATCGATGTGTTTGCTTGGAAAACCGCTGATCTCCAAGGAATCAACCCAAGTGTTATCGTCTATTGACTCAATGTGGACCCTTACCCACAAACCAGTGAGACAAAAGATAAGAACTTTCAATGCTGAGAGGCCCCAAATCATCGAGGAGGAGGTCAGCAAGCTTTTCGAGACAGGATACATTGTAGAAATTCAGTATCTCTCTTGGCTTTGTAATGTTGTACTTGTCCCTAATAATGAGGGAAAATGGCGCATGTGTAACGATTTCACTGATTTAAATAAAGCTTGCCCTAAGGATCCTTACCCCTTGCATTGCATAGATTTATTAGTCGATTCTATCGCTGGTTGCGAGTTGTTGAGCATGATGGATGCCTTCCAAAGCTATTATCAAATATTTATGGCAACCGAGGATAGGGATAAGACCTATTTCATCGTCCCCAATGGAGTATATTGTTTCTTGGTTATGCCCTTTGGGCTCAAAAATGTAGGGGCAACATACAAAAGATTGGTCAACTTTATGTTTAAAAATGACATCGGACAATTGATGGAGGTCTACGTCGATGACATGATTGTAAAAACAAAGAAAGTCGAGGACCACCTAGTCGACCTAGACCACACTTTCTCTATATTAGAGGCCTTTGGTATGAAACTCAATCCCAATAAGTGCACCTTTGGGGTTCGAGGAGGTAAGTTTCTGGGCTACATGGTCAGCCAAAGAAGGATCGAGGCGAACTCGCTTAAGATTCAGGCAGTTCTGGACATCGCCTCGCACCGCACTGTTTGAGATGTACAATGTCTAGGTCGGAAGGATAATAGCCCTCGGCAGATTCATTAGAAAACTAGCCTAACAGGAGTCTACCCTTCTTCAAAATCTTCAGGAATGCTAAAAAATTGGGGTTTCAATAGACTGAACAGTGTGACCAGGCTCTCATACTTAAGCAATACCTATCCTCGCCACCTACGCTCACTAAGCCCAAGCTGGGAGAAGTCTTGCAACTTTACTTGGCCATCTCCACCGCTTCGATCAGCTCAGTATTGGCATCGACAAGAGACAGAGCTCACCGACCGGTGTATTATTGTAGTAAGGCCCTACATGGGCTAGAATACAATTACCTGGAGATCGAGAAATTTGCCCTCGCATTCGTTACAGCAGCACGAAAGCTATGGCGTTACTTCTAGTCCCACGCGATCATGGTGTTGATGAATCAACCATTACAGCAAGTGTTGTCAAAGCCCGACACTTCAGGTTGACTTACAAAATGGGCAATCGAGCTCAGGGAGTTTGACATCACATTCCAGCCATGAATGACCATAAAAGCACAAGTATTGGCCGACTTTATCGTCGAGAGACTCGACCTCCCGGACCAAATAGTTGAGAACTCCTTAGTGTGGACATTGCACGTCGAGTGTTGGCAGCCTCATCAGGAGGCGGAATATGTGTTTCTATTTGCTCCCCACTTGCTAAGGAGTATGATTTTGCAATAAAGCTCGACTTCCCGGTCACCAACAACGAAGTAGAATTTGAAGCTCTCATTGCTGGAATGAATATGGCAGCAACTCGGGGTGTCGAGCAGCTGGTAGCAATTACTGATTCCCAGTTAGTTGCGGAGCAGGTCGAAGGCAATTTCAAAGCTAAGGAGGCCAAAATGAGCCAATATCTTACCGAAGTAAAACAATTTCAACGATTATTCAAGACTTTCACCCTGAACCAGGTCCCCCGAGCGGAGAACGAACGGGTAGATGCACTTTCAAAGCTAGCCAGCTCGACGAAAGGAACCAGGGAAAGAACCATAACGTTCATAGTGGCCAGCAAACTATGTATCCAAGCCATCGATCATAACCTTGTCAGTTGGGTCGAAGAGACAAGCTCCTTCCTGGGAAAACCCGATCAAACTCTACCTAAGTCAGGGGACCATCCCCGACGTCGAGAAAGAGGCCCGCAGGCTTAGAGCGCAAGCAACCAAGTTTGCTCTCGATGAACACGGATAACTCTACAGGAGGTCGATCTCGGGACCACCACTTAAATGCCTAACACCTGGAGAGGCAAACGAAGTGCTACATGAGATCCACGCCGGCATCTGCGGCAAGCATTCTGGAGGTCGATCTTTGGCCCACAAAGTGGTTCGTTATGATTAGTTTTGGCCCACCTTATTGCAAAACTCAGTCGACTTCACCAGAAAATGCCCATTTTGCTAGATCCACTCGAACATACTGCACCAACCAGCCTGCGTCGATGGTCAACGTCCAGATCACATGGCCATTCGACCAGTGGGGGATCAACATAGTTGGATCTCTCCCAAAGACATCGGGTCAGTGAAAGTTCATCATCATAGTGGTCGAGTACTTCACTAAATGGGTCGAAGTCGAAGCAGTTTTGAAAATCACCGATGTGGCCATCAAGAGCTTTATTTGGAAAAACATAATATGTCGATTCGGTTTGCCCAAAGTCCTGATCTCGAATAATGGCACTCAGTTCCAGAGTTGGAGCACCAGAAAATGGTATGAGGCCTTGGGAATCAGCCAGCGCTTCACGTCGGTAGGGAACCCCCAGGGCTAATGGTTAGACGGAGGTCACAAACAGAACAGTTCTTGACTACCTCAAAGCTTGAATAGCAGGCACAAGAGCAAGTTGGGCAGACGACCTCCCAGGAGTGCTATGGGCATATAGGACCACTCCGTGAACAGCCACAGGCCGCAGCCCCTACAACTTGGTCTATGATTCCGAAGCAGTGATTCCATTTGAGCTAATCTAGCACACAGCCCGGGTGATTTACTATAATCCGATTAGAAATACAACAGAAATGGCCCTAGACCTCATGACTATCGACGAGTTGCGTCACACAACATACAACATGATGCAACGATACTGGTAAAAAATGGCGGAACATTACAATAAAGCAGTTCAACCTCGCAGTTTCAAAGTCAGTGACCTGGTCTTTAAGAAGGTTGAAGTGTCGAGAAATGTTGGAAAGCTCGACCCAAAATGAGAGAGGCCTTACTCGGTGGTCAAAGTGTCAAGGCACAATGCATATCGCAGACATGCAAGGCAACGAGTTACCATGACCTTGGAATGCCATAAACATAAAGAAATTTTATGTATAAAAGGCCACGGGCCGCCATTGTATTCCATCACAGAAATGAAAAGCTCAGAATTTTTTTTTTGGCAAATGTTGATTGTGAATACCTATTGGCATAAGCTGACTACTCAATGTGGACCCCGTAGTCGACCAAGCATGCTTCAAGCTGCCAAGTCAAGGCTTCGTAGCTGAGACCAACTTGTCGACCCCATAGTCGACCAAGCAAGCTTCAAGCCTCCAAGTCAAGGCTTCACAGTCGAGACCAACTTGTCGACCCCATAGTTGACCAAGCAGGCTTCAAGTTGCCAAGTAAAGTCTTGACTGCCGAGATCACTCAGTCGAGCCCCGCAGTCGCTAAATTATTCAAAGTTTGATTGTTAGTTATTTCGCTTAACTAAGAAATCGACGCGAGAGGTCTCTGCCAACCGTGCAATCGCTAGATTGAACAAATCTCTAAATTACAATGAGTCTCCGATTCATTAAATTGTATATTAGTCACAATCCACTCAACGAGGATCTTGAACTAATCTCACAAAATCTAACACTACGAACATTCGACTGTAAATTTACTCATGCAATTGATTAAAGACAGTCAAAGTCGGAAAATTTAAAAGAACACCTCGTTCAAATACAAAAACCATCTATTACACATATCAAATTGAATACATCAATCGAAATAAAAGCAAAAATACATAATTCAGGCAGCATCAGCTTGACCCAGTGCCCTCGATCGCCTGCAGCTCGAGCGCCCTCATTGATTGCTTGTTTGAGTTCATCACTTGAAGGGATAGGAATGGGAAATGGCTCGAGCAAGGCGACAGCAATAGAAACAGTGGCAGTCGCTGGTTGAGAAGGTCCAGCCACATCGGCCAGAAAATGTTCGTCTAGAGAAGAAGATACTCGATTGCGTCGACCATGCCATCATTTACCTCGAATGCAAAGTCGTTGGTGAAGTCAAATTCTTTTGCAATCACTTCCAACCTCTTCGCCACCTCGGCCTGCCTCCTTTATTCATTTGTTAAGGGCGCGTCTGGTGGAGCCTTCACAACTCCCTCGGCTACAATGGTATCTGCAGCTTCCCCCTCAGCATCCCCTCTTCTTCTGGATAGGGCTGCAGTTGCTCATTAAGAATGTGACTGAGGCATTCTCTATCCTCCGATCGGAATGAATAGCCCAGGAAATGCAGTTGCTTGAGGGCCTTCTCGAATGAGTTTTAGGCATTGTCAAGCGCAAACACAACGCTCACATCTTGAAACGCCTAGCTTTGCATGAACTGTTGCACCGCTTCTCACCGCAGTAGCAGCAACTTTTGGTAGAATTCAGCTCAGGCCTCATTGAGGGCAACATGTCGACCAGTGGATCGACCAGAGTTATAGGCGACTAGCCTATCCTGCCTAGCCTGCTTCAGCAGCTTGTCCATTTTGGTCCTGTCCTCGATCGAGGTGACCAGCTGACTATCTCTTACTTGGAGCTGATTATTTAGCTCATCGACCTGCTTGGCCAGCTCTTCGACTCTAGTCTGCGAAGACTCGAGCTGAGCCTTCAGAGTCTCCATATCCCCGCCTACCTGCAGGTGCTCATGGTCAGCTATGGCCAACTCCGATCTCCTGTAGAAGTGATATCCCAACTAGCCAACCTGAAAGACAACATTGCTACTAAGAATACAATATTTGACCAGAAAGCAATATTCAGCAATATAACCTACTCGACCCAAGCCTTACCATGTTGGAGTGATAAGCCAGCGCCCTTAGAGCAGCATCCTCGCTCAGCCCCATCAGTTTCTTCTGGTCAAACAAAAATAGGTCGGCAATTAATACTTTTAAAAGAGCAGCTCCTATCGACCCAGCCATCTCCATCGACAACGAGTTATGCATGGTCATGCTCGGCTTAGTCCCAAACCTAGGCAAGGGAAATTTGGGCAGGTGGAACAGCAAGTCATCCCCGCGCGGCCCGAACAGATCGTAGCCCGATGGTTGGCCCGACCCCGTAGCCCTCAACTTCCTCTTTTCTACAATGGTCTTTTTCGGGACAAGTCCTGCCTGCTCCACTATAGGTCTCTTACCTCGACCCACTGGGCTATTGCCCGCAGTGGTTATGGGTTGAGCCGGTGAGGGTGTCGGTGACAGCGAAGGTATCATGGCCTCTGGCTATGGTGCCTTGATCGTTGTAGCTCCTGGACGAGCTGCGGTTGCCAGACGGCATTGCTGGTTCCTCTCGGCCTTAGCCAGAGCCTCAGCTCTCGAGCGGTTCATGATCTCATCGTGATCTGCCAAGCAACATGATAGCAAAAGTTAAAATCGAGCAGAAAAATAGAAAAATAACAAACTATAAGCAGCATAGTCTACCTAGTCGATCGTTCGCAGTCAAATTTAAGTGGGCTGGCGACAACCCAGCTAATACCAAACTCCTCTCCTCGATAAACACCGAGGCCTCAATTTGGCCAAACTTGACCAGATCCTGAACGAAAGTATTGGGCCGGGTCGGAGTCAGGTTACTGGCATCTCGACATGCCCCATCAACCAACCCCTCGAAATATTGAACCCCCCTAGCAATTCGAACAAACAGATAACACTTTTTCCATTCTTGTCCATAGGAAAAGGCTGAGGTTACGAGGAATTTACGATAGGGTCGAGCAGTTAGGTAATAGAAACCCGACTCATTGGTGACATGGGAAGATGGAAAAGGTTCGAGAAGTTATCAAAGTTGGCAGGTTGGTCAAAAAGGTGCATCAAAATAATAAAACTGTAAATGGTTGAAAAATAGTTCGTCAGTAACAGGGTTATACTCACTTGCAGAGCTCTAAGCAGGTGACTACATTAACACCTAGAAGAAATCTAAGGCCACACCTAAAGGCGTCTTAAAACATAGTGATACAGCCCGCCGGGGGTCTATGTATTCAACCAGAAGCCTCAGGCGTCAATAACTCATACTCAAGAGGAATGTGATATAACTGCCTAATACGCCTTATGTCGACGGGAGTGATTGTGGACACTATATCGCTGTAATGGTCAGGGGTGAATAATCGACCCCGTGATGGATGAACCTGACTTGGTCCAACTCCATCACCCCCGCGATCGCTGCTCAAACTACTGGAGCTCGAGCTATAGCTCGATGATCTACTTGGCTCCTCTGACAAACCCCCAGGCCTGTCAGAGTGAGTAGCCTCGCTATCCCCTCCATGGCTACCCTCAGAATCAGATAAATGCAATATTATGACAATAAATCCAAGAACGCTAAGGAGAAAGAAAGAAAGAACTTACTGAGTTGATGAACTAAAAGCAGAAGATATTAGCAGCAAAAGCAATTGGCTAGACGCTCGACCAGACACAAAGGCAGTAAAAGTAAAAATGGTTATTTTAGCAGCGCATATTTATAGGCACGTGAGCGTGGGAATTCAAGCGGTTGCAATAATGTTGTAACCGCCATTCCGCGGCACGCGCGACATGATGTAACCGCTCATTTAATGCGCGAAACCTAAGTCGACTTTCAAAAACCCTCATCGATAAGCCCGTGTAACCGTTCAACTGACTACTCCTCAATCCTTCTCGCCGATTCCCTCGTTCAGCATTCGAAAGTGAAAGGGACTCATGATATGGGATAGCCCAATATGCTCGGCCCAAAGATTGTAGGCCCACCTCATACACTGGGCCCAATTATGCTACCGACGTCGGGTGACCCCAATCGACCATACAGATCGACACCATTCGAAGACTAGGCTACTGATCAATACCTCGACTGCACTGCTCGTCCAACCCAGTAAGCCTCGTGCCATGTTGATGTTAGGTCGACCAAGGAGGTCAATTTGGCGTGTAACCACCTCTGCCGCATTAAATACCTTGACAGGCACCTGCCTCCGCATTAATGGCGCATGCCGCCCCAATACCGCCCATGCTGCCATACCAGAGAGGAGGCGCATGTACAGTGCCCTGTTATATCCCCCAAACCTGGAGAGGCCATCACCTGGAATTTTAAAAGGGTGGGAGATGACTTAATGGTCCCCAGGTGAGGACTAAAACCACTACAATATGTCAAGGGCATCTTAGATAAATCCCCATTGGGAGATGGCTATAAATACCCTCGCCCAGCCCCTCGAAGGGATGCCATTTTCCATACACAAAACCCTCACTCTACTACTCGTTATATATTCGACCTCATACTAACTTGTGCGTCAGAGAGCCTAAGCCGAGTGCATCTCGACTAGCCTGATGTTTGCTCGTGATTGCAGGACTTGGCCTAATTACCTTCATATATCGACCAGAGAGGTCGAACCTTCCGAAAATTACCATCTAATCCAACTTCAATTGGATATCACCCTCATCAATGTGAAAACGGGCTATTCCGACCATGGTTATACAATTTTGACGTAAGTTTTAGTTTTTTAATTGTTGAAAATAATTTCATTAATTGTTTAACATTAGTTATTTTTTCTTGGTTCTAGATCATCAAAATTGTAACACGCTAATTTTTGGAACATGTTTAAGTTGATTGAAATTAAATTAATAAAAATTTAGGCAAAAATGTAGAAATTGAAGGATTTAATTATAAATAAGAAAAGGATTCAATCCTTTAAAATTATGAAGTTTAGGGGATTAATGTAGGCAAGTTAAAAGTTGGAGGACTTTAAAATAATTAGATTTGGACTCAATTGCCCCAAAACAGAAACGTTAGGGGTTAATGTGTAAGAATTAATAGTTGAAGGACTCAATTGAAGTTTGGGGACCGTATTGAAGTCGATTTAAAAGCTCAGGGATCCAATTGAAAGTGGTGGAAAGTTTGGGGGTCAAAATGAAGAAGCTAGAAAATGTTATATATATATATATGATCAATGACGAAATTGTATTTAATTTTCAAAAATCACCTAAAAACCTACCCCCGCGGTGAATCGTCGGAGAATGACCGTGAAGCTTAAAACTAAACCGATAGGAAGGTTTTTCTCATCGCCGTGAACAATCCTATACCAAGAACACTTAGAAACACCAGCGAAATCGCCGGCAAATCAAAGCCTGACGGTGGGCGGCGACGGGTGTGGTGGTTTCGTCGATTCTGGTGGCGGAAAGTGGCTGAGTTTTGGTGGGTCGTGGTTGGAAAAACATGGGTAAGGTAATGGTGGTATTAATTTCGCGAAACGGTGAATGGTGGTGGTGGAATTGAGAAGGGTGGCGGACGGCGGCGAACTTAGGGTCTTAGGGTGGTTTTCTGCTTAATTGGACAGCCAAACGGTGGCCGATTAGGAAATTGGTTAAGTGGTTTTGCTTGCCTTGATGAGGTGTGTCTGGTGGTGGTGGCGGCAGTCTCCATCTCTAGTGGTGGCGCGTGACGGCGGCATTTGGGCAGTGCATTCAAAATTTGATATCAGACTCGTTTGGGCTATTCTTGGCTTAAGATTGGATCTTGGTTCGACCTAATTTGGGTAAATTTCAATAATCGAATTTTAATTCGGTTAAATTATCGAATGTAATTAGATTTTTGAATGAAGTTAATTATGACCTGAACTAAGATTGTTAAACCATGATTTAGCCTAAGGTTATAGACTAATCTTATAATTAATGTAGTATTGAAGTTAATCGACTCGAAAGAATTATCACATTGTTGTTGAGACTTTAATAGATTTTAACAACCAGTTTACTAATTTGTCAAGTTAGGGGCCATGATATATGATTACCTTGAACATTGAGAGTAACGTGGAATTGTAGAATCATTACTAAACTGTTAAAGTAACTGTGGAACTTGATAAGGACATTTAAGTACATTAAGAGTTACGATTCAGAAATCAATACAATGTTGATTTAAATTATTTTATTTTGAACTTTGAATTGGATAGGAAGCCAGGTCATGGACTTTCCAAACATTTAAGGACTATTGGAACTATGTCAGAATAACCTTAAGTTTAATAAAGACATTAGTGATATTTATCCTTAGGATTCAGAGGGTTGACAAGATGATAACCTGAGTTATCTTGTGATAGTGCTTGGTTTGACTAGAAAGCCAGGACATAAACGACTATATGACTAGGAATTCCTCTGCACTTACCAGATGAGTTTATACTTAAAAGTATGAGACTTTCTTGCTGGGGAAAGAACATATATAATTGATATATATCATAGTTGTTTGATTCCTCTCAGTACACATATTATAAAAATTGCCACACATCGTCACTTTATAAATATTGTTCCTGTTAAATTTGATTTATATCGCTTACCTAAAATTAGCGATCGTGTTGGAAAAGTGAAAGTGATTTTGAAATACGTGTTCTATTGTTTCCATGACTATTATTTGGAAGTGAACTCACTATTAATTGCGTGATTTCTTAATCGTCGTGGCAAACCAAAGTGTTAATTGAAATGCTCCCCATGTTTATCTTGAAATAAGCTTAGTGCTAATTAAGTGATTGTTTATATATTATGGCGAAGTGACATGTTAAGTGAAATGTTGTTGGACATATTCAGTGATATCAGTGATTATACATAATACCCTTAGAGGTGGGCCTTGTGATCGATTACGAAAGATGACTGAGTGGAACGAACTGATAGTGATAGATATTTCGGTTGATACTCGTGCATGATGCACACATAATCCCTACTCAATAGGCCAGCTGGAGGTAGTTGCCTATAAACGGGATGAGGCACGCGGCTAGCCATACCTAGTGAGTGATTAAGTATCCGAGCTGATCACTCAGTACTTTGGAGGAATAAGGATTTTCGTGTTTTCGAAAGTGGAGTGACAAGGTAGAAGAATTGCCAACAGCTCAACAGTGAAAATATTTTGTTAAATTTTATTTAGTTTGTTTGATATGCCTGACATTTATTCTTTGAATCTCTAATATTTAACAGGAATCCAGTGGATGTTCATACGGCATATCGACCCCCTTTCTAATCCTAGTTGGGGTTTAAACCTCTATGAGAGATAGTGAATTTTGAGAAGTCTCATCGCTGGTATGGGATGGTGGTGAGATGGATCACTCTAAATCTTGACTAAAACCTTCTCTCACTATTTCTGAGAATTTTAATGCTTCTGCTTATTGCTTATATAATATTTGAGAAATGTACCACTCTATTGTTAACGCTAAACTATCTTACTAAGTCATTCGACTTACATTATCTTGTTATTTTTTTCGTTCTTTACCCCAGATAGGGTCGAGTAATGAAGATAGACTAACCCAAGTGACACATGAGGTAATGAGGGTGATAGAAGTGCAAATTTCGATTCAGACTGGAAGATCCGATGGAGGTCATTGCAGAAATTAAATATTTTTGGAATTTTGATAAATGTATTTTCTTTTGTAAAGAAGACGTGTGGTACTGTTTGGGTAGCACCTTGACTGGAAGCAGGCGCCTCCCGATTAGGGCATTACAGGTGGTATCAGAGCTTAGGTTTGGAAACCTGAGCCATGCTAAGATATGACCCTCGAAATGTGAAAAGTTAGATTAGTGAAGAGTAAGCTTGATTTTTGAGATTTGAAAGAAATACGAAAGCTTTGGCTAGTGGAGGTTAAATATGATTTTGAAGTCCGATTAGGACATGAATTTTTTGGGAACAATGTTTGATCCAAAGGACGTAAATGGTTATGATTAGGTGCGCAAGCAATGTATAATCCGTAGCTCCTAACATATCGAGCATGTGACTTCTTATGTTTGGGAAGGATAATATCCTTGGGAATTTACATTGAGTGCGAGCATGTTTGAGAACATTTCAACTGATGTAAGCCGATGGCTATTTTGAATAGAGTTGAATTTGATGAGTAAAGGATCTTATTAGATCATTACTTTGGACATAAGAGTGTGTCGTGGCTTAAGATAAGGTTATTTGGAGAATGGTATGTAGATGACTCGTATCTCTTTGGTGTATGGAATATTAAGTTTAATGGAGGCTAAGGTTGATATGAAAATTTGGCTAGGATGTGAACTTTTGGGATATTGTTTGATATTAAGAGAGTAAAGGATTGGTGTTGGAATGACCAACCAATATCTAATCCGTTACTCTTGAAATGTTAAGCATATGACTTCACTAGTGTTTGGCAGAACAATGCTTTTGGTATTGCATCATTGTGTAGGTATATTTTGTGATAATAGAACTTGAGAAGCAAAGAATCCTTTTGGGATAATTAACATTTTGGTTTATACATGTGGTTGAGATCCATACGATATTGTCATCACCAAGGAATTGATATTTCAACAATGGGATTGGTTAGTGTAATTATATTGTGGTATTTGAAAGGGAAATAAGAAATATTTTTGATAAGGAGAATCTAATATGCACGTTCTGTCCGATTCATCGGATTGCTTACATACTCAGATTTATTTTATTTCGATTGTATTTCGGTTGCTTGTATTCTACTCATGGAGCAATAAGGCTGGAGTGGCCTCTTGGTCTAGATCGGGCTGTTGTCAGGGCCGTTCGCTGAATGAGCCGTTTGCATTTTCTCTCAATCTGATCCGATTGAGACAATCCCGGGCTGTTCGAGTCGACGGTATCAGCTACCGAGCTAGAACCTACTAGTAACCTTGAATTGTTAATGCTTGTATCTGGATATGTACCTGTCTTGATTGTTATTTTATGATCTATTGAGTTACTTTTTCCTCGACAGGTCCCTACCGGTTTGTTATTAAGATTATCCCTCACTAGTCTTTTGGGCTTACCCTCCTGTTTTATCTTTGATTTTCTTAGACAGGACTGAGTGATGGATATGAACTTCTGGCTTGGGTTAGAGACAATATGTTTTGTAATAGAACAAGTGTTCATATGTGAATATGGGTTCAAGTGAATGTCAAGCTTTAACTTAGAAATATTGTGATATGTCAGGGTTGAATTTGTGATTTGTAGTATATACTATATGATGAATATTGTGGAACCATTAATGGTATGTATATAGTATTGATGTTGAGGTTTGTTTAAGTTGAATTCTGCTGCTATCTCTGATGGACTTAGAAATTTTCCTTCTTATGGGCCTATTGACTATTTTAAGGATTAGATTTAATAATTAACTAGTGATATCTCAGCGTAGGGGTTATCATGAGTGGGTTACCACATAGGTGGTAAATTTCGTACTCGAATTTTAATTCGATTAATTTACTGAAGGTGATTGAAGTTTTGGATTCAAGCCTAATCATAATATGAACTAAGATTGTTAAATTATGATTTAGCTCAAGTTATGGATTAGTTTCATAATTATTATAATATTGAGCCCCATCAACCTGAAAGGATACTTAAGAAATTTTGGCTTTAACTTATAAATGAAGGTAGTTGAAGGTACTGTCTAAGTTTTGAATATCAATGAAGGATCTAGTCTCATGTAATCTTGGCTTTAACTCACAGATGGAATCAAAGGATCCGAGTACCATTCGTGACTATACCTAGTGTATACAAATTTTGCAAACAGATAATGAATGATAGGGAAGCCTTTGACTTGTTATGAAATCTTAGGAGGTGTTAATGTGAATAATTTTGTTACTGGTTCCCAGATGTACTAAACTTGGCTTGGCTATGTGAAATATTATGTATGTAGGCCTAAACTGTAGGATGACTTATGTAAATATTTATGCTTATCGGGGTTTGGTGCTGACGACGACCATGGACTTGGATTTATTATGTATTTCTGGGATATGTAACCATGCTCAACTTTTGGTTCGTACCTGTCCGGGTTTGATGATATCGTAACTTTTGTTTTGAATAATGTTATTTAAGTTGATACAACTTGGGTAAGTTGGTAGTTCACGATATCTGAGTACATGACTTGTCATATTGTTTCTAAAATGTTAAGTCTGAATTCGGTTGCTTCTGAGATGAATATTATGTAAATAGGAATTTATAGTATTAATGATAGCACGCTAGGTGATGACCATTCTTGTGTACCTTTAAATAATCATATAGTGACCTCTATATTACTTATAAACGTTTTGGGTTGAACATTGCAGGTTAAATTAGTAGAGGCCCATTCTTCCAAGACAAATTTTGATATGCCAGAAGTTAGTACCGATCGAAAGTAATAAACGAGCGCAGCCATAAGTCACTAGCATCATAACAAATAATCCTAGTTGACCGAGTTAATAGATTTTAACATCATAAAAGGAGTACTTTGTAGGAAACATATATGAAAAGATAGATGCTAGCGAAAACTCCTTGCACCAATCCTAGGAAAAGACTCTGAAACAAGCAGGCTGAACATAGAATTTAATAGAGATGACATGATGCTTTTGTGGTTTATCTCAGGGGGCTTATTGATGACAACTAGGTTGGTAATATTTGGATGGAATTTGGAAGGCATTTTTCTGGAACTTGAGTCTAGTGAAATGATATTTTATGGATTAGTGATAAGTGCTACCTTTGTGGAATAGTGATAAACACAAATAGGCTAGCAAGTTTGAACATATCGTAAGAGATCTCCTGGGAAGCACTTTAGGTAATTTTTGAGCCTTATTCACGGAGAACTATGAGAGAGTTAACTATTGGAATACAGGGACTTGGGGAATAAGAATATGAGCTAAATAAGCTACATTGAATATGAGATCGTAATACCTTGTCCACACACATTACTTAACACAGAATAAGGATGTATAATTTATTTAAGATTGAAATAAGCTGAAATGAGCTTAGTTAGGGGTTGATGGAGAAGGTATTCTGGGAATTACCTATTTTCTGTAATATAAGTACTAGGAATTGTTGCACAGTTGTTTTGGTGGTCAAGCTCCTACGACATTTGCAGATATAATATACATGATATCTTGATTTATTGGATTGGTTCCCAGCAAATCTATTATGGACACTTGATGAACTTGGGAACAAGGGAAGAGTCATAATACATTTCCACTTGGTGTTATAGATACCACTGGAATCCCACTTGTGTACTAAGTTAACAGAGCATCAATTAGGAAAAATGATACATTTAGAGGTGTGTAGCACCACAGAGGAACTCGAGGTAATCCCATTGAGGCCAAGGTTATAGCCAAAAGAAAGTAGCCAAGGCGCATGTTGAAGGTGACGAGCCCTTTAGGCTTTATCGGACTAATGCTAAGGGGATGCTTGAGGTTTTCTTATGAATAGATTCGTAGACTAATTTCGCTTGGAATACTTGGTAGTCTTAATAGATGAATAAGTATATGAGGTGGTTCTGTGAACTAAGGACAAAGGTTAGCTTATGCTAATTACCCTTCTTTTTATAGAATGTACATGATAGTTTCATGTATCTATGCCAAACAAAGGGTTAGATATAAAACAACAATCGTATGTGTCATAATGAATTTAAGTCGTGAAAATAGGATTTTCGATTCGAGATATAAACTTCGTTGCTTTGAGTTACCTGGTCATATTAAGGTCATTTATGTTAACCATGGAACTTCTTGGAGAAATATGATTATAGCACATCAAGTTAAAGTAACAATATTCGAACAAAAGGACGAGAAGAATAGCAGTACTGCAAGGAATCTATGTCATGGGTTTCAGAATAGACTAACTTTACATAATGGCATACGAAAAACATGATTTCTTGAAAGGAAATGGAAATTTGATCATACCAAAGCCTAGGTCACAACAAGCTGAAGACGATTGAAGAATATGTGGGGAATACATGTTTCTTAGTCTTTACAATTCATATTAAATGTGATCTTCTTAAAGGTCGTAGACCTATTGATCAAAAGAAGTGAAGCATCGGTTAGTCCTTGAATACATAGAGAGGTATGGAAAAGTTTTGAGGATTAAAGAGATGAATTAATCCTAGTAGTAGTTTTAACCTTTCTTGGGAAACTTAAGGAAATATCAAGTATACTCATGCTTGAGATGAATATAGGATCATACGGAAGCAATCTCATAGGTACTAGAAAGACTCGAGACATATGGCAGATAATCTTGCAGGACATGGGACATAGAAGATAACTCGAAACATTTGAAAAAAATATGGAATGTTCAAGTAAGTATGAGCCACCTAAAAACCCACAGCAATGATTTCCACTAAGAAGGATCCCCAATTTTCTATGGCAAGTAAAAGATACTTGAAGTAGAAAAAAATAATAATATGTGGGACCAGTTGGACTAAAAGAGACTGGTATCCACAACAAAATTTCCTTTGAGGATACCCAAATAATATGTGATGACATTATGAGATCTTTCGTATTTTAAATGAGAATTTGGGGACCAGATTCTCTTAAGGGGGGAGAATTGTAACACCCCGATTTTTGGAACACATGTTTAAGTTGATTGAAATTAAATTAATAAAAGTTTAGGTAGAAATGTGGAAATTGAAGGATTTAATTGTAAATAAGAAAATGACTCAATCGTTTAAAATTATAAAGTTTTGGGGATGAATGTAGGAAAGATAAAAGTTGGAGGACTTTCAAATAATTGGATTTAGACTCAATTGCCCAAAAATTGAAAAGTTAGGGGTCAATTTGTAAGAATTAATAGTTGAAGGACTTAATTGAAGTTAGTTTAAAAGCTCAGGGATCTAATTGAAAGCAGTCGGAAAGTTTGGGGGTCAAAGTGAATAAGATGGAAAATATTTTATATACATACGATCAAGGACAAAATTGTATTTAATTTTCAAAAATAACCCAAAAACTTACCCCTGCAGGTGAATCGCCTGAGAATAACCTGTAAAGCTTAAAACTAAACTGATAGGAAGGTTTTTCTCGTCGTGACGAACAATCCTATACCAAGAACATTTAGAAACACCGGTGAAATTACTGGGAAATCAAAGCCTGACGGTGGGCGGCGATGGGTGTGGTGGTTTCCACCGCTTTCGGTGGTAAAAAGTGGCTGGGTTTTGGTGGGTCGTGGTTGGAAAAGCATGGGCAAGGTGATGGCGGTATTAATTTGTGAAACGGTGAAAGGTGGTGGTGGAAGTGAGATGGTGGCAGATGGCAATGAAGCTAGGGTCTCAGGGTGGTTTTTGGCTTAATTGGACGGCCAAATAGTGGCCAATTGGGAAATTGGTTGAGGGGATTCGTCGCCTTGATGAGGCGCGTTTGGTGATGGCGGTGGTCTCCATCTCCGGTGGCGGCGCATGACGGCGGCATTTGGGCGGTGCATTCCAAATTTGATACCTGACTCATTTGGGCTATTCTTAGCTTAGGATTGGATCTCGGTTCGACCCAATTTGGGTAAATTTTAATAATTGAATTTTAATTTGATTAAATTATCGAATGTAATTGGATTTTTGGATGAAGTTAATTGTGACATGAACTAAGATTGTTGAACCACTGATTTAGCCTAAGGTTATATACTAATCTTATAATTAATATAGTATTGAATTTGATCAACTTGGAGGAATTGTTGTTGAGACTTAAGGACATTTAAGTACATTAAGAGTTACGATTTAGAAATCAACATAATGTTGATTTAGATTATTTTATTTTGAACTTTGAATTGGATAGGAAGCAAGGTCATGAACTTTCCAAACATTTAAGGAATATCGGGATTGTGTCAAAATAACCTTAAGTTTAATAAAGATATTAATGATATTTATCCTTAGGATTTAGAGGGTTGACAGGATGATAACCTGAGTTATCTTGTGACAGTGTCGGTTTGACTAGAAAGCCATGACCTGAGCGACTATATGACTAGGAATTCCTCCGTACTTACCAGATGAGTTTATATTTAAAAGTATGAGACTTTCTTGCTGGGGAAAGAACATATATAATTGATATATATCATAGTTGCTTGATTCCTCTCAGTACACGTATTATAAAAATTGCCACACATCGTCACTTTATACATACTGTTCCTATTAAATTTGATTTATATCACTTTACCTAAAATTGGCGATCGTGTTGGAAAAGTGAAAGTGATTTCAAAATATGTGTTCTATTGTTGCCATGACTATTATTTGGAATTGAACTCAGTATTAATTGCGTGATTTCTTAATCCTAGTGGCAAACCAAAGTGTTAATTGAAATGCTCACCATGTTTATCTTGAAATAAGCTTAGTGTTGATTAAGTGATTATTTATTTATCATGGCGAAGTGACATATTAAGTGAAATGTTGTTGTACATATTCAGTGATACCAGTGATTATACATAATACCTTTGGGGGTAGGCTTTGGGATCAATTACAAAAGATGACCGGGTAGAACTGATCGACGGCAACAGATCTTTCGACTGATACCCGTGCACGATGCACACATAATCCCTACTCAGTAGGCCAGTTGGAGATAGCTGTCTATGAGTGGGATCAGGCACGCAGCTAGCCATGCCTAGTAAGTGATTAAGTATCCGAGCTGATCACTCGGTACTTTGGAGGAATAAGAATTTTCATATTTTCGAAAGTGGAGTGACAAGGTTGGAGAACTACCAACAGCTCAACAGTGAAAATATTTTGTTAAATTATATTTAGTTTGTTTGGTATGCCTGACACTTATTCTTTGAATCTCAAATATTTGACTAGAATGCAGTGGATGTTCATATGACATATCGACCCCCTTTCTAATCATAGTTGGGGTTTAAACCTCTGTGAGAGATAGTGAGTTTTGAGAAGTCACATCACTGATATGGGACGGTGGTGAGATAGATCACTTTAAATCTTGACTAAAACCTTCTCTCACTACTTTTGAGAATTTTAATGCTTCTGCTTGTTACTTATATAATATTTGAGAAATTACCATTCTATTGTTAGTGCTAAACTATCTCACTAAGTTATTTGACTTACGTTATCATGTGTTTCTTTTGTTCTTTACTCTAGATAGGGTCAAGTGATGAAGATAGACTGACCCAGGCGACATATTAGGCAATGAGGGTGATAGAAGTGCATATTTCGATTCAGACTAGAACATCCGATGGAGGTCATTGCAGAAATTAAATATTTTTGGAATTCAAGAAATGTATTTTTTGTTGTAAAGAAGACATGTGGTACTGTTTGAGTAGCACCTCAGCTAGAAGCAGGTGCCTCTTGGTTGTGGCTTTACAAAAATATATAAACTAATCAACTTTAATCATATTTTAACACATTATTTGATGTCATTTGCTACGTAAATATATATTATTTGTACTATCTATATTATTATGTATAGGAAGAGGATCTTTTTATCACAATTATGTAATTTTGACTAAATCTTAAAATTTTAAAATAAAAAAATTCTCATTGCTTGTTGATTATTAAATTTGATATTAATTTACACTTATTTATGCCATTTAGAAATTCTAAGATTTATAAATATATTTTCTTGATTGAAGTAAATCATTTTCTCTCTCTCTCTCTCTCTCTGTATATATATGAACTAGTATTATCCCCGTGCTATACACAAATTTCTTAAAATTACTATATATTAATGTAATTGTTGATATAAATATAACTAAAAATAACAATATACAAATAAAAATATCACAAAAAAAGACCAAGTAATTAGTAAAATTAAATATTCCTTCAAAATATGGTCAAGTAAAATTAAGTTAAAAGCTTCAAAATTGAGTATTTAAAAGCTTGGAATATATAAAGACATCTCATATACATGATGTCATGAAAAATAAATTTTAAAATTATTCAGCAAAAAGTTAAAAAAATTCAAAACTTCCAAAGATAAAAGTTTATGAATATGATTAAATACTTTATTAGAAAAAAGAAAATATTATGCAACAAATAATTAATAGCTAGTTACATTAAAAACTAAAATATATGAGAAGTGATGATGGTAGGATTTGTTTATCCAGGGATTAGGCTCCGACCCAATGCAGTCGACCTGAATATAGGTTATGTGGAGCATTTAGATGAGAGCGGGTCGAGTCCTGCAACGAATAACAAACGTTAAGCTTGCCAAGGCCCCTCAGCTAAGGTACTCCAACGTTCAAGTTAGTACACAGTCGACCAGAAAAATGGAGTAGTAGAGTGAGGGCTAAAAGATAATGAATATACCTTGTTGAATGTCTGCAATGAGCTATTTATAGTCTCTCTTGAGAGGTTAAAATGTCCGTGAAGCCCTTGCTCATGTGGAGAGGGTGTTTGTCATTGTCTGAAGACCTTTAGGTGTTCTTCTTCCTGAAACTTCCTCCAGGTGGCGCTTCCTCCTTCTTCTCAAGGCATGGAAAGGATCTCCACATTTAATGCAGAAGCAGAATGGTGGTGCAGTGGAGGCATAATTCATAAATTTGAAGATATGTTGCCTGCTAGTGCATTTAATGTGACAGAGTTGTGGTTGTGGTGCATTTAATGTGATAATGGCTGGTGGTGGGGAGCTGCTTCAAGCTTTCACAAATCGACCTCATAGGGTCGGGATGTTTCTTTATCTGTACGTCATATAGCCATACTCTGGTTGAGATAATGGGACTCATCTGGCTAAGAGTCCAATGGTCATTCTTAAGCTAATCGACCACACTATGGTTGATTATTAGGATGTTGGCAATTGAGCTGGCAAAATAGGCCTAATGAAGCTTGGGTCTGGTCGATCACTTGGCCGACTATTAATGGGCTGGGCCTATTGGGTCATCCTATATCATGAGGTTCCCCCTATTCCTGAGTCCTGATCGAGCATGGGATGGAAATGAATGACGAGTAGCTGATTTGGACAAACTAGGATATGTTCGACCAGGGTTTTAGTGTGTTTATCATCCTTGAATTTCAAACCTCGACCAGGATTTTAGCGTATTTAATGCATTAGTTACATTGGGCAGTGCAATTTGTTAATCAGTGATGTGTAATAACTGCCCGGTAGCTGATTAGTTTAACCGACTGATTTACCACTTGCTTGGAGGCTATAAATAAGGGGTTGAAAATTTTCATTTACCACTTTTACTGCAATTTGAGAGGTCGAGCTCTATAAAGTTTTACTACTTTTAAGCGAAAATTGTGAATTTGATCTTCTTGTCAGCTTTGCAAGTTTCTTTCGACCTTGTCTAGTTTAATATCTCATATTTTCAACTAGTTATTAATAGAAAAAGTGCTTAGTGTTTTTGGGGAGGGTTGCAGGAGAGGGAGTGATTTTGAGGAGACTCAGTCAGAAACAGATTCAACCAGGAGGGTTAATAACTCAATTAGTGGGGCTAGTAAGTCTTCTAGTGATAGTTCTAGTTCCTCTGACAGCTTAAGTGATACAAGGTTGATGCTGGGGGGAAGGAGCTGCGCTAAGTCGACCTTCTGTATGTCAAGGTAGGCTGTTTACAGCTGATCACTATAGCGACATAAGATCTAAATTAAAGATAGTGATCTCGAGTTGATTAGGAATCTATACCATATTTCCCTGGGGTTTGAGTTAATTACCTCTAAACCTAGTGATAGAATGCATCGACCTCCGACAAGTTGCATAACAATATTTGAGGATGCCTTAAAATATAGACTTAGGTTCCCAATAGCATAGCCTATAGTCGACCTCCTCATTAGCTTTCAGGTCTACATTACCCAGCTGCTCCCAAATTGTTTCTCGATCCTTTATAGTTTTGTTGTCCTGATGTTGATACAAAGCAACCTCCATCTTTTGTAAATTTGAGCTACATTTTCCACCTCTCAATGCCTTGAAAGTCGGGTAGTACCGAGGAGTAGGGCTTTTATTACCTTATTACCCGTCTTCGTTGAAAGATCTCAGTGACCCCTGCCAAGTTTGGAAAAAGTTGTATTTCTTTATTTTAGCACTGAGGGTCGGGTATAATATCCCTAGGGGTGGTTAAGGGGTTGGGATGAGATGCTAAGGAATGAGAACCCCACTTGGAATAATACATTTATTCAAAATTTGGTCGAATTTGTAGAAATGGAAGTCTCGGGGTACATGGAAGAGAGAAATTGGGTGCTAGTAAGTTTGTCGCCTGCTCGATGGGATTTGCCAGCTAATGCTTGACTAGGAAGATACAATTGTTAATTCTTGTTGCCTTTTAGTTTAGAGTTTTTGGACTATCATACTATATTTATTTGGTATGATTTCAGATTGAGTAGAAATAATAAATTGCAGTCGAAGACTAGCAATGGCTTACCAACAAAAGGTGCAGGAGAGTCGATAAGTGGCTGCCCATCAAGAGGCTACTTCTCAGGGTGCATCTCAAAGTATCCCAGTGCAGCAATCACTGCCAACCACGCTCCCATTTGCTCAGCCTATCATCGTAGAGGTTGTGATCCTCGCTCCTTAACAAAAAAAAAAAGAGCAATGGATGAACAACCTCATCTTTAAAAGAGAGCTACTATGGAGAAAAGGAAAGGGAAGACTGCCAACACCTCCCTCTTCGGCCCCTGACTGGACGATGAATTGTTTCCTTTGCTGACATTCCCATCCCCCAGGTTCGGGCCACAAGTAGGGGTCCAGAATACATCATTGATGCTTGAAGCAGGGTCGACTGGAGTGGCCCCTTTAAAAGTGTTAACTACTGGTATTTTCTTATTCAATCAGAAGAAAATGCTCGAAGCTGGGTAACTAGAGACCCTAAAAGTGTTTGCTTATAACATGAACATGTTAAGTTTATGCTCAAATTTAACTATCTTTTAAAAGTATTCACTTGTATTTAATTGTCTGATCGAGTTCTCTCTTGTTGCAAGTTGGACAGTGGGGATACAAGTTTTATTGAAGGGCGAAGCTGGGCTTAGCTGATTGGGAGGGGTTACAAAAGGAGCAGGAGCAAGAGCAGGAGCAGGCAGAGATGTCTAAGACTGGAGTGGCCCCTTTACAAGTGTTAAATACTGGTGTTTCTTATCCGATAAGAAGAAAATGCTTGAAGCCGGGCAGCTAGAGGCCCTGAAAGCATTTTCTTATCACACGAACATGGTAAGTTTACGCTCGAATTTAACTATCTTTTGAAAGTGTTCACTTGTATTTGATTATTTGATCGAGTTCCCTCTTGTTGTAGGTTGGGCAGTGGGCATACAATTTTTATTGAAGTGTGAAGCTAGCCCTGGCCATGGAAGGGTTACAAAGGAAGTAGGAGTAGATTGAGATATCTAAGACTCAAATCGAGTCGCTCCAGTCGAGAAACAACAGGCTCACCAAACAGGTTGAGGAAAAAGATGCTGAGCTGGTGGTTGCTGTAATTGTGGAGAGCCGCCTGGACGAGTTACTTAGAAAAATGAGGTTGGTGGTGGAGAAGACTTCCTTGAATGGTCGAACTCAGGAATACAAAAATGCTCTTAGATATGCTCGGGATGAATTTTTCAAGTCACTACCAAATATTTGCAAGAAGACAGTTCAATAATTTATGTTGTGCCTAGCTTTTTAAGAAGGCAGCTTTGTCTTTGCAGTCGATGATACGAATGAGGCCTTCAAAAAGGCTATGAAGCAACTTGAGTCCCTGGGTTCGAGCGAAAAACAATGAAAGGCTGAACGTTCTTAAAATGAGCGCCTTGAAGACTATGATGAGGTAATGCCAGTTGAGGAGGCAGAATCCCCCATTCTTCCCCCAGGCAGTAGAGGCGGGCAAGTAGTTTGCATTATCTCTGACTTCGCCTTTGAGGTTAAGGATATGAAGGTTGACATCGTTGCTTACTTCCTTGCTGCTGGTTGGACATTCCTGATAGAAGAGGTTGGTCCTTCTCGACCTACATGTGCCGCCCAACCTGTCGTAGAGCAGGAGGTCGAGGGCCTCAAGTAGTCGTACAGGTTAACTCTGGCAACGAGCTCGACACGGTTGTTGATGAGGTGGCGGCTGCTTGAGGTGCTAAAGAGTAGAGGGTAGGGTTGAGCTGAAGATATTAGCCCTCTGTTTATTGCTTTTGTTTTGTTAAACTCAATCTGCCGTGCGAGGAGTGTTGAACGATTTGATGTAATACTCAAAAAAATTTCTGGGTGTAACTTGATTGTTTCGTTTTATAATATTAAGTTTTTGATCATTCATTTTCAATTTTTTTTTACATCATTTCTACTCCGACTTGTCGAATTGACTTTAAATGAATGAAGAAATAGTTTCTCACTTTTATATGAAGGAGTGCATAACGTTCAGACCAAGTTAATGGTCAACTATGAAGTCGATTTTAACTGAACGAGTTACTTGAAATTTTGTTGATTTGGGATAACTTTATAGTCGACTACTTGTTCATCATAATTAAATGAATAGGCTAGAAGCCATGGTTGATTGTGAGTTGACATTATCAGTTGAATTCAAGTTGCTGTGCAATTTTTGCGTCATGACGCGTATGTTGGTTTGGCGAATTGAAGATGATGGTTGATTACGGGGTTAAATTTAAACGATTTTCTCATTTATAAAGTAACTAGGCTAGAAGTGTAGTTATGATTTGAAATGAAAGTTATGGTCAACTTTACACGATTTTCTTATTTATTAAATAATTAGGCTAGAAGCCTTGTTCGTAATTGAGAATAGGTAGCTGATTAGATTTAAATTGACTTTATTGGCTTGGAACGTCATTACAAAAGAATTGAATGGAGACCCAAGTCTCTTTATACATAGAATTTTTTCAAATTACTGTATTCCATAGTTGGGGGAGCTTGTTTCCATCCATATCTACTAGTTGATAAGAGCTGTGCTTTGCCACTTTAATTACTGAGTAGGGACCCTCCCATTTTGGGTCCAGTTTACCTACATTCTTCGAAACTTCAACTTTCTTGAGGATGAAATCTCCAACTTGAAAACTTCTTGGTCGAACACCCTTATTGTAGTGTCTGGCCATCTTCGACCTATATCTTTGCGTTATTGTATATGCCTGCTGGTGTAGCTCGTTAATTATTTTGAGGTCAAATTATCTTTTAGATTCATTCTAGATCGGATTGTAATAGATCACCCGAGTTGTGTGCTGTGTCAACTTTACTAGACTACTGCCTCTGGGCCATAAACCAGACTGTAAGGACTGTGCCTTGTGGTAGTTCTAGGAGTGGTCCGGTAAGCCCATAGGATGCTCGAGAGGTCGTCTGGTTAGCTTGCTTTAGATCCTTTGAGTCAGGTCTTGATATGGTTTAGAAAGGTTTTGTTTGTGACCTCAATCTATCCATTAGCTTGAGGGTTTCCAACTGAGGTAAAATGTTGTTAGATTCCCAAACTTTCACACTAATTCCTCGTGTTTCAGCTTTGGAATTTTGTTCCATTATCTAATATTAGTATCTTTGGCAAACCGAAATAGTAGATGATATTATTCCACAAGAAACTTCTGATGACTACTTCGGTTATCTTGGGGACCGCCTCAACTTTGACCCATTTCGTGAAACACTCAACTGCAACGATCATGTACTTTATTTGACCTGTCATTTTTGGATAGTAACCAACTATGTCTATTCCCCACTAACCAAAAGGCCACGTGAATTGAACTGGCACCAACGTAGATGCAGACTAATTGGGGATATTAGAGTAGACCTAACAGTAAGGGTATTTTTTGGCTAAGTCGACTGCATCTTTCAGTAAGGTCGGCCAAAAATATTTGGTCTAATAACCTTGTGGGCCAATGCTTGTCCTCTAGAGTGATTACCGCAGATACCCGAATGGACTTCCCATAAGACCTTCGTGGCCTGTTCTAACATCAAACACCTTAATAGAGGCCCATAAAGAGATCTCCTATATAGCTGACCATACTCATTGAGTTTGAATTTGGTTGATCGACCTCTAAGTCTATGTGCTTCTACTTTATCCTCCAACACTTTTCCTTCCTTAAGTAGGCTTTGATTTCATCCTTCCAGGAGGGAGATAATTCTTAGATTTGTCTAATTAGGTTCTGGCTGAAAAACATCTATAGAGGGTTTGTCAGAGACTAAAAATGTGATAGTTCTATCTCTATTGCCCTTCGTTGAGCTGGTTAACTTAGATAGAGCATCTGCTCTTTTATTCTCTAATCTCGGGACTTAGCTAAGTGTGAACTTCTTGAATTACTGTTGCAATTTTTTGACCTCGACGAGATACTTACTCATTGTGGTCTCTTTCGCTTCAAAGTTTCATTTGAATTGCTCTGCGACCAACTGGGAATCCGTAATGGTTGCTAGCTGCTCAACTCCCCCATCAATGACCATCCTCATATTGGCTAGAAATGCTTCATAATCAACTTCATTATTAGTGATAGGGTAGTTGAGTTTTATGGAAAAGTCATACTCTTCAGCCTGGGGGAGTGCAGGGAAGTGCTTATTCCCCCTCATGCGGAAGTTGCTGAGCCATCGACATGTAGGGTCTAAGTAGGTGAATTTTGGTCAACCTCTTCGGGCAAGTTGAGACACTCTGCTACAAAGTCTACTAATACTTGAGTTTTTATGACAGTTTGGGTCTGAAAAGTGATTTCAAATTCTCCGAACTAGATAGCCTATTTAGTTAATCTTCCCGACGTGTCCTATTTTGACAATACCTATTCAACGGTTGGTTCATTAGGATGACGATAGAATAGGATTGAAAATATTACCTCAACTTCCTGGCTGTTGTGACTAAAGCAAGAACAAACTTTACAATCTCCACGTAATTGTGTTCTAAGCCTTGCAATACTTTGTTGTTGTAATATACTGGCTTGTAAGTGCCATGCTTAGTCGAGATCAAGACTGAGCTGATTTTCGCCAATGAGATTGCTAGATAAAATACAAGACCTCTTCGACCTTTGGCTTGGCATGCATCGAGGGTGCTGACAAATATTACTTTAATTCGACCAGAGCCTGGTCACATTATTCCGTCTACTGGAACTTTATCATATTCCTGAGGATTTTGAAAAATGGCAAGCTTTTATTTTCTAGTTGGGCAATAAACCGACCTAGAGCTATGATCTTTCTGACTAGCCTCTAAACGTCCCTAACTGTTTAGGGCGGTGAGATGTCCAAAATCGCTTGAATCTTTTGTGAGTTTGCCTCTATACCCTTTTAGCTAACCATGTATCCCAAAAATTTTCCTCCTCTTACCCCGAACATGCATTTGTTGGGATTGAGTTTCATGCCAAATGTTCTTAGTATTGAGAAGGTATGGTTGAGGTTGGCTAAGTGGTTCTATTCTCTTTTTGTCTTGATGATCATGTTGTCGACGTAGACCTCCATGGTCCTCCCGATCTCATTCTTGAACATAAAGTTCATAAGTCTTTGGCAAGTTGCGCCTGTATTCTTGAGGCCAAAAGGCAGGACCAGGAAACATTATAAGCTATTGTGTCCCACAAATGAGGTCTTATCCCTGTCTTCAAGAGCCATAAAGATTTGATTATAACTCTAAAATACATCCATCATGCTTAAGATATCACAACCTGCCATAGAATACACTAGTACATTCGAGGTAGTGGGTAAGGGTCTTTAGGACAAACTTTATTCAAATAAGTAAAATCATTACACAATCTTCCACTTACCTTCGTTCTCAGGGACAAAAACTACATCACAAAGCCGACTAAGATATTGAATTTCTATAATGTAGTCTGCCTATAAGAGTTTGTTGACCTCATCCTCGATGATCTGGCGTCTTTTAGCATTGAAGGTCTTAGTCTTCTGCTTGATCGGCTTGAATGAGGGATCTACATTTAGGTTGTGGACGATGATGCTGGGATTGATTCCTTGGAGGTTAGCAACTTTCCAGGCAAAAACATTAATGTTTTTTCTGAGGAAGCTGACCATCATACACTGTATGCTGCTCCTAGATTAGTCATAATCTTTGTAGTCTTGTCAGGATTTTAGGGCTCAAACTCTATGGTCTTGAATTCTACCACTTGTTTAGCCCTGGTTTCCTCCAGCTTTCTTTTCTTGCTTTGCTGTCCCTCGTTGGGTTCCGCTACTGGGACGTCCCTCGAAGGTTTGAGTTTGGGTCAAGTTTTCTACTCATTTGCTTAGATAGAAATGGTGTAGCATCGCCAAGCCTCATTCACATTACATAGCAGTTCTCCTGTTTTTGTTGCTGTTGGAAACTTAACCTTTAGGTAGTAGGTCGAAAACAATTGCCCTAAAGCCAATCAATGCTAGTCTTTCGATTATGACATTGTAAGTAAAGGGGGTATTGATTACTAGGTAGTTGACCATGAGTGTGCACCTTCTGTGTGCTTTACCAAATGATGTAGATAAGTTTATGGATCCTTTAGGAGTGATCTCAGACCCTCTAAATCTGACATAGGGGGTGCATAATGGCTCAAACTTCAGCTTTCCTAGATTCATCCTCTTTAAAGTTGACAAGAAAATTATGTTTGCTGAACTACCATTGTCGAACAAAATTTTCTTGACTTCAAAGTTTGCAATTTCAACTGACAAGATGGGGGGACAATCCAACTTATTATCAATTCCTTAGTGCTTGATGTGTGAGAGATCAGAATTAGAAAAATAGATAGGTTCCACACTAGTGGAGAGTTGGAAAATTATTTCGAGTGGGGAAGATTTAATCGACTCCAGTCTCTTTTGGTTTTGCCTTCCGGCTTTTTTGGATTCCTCTCTAGTTGATCCCCTTGCAGTAATATTGATGATGCCTTGGAGGAGTGGATATTGATCATTGATTGGCTTTTTCCTTTTGTTTTCTCTTTTCAGGGCTGACCGTCCTTTCTCTACGGAGAGTCTGGTCGATCAGACTTGTATCCTATCTGGCTTTCTTATCGACAAACTTTTTCAAATGCCCTTGTCAAATAAGTCTGTCAATCTCGTCATGCAGATTGAAGCAATCTTTGGTATCATGTCCCCTTATGTCTGTGGAAGTAACAATATTTCTTAGATCATGGCCTTGGTTTCAGTTAACTTTCTGGGTTTTTTTAAGAGGTTATAATGTTGGATGGCAAACAAAACCTCATTCCTTGCAGTGTTCAATTGGGTGTAGTTGTGGAATCTCTTAATAGGAGATCGATGACCGTCTTTGTGCTGCCTATTATCTTTCTCCTTGGCCTTCTTTTTTTCATTGTCAGGATTCCCATATTTCAGCCTGTTCATGTCATCTTGGATCATGTACCTCTTAGCGAGGTCGAGTAGCTCTTCCATCGATCTTGGTCTATCTCTGACAAGCACATTAATGCATTCCTTGTGTTTGAGACTAAAGAACAACACATCGATCAAGAATTCGATCTGAGGATTTTCAGTCTTCAACACTTCGATGTAAAATCTAGTGAAGAAATCTTGAAGAGATTCTCCCTCATTCTATTTCACTATATGAAAACGAGAGTGGGGGAGTTTAGCTTTCCTTCTATTGGCAAACTGATGGAGGAATTTTTCACAAAGCTAGTCATAAGAGAAAATGCACATTGGCTATAGTTTAATAAACCAGTCGAGTGCTATGCCCCAGAATGTGGTGACCAATATTTTCACATGAATGTACTCATTGTGCCCATAGAGTTGCATCATATGCTCGAATTGAAGTGCTCATTTAGGTTTGATGAGATATTATATCGGGGCAGGCTACTGAGGATCTTCGCATTGACGGCTATGTGCTCATCGATTATCTTCTGGATAAATGGTGATTCTCGCTTGCGGCGAAGTCGGGATGTGCTATAATTCTGAAGGTTCCTTTCTGTGTTTCTCCTCAGAATCTCCTTAAAGCATATGTTCAATTGCTGGACTTAGTGTGACACTTCTTCCTATTTTTCTCGATCAGCCTATGACATGTTTATGTTTGGTTGGGGTTTTTGTCGCTTGACCCTATCACGCTGTTGGGCTCGAATGGGTCGGGCGAGATGTGATCAGCCATTTTTTCTCGGGGATGTAGGTAAGTCTCTTCTCGTGGGAATCGACCTGGAATATTCTCATGTTGAATATAGGGCACTTTGTCTCCTGCCTAGCCTTATCTTCTTTCTGGAGCCTCTTCTCATAGTGTGAAGGATGGAGGGTAGCACTAGCAACTAGTTCGGGCTGGTTGTTGTGCTTGTTGAGGGTAGCTGACAATTGAGTTGATATCTGCTCACTTATTGACCTGTATAAGATGAGGCATGGTCAAAGTTACCATTTGCTTTGGTTGGGAACTGAGTCCCGCCATATCTTGTTCTTGCTGGGGATGAGAAGGAGGGGTCGGAGACCTTCTAGTCTTCTCCATTTTTAAAACGGCTCGCATTGTGTTTACCATTTTCTCCGATTACGGACTTTAGAACCCACATACGGTGCCAAATGATGATGGTAGGATCTTTTTATCAAAGGATTAGACTCTGGCCCAATGCAGTCAACCTAAAATAGGTTAGGTGATGCATTTAGATGAGAACGGGTCGAATCCTACAACCAATAACAAACGTCAGGCTTGCCGAGGGGCCTTCGACTAAGGTACTCCGATGTTCAAGTCGGTATACAGTCGCCCAGAAAAGCGGAGTAGCAGAGTGAGGGCTAAAGGATAATGAACATACCTTACTGAAGGGCTGCAATGGGGTATTTATAGTCTCTCTTGAGAGGTTAAAATATCTGTAATGCCCTTGCTCATGCAGAGAGGGCGTTTGTCGTTGTTAGAGGACCTTTAGGTCTTTTTCCTCCTAAAACCTTCTCCAAGTGGCGCCTCTTTCTTCTTCTCAGGACATGGAGGAGATCTCCATATTTAATTCGGAGGTAGAATGGTGGTACAGTGTAGTTATACTTCATAAATGTGGAGGCACGCCACTTGCCAGTGCATTGAATGTGGCAGAGTGGTGGTTGAGGTGCATTCAATGCGATAGTGACTAGTGTTGTGGAACTATTTCAAGCTTTCGCCAATCGACCTCATAGGGTTGGGATGTTTCCTTATCTGTGCATCATCTAGCCACACTTTGATTGAGATAATGGGACTCCTTGGGCTCGGAGGCCTTTCTGGCTAAGGGTCTAATGGTCATTCTCAACTTGATAGGCCATACTTTGGTTGATTATTTAGATGTTGGTAATTGAGCTGGCAAAATGGCCCAATGAAGCTTAGGCCTAGTCGATCACTTAGTCGACTGTTAATGGGCTGGGCCTATTAGGCCATCTCATATCAAGAAGGACATAGAAAAATAAAATTGATGGCTTAAAAGTTATCGAAAAAAATTTAAAATTACAATACTTTAATATTACTTTAAACTTAAAATACGATGAGTGCATGTTACATTTAAATTTAAAATATAAAGAATTAGATGATACGTTAGCTGCCAAAAATTTAAGAAATCTTATTTAATTTTAACTTTTGATTAAAATTTGATTTAATAAAGACAAAACTATGATAGTAAAGATGAAATAAAATTAAAAAATAAAAATAAATGTATAAATTATTTATAAAATTAAAATCAATAATAGCATATAAGTTAATAGAAACCTTTTAATTTGATTCATAGTTTAGTTATCGAATAGAATAATTAAGTAGTACATAAATATTTTCAAAAGAGTTCGAATTATACGTACTTATACATACATAATTATATATATGAATAAACAATAAAAATTAAATGACGTACTTTTAAAATTATAAATATTTAAAGATTGAAACAAATTTTAAAACTATCAAAACCAAAAAATAGACCTCATCCTATAAAATTATAAACTTAGACTAACAAAAAATAAATAAATAAACTAAAAAATAAATTATAAAATTTAACAAATAAATTATAAATTGATTCAAAAAATGAGTAAAAGAGTACTAAATGTATAACAATTTAAATAAAATAAAAATTAAAATGACAAAAATTATCAATAATTAAAGAGAAAAATATAACTAATAAAAATAAAATAATATTAAAAAATATTAAGAGCAATTAAATTATCTCATCTCATAAATTATGAAATTAAATGAACAAAACGAGAATTTAAAAATAAAAAATTAAATAAAACAATTGATCACTTAAACTAAGTAATAAGCCAAAATGAATAAAAAGATGATAGATTCTATTTATGGTTAAAAAAAAAATTATAGCATTAAAATCGAAAAAATCCCTTTCACCATGTAACAAACCTGAAATATAGTGATTCGTAGGGTTCTCGCTAGTTCACACAAAGTTTTTTTATCTTATATGCACTGTACACTTTTCTATTCCTATTCATAAGAAACAAACAATAAATAATTTGAAGAATGAAATAAAGAGACACACAAAGAAATAGAAGGAAAAAATGGTAGAAAATAAAGAGGCACACAAAGAATAGAGTGAAATTTTTTGTTGTTGCTAGAAACTGAAAATATTAATGAAATGACTTTCGAAACACTCTATATATAGTATATAAGTATAATTAGTTATTAAAGATAATAGAAAAATTATGAGAAACTTATCAAACTGTATAGTTCAAATGATTAAGGAATCTTCTGCATATTGAGAGTAGAGATAAAGAAAATTTTGTTGATAAAATGCAATTATTTTTTGGAATTAAAGATAAATAAAGAATAATTTGTCCTAATGAAGAAAATAATTTCAAAATTCTAGATATCTTTAAAAAGAACAAATAATATCAAATTTAATAACCAAAAACCAATTTATAAATTAAAAAAAAAACTCAAAATTCTAAAAATTTAGAATTTGGTCAAAATTGCACAATTGTGAGTTCCATACCACTGTGCTATATGTAATAGTATATATAGATAAATAGATACATATTTTGTGTGTATGTGTAAAATCTTTTTCTATCCCAAGCTAAAAATATATGAAAGTTTCCCTAATCATTAGAACTTTTTAATTCTATATGATTTTCCTTATTCGATCTTTAATAATTAATTTTAGGCATACATCATTATTGATGACGAAATTTGCTTTAAAAAATATAATTTTAGGGCAAATTTAAAGAAGTTATTAAAAAAATAATTTATTGTAATCAATTTAATTTTTCTCCTTATACTTTTGAATATATTAAATTTAATTTCAAATATAAATTATTAATTTATATAGTTGTTACTCTGATATTTATTAATTTTATCATTAAATTAGATATAGTAAGTTGAAATATTTCAAGTAATCAAATGATATCTTACTACCTAATGAGATAATGCTCAAAATATCTCTATCAAATAAAGAATTTAATATTATCTCTTTAATTATATATATATATATTGATGACATAATATAAAAAATATTTCTTCAAGTTGGGATTCTTATACTTCAAGGGGAAAAATCCAAACAAAATTTGAGCCTTAAATGACTCTCCTCAAATTTTCAAATTCTACGACTTGAAGAAGGAGAAATCAGAAAGCATCTCCACAAGTATTCTTCCAAATTTGATGAATATTTAAGATACAGTCTCCAAACTTGTGAGTTTCCTGTGCTTCTAATTTCATACATTTTCAAGCTATGGTCACAAAGCCTCTAAAGCCAACTATACTTCAAGTTATATAAAAATCTCCAATACAGTCTTTAGGTGTTTTTAAGTCTACTAGTCTACCCTACAAGTCTTACAAATTCAAATTTCTCAAGTTTAGGAAGTTCTTTTACTTCAAAAAAGAAAATATATCAATGGACTTCTTTTTTAACGGTTCATTTGAATTCTACGAGACATTTGTCGTCGCTTCCAATTCATCAGTATCCGTCCGTTAAGACATTAAGTTTTGAGTTACTTCTTCAATTGAAAAATGCGTTTCCACATCATCTAGATGAAAAATGAGAAGATGTGAAGAATTAGGGGAATGTATTTCGTAATAGAAATTTATCATGAAATTAGAGTTGTATTCCAAAATTTTATTTAAAAAAATTTATTTTGAGATATTTATTCATTGATTTCAATATTTATTTTTATTTGTATAAATTTTTTAACACCCATCATTCAATTATAAAAAAAGAAAAACTCAAAAATCATGCAACTCTCTTAACAAAAAAATAAAAATAAAAATGAAAATATGTAGTAAATATGATTCAAAATGTATAATAAGAAATAGAATTAGGCCTCATTCACTCAAGTAAAAGGGATGTAGATTGACGGGATGCAATAAAAGATGAAGTCAATGACTAAAATTATTTTGTACTTTTTATATTATATCTATTTATTATGTGGGATGCGATGAATAATGAAACTAGGTAAGTTGATTGCTTACTTGGATGGATAAAATTATTAGAATGTTCTATGAAATTACAAAAAAAAAAAAAAAAATTGTATAGAAAAAAGAAAATAAGGTTCTCGCTTTCATATCTAACTGATATGAGAGAATTTGCCGACCCCCTTTTTGCTTGAGGTTGGCCAAGCGAGCCCTCTTGGAAAGCATGCCCTGTTGCGTCTACTTCCACGATTTCATGATCTTGACATCGGTTGAGGTAGTCACATTTAATACCAAGCCGTCACAGTACACTCGGCCCTTTTCTATTAGGAAAGGATAGCCATGTCTCTGCATTGTTACCAAAAGTTGGCTACGATAGAGGATAGCCCACTGTGGCAGTAGCGGTGAGGGCCCGCAGTTGGGTTAAAAAAAAAAAGGTCCATAATGTCCCTTCCTAGGAAAGGTAGGTAGGTCAAAGGTGGGTTAGGCAGGAGAAGAAAGAGAGGAAGGTAAATTCTAAAGGGGAGTCATATAAAACTTGGTAATCCATCTCATGGAAGGTCTGCTCTCTCTATTTTCCATTCAACCTCGACTAAATTAGTTTTCATCTCTCTCTTTTAATTATTGATTTAAGCATCAGATGATCTTAGTCGAGGGCTATTTTGGCAAGCCTAATAGAACTTTTGTGGTTGTAAATTTGAGCTTCAAGCCTCCTATTGAGCTAAGGTTCAACCTCACTAGCTTTACTAAACTCAATATCTAGTCTCCTATATTGGACAAATGGAAAACCACTACATTTTGGTGCTGTCTGCGCGAACATAACTTGTAACTTGTTGGATATATCCCAGTAGGCATAATAATGAAAAACCCAAACCCTCATACCTAGAGCATAAGCCTTATCGACCACAACATCACTACAATCCTTGGAGGTCATACCGAAAATGATTCTAAAACTTTTAGGAAGTAACTTAGATGAAAGATAGACCAACAACGAGACTACTTTCAGAAGTACAACCACACAACAGAAAGCACCTCAATCCAGCTATCTTTCAGATTAGGCGAGCCCATGGATGCAACATTGACCGTTGAGTTGACGCCCTAGCAATCACTTGTCATACGTGTTAATATAGCTAGCCATTCAGTAAGATATGTTTTCATAGACATAGGTAGCTCTATCAGCATCATCTCAAAAGCCACACTTCAAAAGATGGCCCTTGGAGAACTGCAGCTCTCCAACATTAACATACCATTAATGGATTTCGATGGTGCAAACCTTTTTCTAATTGGACGCATTACACTCCAAACTTCTATAAGCTAAGAAAATAGAGGATGGCGAATATATGATCTTTGACACAATACTTCCATACAACGTTGTTTTTGGTATTCTAACTTTCAACAACTTCCAGATAATCATTTCTACATACCATTAGCAACTAAAGTTCCTAACGCCATTAGTGAAGAGAGATCTTCTTCTGTGATAAGGAAGAGGCCTTCAAATGTTACGTACTTTCCTTGCTTACTTAATCGATTGTAGCTCAAAATAAGATAGCGGTAGTACAATCAGACATACCTGTACCTGACATATTGGATGACCATAATCAAAAGGAATTCAAAAACACCCACCTTGAGCTCATAAAGAAGCATAGGTACATAGAGCTCGAGCCCAAAAATTCAAAAAAAGTTACAAGGATTGTCTCTTAGCTCCCCCCAACCATAGAGGATCAGCTAATACATTTTCCATGAGGGAATAAAGACGTCTTTGCATGGATGGACTCCAACCTCCAGGGGATTGACCTCATCTTTCATAGGCTTAACATCAACCCCTTGTTCAACCCGGTCAAGCAAAAGAAAAGGGTCTTTTGTGATGAAAGAAACTTGGTAATAGAGAGGGAGGTTAGAAAGTTGTTGGATACATGCTATATAGTTGAGATACAATCTGCGAAATAGCTTTGAAACATAGCATTAGTTCCCAAGCAGAAGGGCAAATAGAGGATGTATGATGAGTTCGCCGACCTCAACAGAGCCTATCCTAAAGATTGTATCCATTGCCATGGATAGACCTTTTGGTCGACTCAATAACCGGCTATACCCTACTAAGCATGAGGGGCACATTTCAAAGGTATTATTAGATATCCATGGTGCTAGAAGATAGGGACAAAACCTCTTTCATTTTGCATAATGAAGGAGCCATGTACTAGAGGCTGGTCAACCAAATGTTTAGTGCTGAAATAGGCTATTCCATGAAGGTATACATTAATGACATGATAGTTAAAAGTGCTCAAGAGTCTGACTACTTGACAGACCTTCAAAACATTTTCTCTATTCTTAGAAGGTATGGCATGAAACTGTATCTATCTAAATGCACCTTTGGGGACTCGAGAAGGGAGATTCCTTGGTTACATGGTCAATCAAAGAAGAATCGAGGCAAATCCTCAAAAAATACAAGCATTGCAAGATATTTTCACCCCTAGAACCATCTAGGAGATGTAGAGCTTAGTAGGCAGGATTGTCGCTCGTAGCCGGTTCATCTCCAGACTCACTCATAAAAGCTTGCCATTTTTTAAAATATTGTGCAACATAAAGAATTTGCATTAGACCACGGAATGCAACAAAGCCTTAGCGGATCTTAAGGAATACCTTTTCTTTCTACTGCTCTTGGCCGAACCTAGGTTCGGTGAAACATTATTCTTATATTTAGCAGTTTTAATAAATGCCATTAGCTGTGTTTTGGTCTCTATATATGGCAATTTCCATCTATCTGTATACTATGTTAGTAAGATTTTGTAGGCTACTGAACATAACTATTTAGAAATTGAGAAATTCTCACTTGCCCTCGTTACCACGGCAAGAAAACTTCTGCCATATTCCCAAGCTCACTCTATCACAGTGTTGACCAATCAACCATTGAAGCAGGTCCTCACAAAGCCAGAAGCCTCTGATTGACTTACCAAATAGTCTTTAGAGCATGGTAAATTCAATATAAGCTTCCAGCCTAGGACGACCATCAAAGCACAAGTCCTCATTAATTTCCTGGTCCAGCAAATCGAGCTCCCTGGTGAGAATGACTGCTCGACTCCTTGGACTTTATTAGTGGATGGCTCATCTACTAGTACAGACAAAGAGCTAGGATTTTACTCATCTTGTCAGAAGATATCAAGATAGATTTTGCTCTGAAGCTGAACTTTCTAATAACAAACAATGAGGCTAAATATGAAGCATTAATAGTAGGAATGCAAATGGCTATTGCTAATGAGATCGACTCATTGGCTGTTGTAACAGATTCATAACTCATCGCTGGACAATTTGATAGGTCATTTGAAGCTAAAGAATCCACCATGATTAAATACATGGATAGAGTCTTGGACTTTCAATCCAGGTTCAAAACTTTCACCTAGAGCCAGGTACCTCAATTGGAAAATGAAAGGGCTAACGTGCTATCTAAGTTCATCAGCACTAGCAAAGGAAACCAAGTTGGATAATAATATTTTTGGTGGTAGATCATCCCAAAATCTCCGACGAGTATTCAGTCCAAACCATAATGTTAGTTTTCCAGCTTGATCACTCTAAACCAAGTTAGCAAGATAAAATCTTGGAATGTCTTCAGCATGGGATACTACCAGTAGATAAGACGGTAGCCAGGCAGCATTGACTTGTCACGATATTCCCAATTAGAATATGGTTTTCTTTTCAAAAAGTTTTTCATTGAACAACCATTTAGACGCCTTACGCCATCTCATGCATCAGCCATACTAGAGTAAATGCATGAAGGTTGTTGTGCAAACCATTTAGGGGGTTAAACCCTTGCACATAAAATCATATGACAAGGTTATTTTTGGCAGACACTAGCGGCCAATGCAACATCGTTTGCCAAGAGGTGTGGAGCATACTAGTTCCATTCCAATATACCATACCAGCCTTTGGAAGCTATAACTAGTATACCGATATATTGGCCCTTCGACCAATAGGTTATAAACATTGTCAGGCCTTTCCTTATGGCATCTAGGCAAAGGAGGTTCATTATCATAGTGGTTGAATATTTCACGAACTTAGTAGAAGTTAAGATAGTACCAAAAAACTATAACTAGTATACCAATATCTTGGCCCTTCGATAAATGGGGTATGGACATTATCAAGCCTTTCACCATGGCATCTGGATAAAGAAAATTCATTATCATGGTGGTTGAATATTTCAAGAAGTGGGTGGAAGTTGAGGCAGTACCAAAGATCAATGATGTTGTGGTGAAGAACTTCATTTAGAAAAATATCATATATCGTTTCGACCTTCCACAAGCAATAATCACAGACAATGGTTCACAATTCCAAGGTAATCAAGGAATGGTCAACCAACTGGGGATTCGACGATTCTTTACTTATGTAGTATACCCACAGGCCAATGGGCAAACAGAGGTCACTAATAGAACTATTGTGAAATACCTCAAGAAATGGCTAGATAGGGGATAAGACAAATGGGCCGACGACCTCCTAAGAGCCTGATGGACATATAGAACCACACCAAAAACAACTACGGGAGAGACGCCATATAGTTTAGCTATAGGTCAGAGGCAATAATACCAGCAAAACTTTTGCATGAGACAATCATAATTTTAACCTACAAGCCGGAAGGTAACAGTGACGCAAGACTCTTTGACCTCAAGACCCTCGAAGAGAAACAACAATAGGCTTATATTAAAATACAATGCTACAAATAACAATGGCTAACACATATAACAAAATAGTTCATCTTAAGGACTTTTAGTTAAGTGATCTAGTGTTAAAGAAATTTAAGGCCCTCAAAGCATATCAACAAGTTAGACCCTAATTGGAAAGGCCCATGCCGAGTCATTAGCATGGAAAAGAATAACTACTACAGATTACAAGACTTAGGTGGAAGTGAATTGCCAAGACCATTGAATGCTATCAACCTAAGAAGGTTACGTGTAAAATCAAACCTTCAAGCAATAAACCATCTTATTCTCCACACAAACATTCACAAGCACCGTTAAATTGTCTCCATCAGAATCATAATGGTAATCTTCAAGCCAATATTTTATAATTTAAAGGTATAACTGCCCTTAGATCGCCACCCATCTATAGCTACCTTTAGGCCAATATTTTACAATTAAAAGGTTTGACCACCTCAGGTTGGAACCTATCTAAGTGCTGTCTTCAGGCCTAAATGCTAAGATCACCTTTAAGTAACCTCTCTGGCCTCTCTACCACCAATTATGTCCTGATTTTTATGAAAGGAGGAACGAAATCATACTTAGTCAACTTGAATGTAGGGAACTCTTTTTCAAAAGCCTGAGGGTAAAGTTGCAGATTCTCATCCAAGGTTATTCCAAATTGGCCTCCATCAAAATAAACCCCCAGGGACTTAATGTGGCTTAATGCTTTGTTATATCCCTCATGAATGTCATCTCTTCCCAAAAGCAAACAAGCCTATGCAAAAGTAAGAGAGCAAATGAAATTAATAACGGCATTCATCTTTTGCTCAGGGAGCTTGCTCTCATAATATAGATGGGTATCATTGGAAGCCTGATCGATACATCGGCGGCGACCCCGAACCTTAGCTAACTGCGCACATTGATTAAAAAATTGGATCGGACTGGCCAGTGGCCCAGTCTGATTTTTTGAAAAAACCAAAAAAATGAACATTTTTAAGAAAATGTCCAATTCTGAACAGTTCGACCGTTGAACCGGTGAACCGAAACGGTTTATTTATTTATTTTTATTTTTTTAATTTTTTTTTTGTTTGGCCTAAGTACTAAAGTTAATGGCTATGGTACAAGCTAAAAGTTAAAATAGCCTAATATTAGTTAATTACTCAATTCATTATTCCCAACTAATCCCAAGTCTTTGTCTTTCATTCCCATTTTCTCTTCACTATTCTACTGCCAAAGAAACCGAGAGCAGCAGCAGCTTCACACCTTCGGTCCTTCACCACGTCTACGGCTTCACATATCCAACACCACGGTTCGGTGAAAGATAGTCCACCGTCTCTCCCAACCGCTGCATTTTACTATTTCTTCACTTTTTCCATTCAAATCTACAAGAAACTTATTCTTCAATTTTTAAGATTTTTGCAATTCTTTCTTAAATAAATGTTTATTCCTATAGATTTTGAGATGGGTAACTATTAAATTGTTAATATGGGTTCTTGATTCAAAAGATGAGTGTATTTTAAAAGAGTCTAGTATATATGCATGCCATGTGTTTGATAATATGTCAAAATGGATTGGGGCTATAGGAAAATTGTATGCTTGCTTATTAATTGAACTTAGTTAAGTTTGAAATTTGAATTTAGTTTTCTTACTAATCTTTTTACTAGATTTCATATGAATTGATATATATATATATATATTTAATAAATGCTTGAACTTGAATATAATTATATATTGTTTTATACCTTTAATAGGATCATGGATTCTAGTTCTGGGCAAGATTCTACTGCTGCTTCTAATAATTCAGTTTCTTCAGTCCGTGGAAAAAATGACATTGCTTGGAGCCATGTTTCATAATGAGTTGCTAATGATGGTTCAAAAAGTCTTAGTTGCACTTATTGTGGATTGGTAACTAAAGGAGGTGGCATACATAGAATGAAACAACATCTTGCTGGAAAGAAGGGTGACATCAGACCTTGTAAATTTGCTCCACCAGATGTTAGATATCAAATGGAAGAATCACTTAAAGGTGTTGTTGAAAAGAAAAAACAAATACGAGAAAAGTTTGAGATTGAAAATCCATATGGTTCTTATGCTTCACAAAATGAAGGAGTTATGCCCTTTGAATGTGTTGACCTTGATCAAACAAAGGATGGTAGAGGAAAAACACTTCGAGGTAGAGCTACATTTATGCAAAAATAAAAGGGTAAAGGAGTTGCAACAATTCCTAGTGCTTTTGCTCCAAGGACAACTCTAGGCTCTCAACCAACCTTGAAAAGTGTATTGGGATCGAAGAAGGCTATACATAGAGCTCACATGACTATAGCTAAGTTCTTTTATGACACTTGCATTTCAATAAATGCTGCAAATTCCATATATTTTCAGGCTATGTTTGATGCAGCAATTGCAATTGGACCGGGATTCAAGGTTCCATCATACTATGATCTTCGTATTCCACTATTACGAGATGGAAAGAAAGAGGTTCAGTTGTTTGTTGATAATCTGAGAAATGTTTGGGAAGAAACTGGTTGCACAATCATGGGTGATGGTTGGTCTGATGGTAGACATAGATCAATAATCAATTTTCTTGTTTACTGCCCACGTGGAACTGTGTTTTTGAAATCTGTTGATGCATCTGATGCTGTAAAGGATGCACAAATGTTATTTAGCTTGTTTTGAGAAGTTATTGAATAGGTTGGTGTGAAAAATATTGTTCACATGGTGACTGATAATGGATCTAACTATATGGCTGTAGGAAGATTGATTAGTGATGAGTACCCTAGTATAAATTGGTCTCCTTGTGCAGCTCATTGTTCGAACTTGTTGATGAGAGATGTAGCTAGAAGAGAATTGTGTATGAGCTTGCCAAAAAAGCCTCAAAGATATTAAAGTTTGTGTAGAATCACACTTTTTGGTTGAGTTGGTTGAGAAAAAGGCCTAATTGGACAGAGATTGTGCGTCCAGGACAAACTTTCCTTACTTTGAAAAATATAAGTCAACACATGTATGATTTAAAAGCTTTGGTTACTTGCAAACAGTTCAATGATTCAAGACTTTTTAGGGCAAAGAAAACAAAGGAAGTAGTTGCTATAATTTTAGATAGGCAATTTTGGAATGATTGTAATGTTATTGTAAAGATTGTAGAGCTATGATGCGTCTTTTGCATATTGTTGATGGGGATAGAAAACCTTATGTGGGATATGTTTATGAGGGCATGCTTCATGTTAGAAAAAGAATCAAATCTGTTTTTAGGAATAGAAAATAGTTGTATGGTGAATACGTAAAGCTTGTGAATTTGAGATGGGATAAGCATTTGAAGAAGAGTATCCACGCTGCTGCATATTGGTTAAATCCTGCTTTTCAGTATGATCAATCTTCCTTTTGCCAAAAGCCTGAAATCATGAATGGAGTGTATGATATGATTGAGACAAAAGGCACGGGAAAACAAACAAAATACATTGAGGAAATAAGGTTGTTTCGAGATTGTTTGGAGAGCTTTGGACGAGAACTTGCCATTAACTCATGCAAGACCACTCAACCTAGTATGTTTTTGTTTTTCAATTCATATCTAATTATATATATAATTTAATTTTTTTTAACTAAAAATCTTTTGAACATATTTTTTCTTCTTTCTTTGATTGTCAAGATGAATGGTGGAGATTGTTTGGCCATAGTGCACCAAATTTGCAAAAGTTGGCAATTAGAATTCTTGGACAAACAAGTAGCTCTTCTGGATGTGAACGGAATTGGAGCGTTTTTAAGTGGATATATTCCAAGAAAAGGAATCGACTTGAACATCAAAGATTGAATGATCTTGTATATGTTCACTACAACATGAGGCTCAAGCAAAAGTAAGCTACTTATTTGAATATATACATAAGCATTATCGTTTTAAAATGCACTTAAATCTATTTTTTATGTGTATATCTTTAGAATTGCATCAAAGGAAAAGGATTATGACCCAATTGACTATGAAAGCATAGACGAAACTGATTTTTGGGTTGTGGAGGAAGAAGAAGAACCTTTTCTTAGTTGTGAAGAGTTGGAAAAATAACTTTATGAGGATTTAGAAACTCCAAGACTCAACCGGCAACGACGACGTCCTCTAGATGGTGAGTATAAAACAAGCTATATAGTATACATGTTATATTTTTATAGTTTGAATGTAAATTTAGTAAGTTAATGGAGTAGATTTTTATAATTTTTTTTCTTTTATTTTTGTGTAATTGATGAAGAATAGCAACTACCATGTAGTGTTTCTGAAGAAGATTTGATTTAACTTCTTTTGAGAGCATGATTGTTGGTGGGATAAACTTGCATGATGTTGCTGTTGGTCTTGGTACTAGTACTGGAAATAGCACCTAAGTCCATGAAAATCTTAATGATGATGGAGAAGATGATGAGGAGTGTCTTAGACATCGTTAAATTATTTATGTGTTTAAACATTAAACTTTAAATTTGGTATGTTCAAAAATTCGGATTATGATGTTAAAGAATATCATTTAAACTCTTTATGTTTTATATTTTGGTATTTTATTAATTTTTAAATAATATATATAATATAAATATATATATAGCATAATTATGACGTCACGGTTCAATTGCGGTTCAATTACGGTCCAACCAACAATTGAACCAGTGAATCGTAAACCGGTAAGTTTTTCGGTTCAATGAACGGTTCGATTTTTTGAACACTAACTGCGCATTACCCTTCAACCCGAGCTCTTCTTATCGAAGCTTCTCGACCTCAATTGTAAATTGAGAATTCTCTACTACCATTCGAACATAAGTGTCAGAGTTTGGGTGAACACTCAGCTTAAAAGTTAGCTCCTCTAGCTGTTATTGGAGTGAGGCAACTTCAGTGACATTTTAGCGAAGTGCATAGGCATCTAGGGCCTCTAACTCCTTATTGGTATGAATTCCATTCCTTCTATCCTACATCGTTACCATGAAACGACGATGCATGGTGTAAACCAGTTGGACACACTGCACAAGCCAACAATCCCATGAGAAAATATGGGAGTTGAGTCGATGAGGCACAGAAAATGCAAAAGCTTAATATGTTATGATAACAAACTAATCTCTAGATGGATTTGAAGCTCGACATGTGTATCATCTCATTGGTATCTTGATAGAATAGCTGAGCATTGAATACCTCCCAATTGATTTCGCGTGAGGGATCCCTGGTAAGCATGTTTTCCTTATTGTTGAAGGTGGAAAAGCGAAGCTCTGGGAAGGGAAGGAGGTCCACTTTATCTAGAAAGTTCATATGAGCTATCGTCTTATTCAGTTTGGTTAAGGGACGAAGGTCCATGGGCTTCGAAAGGGCTTCACTCAAATTTACCCTAGGAATTCCCATAGGAGCTTTGGTATGTTACCACTTTAGCACTGGAGATGAGGTACTGTCCTCTAGTAGGGCTCTTGCCTTCAGACCATAAAGTCGATGGGGGAGGAGGCATGGTTTTGGAGGACCTAGGGCTTTAGACAATTGGAGAAGCACTTGGCTGGGAGTCAGAGGGAAGCTGGCTGTCAGAACCAATGGAGTTTGGCCCTTGGAATAGGTGAGCACGGAACTAGCTTCCTGTCACATGTAGATATGATACTAAACTTGCAAATCAAAATAAGAGACCCCCAAGTGATTAGATTAGAAGCGAGGAATGTGAAAAGAAGTAACGAAGTTGAAGCTTTTAAGCGGAAGGTGTTTGGAGATATGAGCATACTAGGGGCAAAGTCAAAGCAGAAGTTAATAAAGAGTTCTGAATGAAATATGAAGAAAGGTTTGTCAATTCTATTTATAGTGCCCAAGCTAGGCATTTGGTATCCCTCCAAGCTTCCTCAAAAGGTGCAAAAATTCTTTGATGAGCCGACATTAGTGAATAACTCCTAAAAATGCGCTCCATGCACTCTATTCTCTCAATCCAAGATGTGTGCATTTAATATGCTAGGTAATATTTCACATACAAGTATTTTGGCGTGTTAGATCACAAGTCGTCTAGTTAGGGGGCTCATTGAGTGGGCATCTCCCAAGTTTATTAGGTTGAAAGTAGATTAGGGCATTGGCAAAACTTGGAAATTGAGGATAATGATATGAGAGTTTGCCGACCTCCTTTTTGCTCCAAATATGCCAAGAGAGCCCTCTTGGAGAGCAAGCCCTGCACATACTTCTATAATCTCATGATCTCAACCTCTGCTAGGTGGCCACATTTAATGCCAAGCCATCACCAGTATACTCAGACTTTTTCTAGCAAGAAATGACAACCGCGTCTTGGGTTAGTGTCAAAAGTTGGCCATCAATAGAGGATAGCCCATTGTGGCAGTGGCAGTGAGGGCCCACAATCAAGTCATAGAAAAATAGTCCATAATGTCCCTTCCTAAGAACGGGGTTCAGCCAGGAGAAAAAGAAGAGAAAGGTAAATTCTCAAACTAGAGCCACATAAAACTTGGCAATCTATCTTATTGAATGTATGCTCTCTCTATTTTTATATTCAGCCCCGGCTAAATTGGTTTTGATCTCCCTCTTTTGGTTACTAACTTAAGTATCGAAGGGTCTTAGTGAGGGCCACCTTGGCAAGCCTAATGAGGCTTTCGTAGTTGCAGGTTTCGACCTTCATGCCTGCTATTGACCTATAATTCAGCCTCACTAGCTTCACTAAATTCCATGTCCAGTGTCCTATATTTTGGACAATCGAAAAACCACACCATCACTTACCATGTGGAAAAGCCTTGAAATCAGTTAGGTAAAAATTTATTCCACACCCAGATACTCATATATCTAGTTACCTTGTTTGTCAATGGGGTTGGCTTAACCAACGCTTTATGAATTGATTGGAGTTCTCCAAGGTGTGAACCTTCAACAATGAACCATTTATTGATGAAAAACACCTATTGAAAATCATTTCTTGGTTCATATTCACATATTTTTTTTCAAACCACAACAAAAAAATTTAGGAACTTACAAGACCAAAAACATTTATGCATTTGAAAACAATATACATTCGTCCATGGTATTCAAGTTGCTTATTTACGAGAAGTTTGGTTATTGCATTTTTAAGAGTAGGGTTTACTATTTGAGTTTGTAGTGTATATTTTGGTGGGAGATGAATTAAGAAAAAAACAAATATCCACATTTGTACTCTACATGGCCTTCACATATTTTAGGAACAATAGGTAATTAGCTATGATCTTAATAAGGTTTAATTGGTCATCTTGTTGTTCATCCCATAATGCCAAAATCACATGGTTTTACATCCCTTCTATTGAGTTGGATGGTACATCCATTGTCTTTGGTTTCTTATGGGGCTCGTATCTAATGAAATATACACTGGATCATACTAAGTGTGGGCCTTCATCCAACAAAATCCCATCAAGTAAACAGGGTTTTTATTGGATAAATGAAAGGTGAACAAACATAATAATAATTCGTAGATAATTGTAGTTAGAAATAATCAAGTGTTCTTTTATTCTTTGTCCTGCTTCTAATATGGAAATTCAAAGTATATGTTTTTTACTTTTTCCTAACGGTTTTTGGCATACTCTATGTGTATGTTAAAATTTTATAGCATAAAATAAATAAAAAAATATATTATTTTTCTATCTAATACTATAATTTGATAGATAATTTTAATGTATTTATCAAATTTTTACATAAATAAAAAGAAAAGTTCATGATAAAGTGGTAGTAGTGGAGTTAAAATGTGATAGTAATTTGTTGCCAAGGTAGTTACTATGTCCATAAGTTGCAACTATGAGCGTTGAAGATAATGGTAACACCCCTAAATTCATAAACATGGGAAATCTTTAAAAATTTGAATATTACAAATTGAATTAATATTAAAATTTTAAAGGAAAGGTAATAATAATAGTAAAAATTGATAGAAGGTCAAGGGAATTTCACTTAAATTTCCAGTGTCCCAATTGAATGTTAGAAAATTAAGGAGGCTAGAAAAGTAATTAGGCAGATGAAAAATTAAGAAGAAGTCTTGGGGTGAGATTTATAATTATGGAAAGATGAAAAATATAAATGAGATATCCCTTCATTTTTCTAATTTTCACATGCGAACCACCATCACCTCTGGAGCCGGCAAACCAAAGAAACAACTTAACCATTTTCTTCCTCTCATTGCAACGAGCACAGTAGTACCAACTTCACCGTGAAACAACCAACAAAACATCGGGAATTGGTGATCAAACGGAGCAAGCGATGGAGGTAGCAGGCATGGCTATTCCAGTAGCTCAAGCTCACAACCAAGACATGGGTTGTGACAGGTTTGACTAGAGGAACACACCTAATACCTTCAATTCCAGAAACAAACCACTAGAAGATGAATAATCCAGACAGAAACAAGTGATAGCTAGGGATAGAGTTGTGGCATTTTTAGCCCAATTGAACGGCGAGACAGTGGCGGATTGTGAAATTAATTGAAAGATTTTGCTCAGCGTAAGAAAATGCATTAGTTAGTGTGGTCAGTTTCTAGTTTCGGCGATAGCGCTTCGGCAAACTTCATGGCAGAATCTCCTAGGCAATGATCCAAGTACATGCAGATGGGTTTCGCACTGCGAATTCACTCCAAACTTAGTTGATTTGGTAAAATCTCATTTAATCAGTTGAATTATTTCCAGCTTCAATAAGTTAGAAATTTAAACTAATCAAAATCGATTGTTATTGTAAATTCGGAAAGAATGGGCTAAATTATCAATTATGACTAAAATTGTTGGTTAAAATTTTAATTATAAGGTAATGTATTGGTCCAGAATTGAATAAAAGCCCTAGTTAATATTGACTAAGCCAAACGACACATTTGGAAGTCAAAACTGTGAAATGGGGAGCAAAATTGGTTATCATAAATGAATTTACTAAATTTAGGAATATGGACTAAATTTATTAACTATGGACTAAGAATGTTATTTTAAATGTTAACGATAAGAAAGATATATTAGCTTGGAATTGACAAAAGGTCTAATTAATGTGATTAAGCTATAATAATAAATTTGGGAAGTCAAAATTGGAAATTGATTAAAGAATAGATCCTCTTGGTTACTTGAGCTAAAATGAAGACATGGAGCCGATTGAATCGAACCCCTAGTATTGCTTAGGAAATAAGTAGTCCCCTTGCTTGATTAAGGTGAACATGGAACATATATAAAACGATTCAAACCTCACTAGTAAAATGAAAATCTTTGATCACCTTAACAAGCCTTGATAGGTAGCGAATTTAGCAAAAAGATTTAAGTGATCAAGGAGAAGAACTTGTTATATCTAAATATCTCTACAAGAAAGTTAAAATAGAAAGGGAACTTGCAAAGGAAAGCAAACTAATATAATCAAAGTGTTCAAATAATCGAAACTTACTATTAGTAAATGCTATACTGTAGTATATATACTTATATCGCATTATGATTGAAAATAGGCGACCAGAATATGAGCATTCCTGGCTAGTAGAAGACTTTTAGTATGGTTGTTAAGACTCGAGGTAAGGTTATATTTAATATTGTTAGGATTAAGTGCTTACTACTAGGCCAAAAGCTATAGTTTTTAGCAGAGGTACAACTTTATTTCCTTATATATTTGGCAGCGCAAAGCACCGTATAAGGCTACGATTGGCTTGAGGTGGTTGCGCCCTATAAGCATCATGGGTGGGGTGGTTAGTCCTCGAGTCAAAGGATGATGCGGATAATAAATCCAACAATCTCCCCTCTAACAACAGTCTGGGACTCGAACCTATAATCTCGCTCTGATATCAATTGTTAGGATCAAGTGTCTACCACTAGGCCAAAAGTTATAGCTTTTAGCAAAGGTGCAACTTTATTTCCTTATGTACTTGGCAGCACAAAGTATCAAATAAGGCTACGGTCAGCTTGAGGCGGCTACACCCCATAAGTGCCATGGGTGGGGCGGTTAGTCTCCAAGTCGAAGGATGATTCAGGTAATAAATCCAACAAATATCATTTTCTTGTTGGGGAAAAGATATATATGTATATTCTAAACATCAATATGATTGTTTGTTTCTTGGCCTCTCCATTCGTCCATGATGTCGTTATATGCCCTTGAAATTGACATTTGAACTCACTTGATCCTCTCTAAATTATGATTGGAATTGCTTGACTTATTGTATGTTTGTTTTGGGCCTAGCAGTGTCTTTTCAGGTCCTTTTATTGAATCTGAAATCTTATCTAACTTTCCATGTCGCTTTGCACTTGTTGTCTCATTTGATAATTGTTATGATGTCACATGATATTGTGCAACATGCTTGAGTTAATGTTATGTTTTATTGTTACTTAAGACAGTCTTGTCTACTAATTGATTGATTATCTTCTAGATTCATTATATTCGGTTATTATTTGATCGTAGCATCATTTTTTGAAAATTAATGTTGTTGTTCAAAAAATTACCATTTACCAAGACCCTTGGGGATGCCTTCGGGAAGTTCAGACATGAAGAGATGCCACAGGAAGTTGGGCTTAGGACTAGGATTGGAAAGACGTTCAGGCAGAATGGACAGATGGTGCAGTCTCTCAAACTAGTACCTGCTATTGATCCTGTCTCATAGGTAGTTAGAGGTAGAAGTGTTAAATGGGCCAAGTCGAGCTAGCCTGGCCTATTTGACAGATGGCTCACGGCGGTCCAGAGCCGAGCCATTCATAGTTCGGACTGTGACGCTGAAACTTGAAAAATTCGGATTAGTTCAAAATCAACCTACTATATAGGTGAGCCAAATTATATATCAGTCGGGCTAGGTTAGTCGGCTCGCGGGTTGGCCATCATTTTTTTTAATTTTAAAATAAAATTTAAAAATTTTAAGTTCTTATATTTATGCGATTATTAATGTTTTTTTCAACACTTATACTTTTTTAAAAGACTTAATAATTTATATTTATGTTATTTTTAATATTTTACAACACTTAAATGTTTATAAGAACTTAGAAATTTATATTTATATTGATTTTTTTTGTATCAATTATATTTTTTCAAAAACACCGCCAAATAAGGTGGTGAGGGGTTTGGCATGGACCCCTCTACCCATCATTAATTTGGAAAAATAATTACATAGAAGTGGATATGATCAAACCTCTAAATGAAAGTACATAATAATAACAAAAAGAAATAAAAAACTTTGTAATATCTATACATCTAAATATGCCTAATGATAAACCGATCGTTTACTTATGTAATCTAAATTGCTCTTGGATTGAGATGCAGTGGTGGATGTGGTTTCAGGCCATTCTTCATTATCTTCTTCAAATGAGGAAATATGGTCTTCATCTTTCTCAAATTTTTGTTTCTATACTCTTGATCTAGCTAATCCTTCCAAAGAATACAAAACTTGATTGAATTGGGTTTTAACAGCGATCTTGTAGCAGTTAACGTGCGCTTACCCGCACTAAAGGCACTCTTAGATGCCACCGTCGATATTTGAGGTGTGAGTACGTCTCGAGCAATGCGTAAAAGAATTGGATACACTTTAGCATTATTTTTAGGTCCTCAACTTGATGGTCTTTCATTCATCAAATTACCTAAAGATGCAAACATTTGTCCTTTGCTAGTGGATGACCATTGCATACCTATATGCACTTCGTCCTATCCTACAATTTTGACTATAAATACTATACAAAAATTTCAAAATATCTAAAATTTTTATTTTTTCTTCATCATACTTAAAATGCTCATGAAGTGTAAAATCATTATATTTTTGCATTAGTACAACACACATATCTAACTTTAATTTAGGATCTAAAATACTTGCAATAATTGCTAAGTAGGGTATTTTTTCATAATACTTAAGAAATTTTTGTTCCATTGCATAAATTACTTGACTTAAATGTTCATCATATCTATAATTATCAAATAATTGAGCAATTTCATATAGTGTGTATAATAACAAGTTAGATGTTGGATAAAAATAACCGAACATAATTTTGGTTTTATCATTAAATATTTGAAGAAGTGGAGCAAGAACTTTCACAATATCCCTATCCACATCATGCAAAAATGGTTCACCATAATCATCAAACATTTCTAAAATGGAGCAAGAACTAATTTCCTTACGACAGATATGTTATTAGATGCATTATCAAAAGACATAGACATAACTTTATCCATTAATTTCCAACCCCTAAGGCAATCTCTAATTGTTTTATAAATATGAATACCCATATGGGGATGATCAAGTTGTTGAGATTCAATTATTCTTTTTTGCATGTATCAATTATCATCAATCCAATGAGCTGTATTACATAAATAATGCAAATTGCCTCTACCTAACCACATATTGGATGTAAAAGAAACTCTACATTTCAAATTATCAAAAATTTCAGTTAAATTTAAAATTTCTACTAAATATTGTTTATACCCATCATCATAGCAAGTGTTACGTGAAATGTGTTTATAAGCCGGTTGTAAATACATTTGATTATATCTAGTTACTAATTCATTTTCGACATAATTAAAAGGTAATTCATTTTGTACAACTAATCTAGATAAGCCTATTCTCATATTTTCTTGACTATATCTCCAACTTTGTAGCACGCTCGATTCATCTCGATAAAGTTGTGATTGACCCTCTACCCCCACACCCTCTTCATTTCAACCCGGATGATGAGTGTCTAAGTATCTTTTAATTGTACTCGTTCCACCTCCTTTTTTATATTTATAAATTGCATGAAAATTTTTACAATGCATTGAACTAGATAGGCCAACAACTATACATTTCCATACATCGCTAGTTATTCTTCTTTTTCTGTTCCTGTGTGTATCATCATGTGTGTCAATATCATCTGGTGCTTGCATTTCATCATCATCAATGGGGTTTTCTTCATCTATTCTATCGGTGTGGGATGATATTGTTCTTGTAATTCAATATTATGCAAAGATGCGAGTATTTGTGCAATAAAATTATATTCTTTCGTGTTTAAATTACATTCCATATGATATCGGGTTGTGGAACTAGAAGAAGACATAGGGTTAGTAGTAGGCCTTGGGGATGGGTCTATAAGTTGATGACTAGTAATACGCCTAGCGGGTTCGTGGAGGGGCACATTGAGGGGTCATTTAAAGGATAATGTTGGTCTACCCTTGAAGGGGCCGTAAAGCGATATTAGTTTTTTTATTTTTAGAACTACCAGCAAGATTCAAAAATTTCTTCATTTTTATAATCAAATAAATATTAACAATTAACAAATAAAATTCACAAAGATTAACACGCAAATTAAATTGTAAAAAAAGGATAGATGTTACCGTAAAAGACGTAATAACAATTAAGAAGTCGCAATTTGATACATCATTATTCACGGCTCCACGAAGTTGCAAATTGGTACACCTCTATTCAAAGCCCCACCAAATAATATGTACAAAATAAATTTAATAATATGTACAAAATAAATAAAAAATATAATTTATTTATAAATTATTAGATTTGAGAGAAATTAAGGAATTGTAGAATAAGAAATAAAATTTTAGAACACTTGAGGCTTGAGAGATTTGAGAGAAATTGAAAATTTTGATAGTAAACATTCTACTACAAATGACCACTATTTATAGTGGTTATTTGTTATTTAAAAAAAAAGAAGGAGAAGAAGGAAATTGTACTGTTGGAATTTCCAACGATTTTGCTGTCACAACATAGCTTGGACTCAAGCTTTGTAGTATTGCTGCAAAGTTTGAGTCCAATTGATAAATTGACCGTTGCCAATGGTCAACCAACGGTCAATTTATCAATTGATAAAGTAGCTGTTATTTAAATGGCTACTTTTCCTTTTTTTTTTTTTTAATTTTATATTATAATTTTTATAAATTTATTAATTATATTTTTTATTTTTATTAATTTAAAATTTATAAATTTTATAAATTTATAATTTTTCAAAAATAATAATTTATAATTTATAATTTAAAATTTATAAATTCTTAATTATTGATGTATACATTCTTAATTTATGAATTATAAATTTATAATTTTTCAAAAATAATAATTTGTAATTTATAATTTAAAATTTATAAATTCTTAATTATTGATGTATACATTAATAATTTGTAATTTATAATTTAAAAATTATAAATTAATAATTTTTTGAAAATTATAATTTATAATTTAAATTAAAAAAAATATTCTGGGCTAAGTAGACTAGCTAGTGAGCCGGCCTACTTAGCACACGAGCTAGGCCAGCCCACGGTCTGCGGGTCGGGCTAGTCCCGATCTACAAAATTTTAGCTTGGGATGGATTTTTAAGTGAGTCGGTCCGCCTAACTCATATTAATATATTAAATGAGCCAAGCTTGGCCGATTTTTTTCGTGGGCTGGGCCGATTTTGACACCTCTAGTTAGAGGTTAGCTATCTGTTAGCAAGAGATCGACGTGCGGTTGACCATACCATATATGATAGTTTTGTTTGAGTTGAGCAATTGGAATTTGAAGGGATAAGGGATTTATTCCTTATTGATCTATGGGAGTATTAAAGTTGGAGACAGTTCCCCAATAGCTCCTATTGATATGTTACTATTTATCTCTATATTCTTGAACCTTTGTTATTTAGGTCTATCAGTACTAATTCCTATTAACATGTATTTAGCTTCATGCGAGCATTTATGAGCACTTTGCTTTATTTTGATTTCTTTCAGAGAATCTTAGTTACCTTCCTCTTAGTTGATGTATTTATATGTAAACTAATTGTTGTTCATCTCACTAAGTCTTTGGGACTTATGCCTCTCACATATTGTTGGTTCTTTTTTTCCCAGATGGGTTTTAGTGGATGATGAGCTTTTTGCTTGTGTATATGTATATTGTGTACATAGTTGTGGGCAGATAGCCAGTTGTACATGGATGCTGGATTTGATATGTAAATTAAAGTATATGATATGTAATTAAAGTATATGATGAGCTAAGTTTGAATTTTGTTAAATTGTGATGGCATGAGTAACTAGTTGAACATGTTTTTTGTATTTGCTAGGTAAAACCAGGGCTTGTTAAGTTATGGAACTTGTTGCTGGGTTGTAAATATTATTATGTAATAGAGGTAGCATAATGTCAGTATATAACTCATTTTGTTAATGTGGCATTTGCACTCATGTGAAGTTTAGTCGTAATATGATACTGTTGATTTGATATGGGTAGCACTCGATCCGAAGTAGGCATTTCCCGAGTCGGGTGTTACAATAATAATAACGGTACTTTGAGAAGATCATTCTAAAACACATCAAGAGGGAGTTGTTGCTTCATTAAAGAGTATATATAATCAATATTTTTGACATATCAAGTTAGTCACACTATAAACTTATATTTTTATTTATTTAAAAAAGTCGAGTAATGATACTTCAACATATTTTTTCCCTTCTCTCTCTCTCTCTCTCTCTATATATATATATATATATTATTTTTTATAGTTTGTAATTTTTAAATAATTTCATAGAGTTTTTACTTTTTTTATTTGAGTCGAATTTTATTGTGTACTTCTTGATATTTCATCTTTTCAGTTACTATATTTTCTTCTTAAATTAATTTATATGTTTTGGGTTATGAAAAAAATATAGCTGTCATATTTTCTAGTTTAATCATCACTTATTGCTATTCTTTCATATTTTGAATTTTTTTTCCTTTTATTATATTATACTACCATTATATTTATGAAATACAACTGATTTGTTTACTTATTTGGTTAGTACAGAGTTTTTTATTTCTATTTTAATTCATTTCTCTCTTTTTGCGGTCATACATTTTATTATGATTGTTTTTTGAATTTTAGTGAAATTTTTAATAATTTTTTTTATTTAATTGTAAGTGGATGGTTGATGCAATTATTTTATTTTTTCAATCATCGGTTTTTATTATTATTATAAATATATATATATATATATATACTATTAGATTTTTGTATATATGTCCGTGAATTTATTATCACCATTTGTTTAGTATAAGGATAATTTATTTTGATATTTGACATAATACATTCATAATTTTTCTATTAAAAATTTATCCATAAATTCGACTTTCATTATCTTTTTTCTTAAGTTAGTTCAGTATATGATATCTTTCATAATTATGTTCTCTTTTATAAAATATTGTAATTTATATGTAATCTTCAAATTCATTTTTTTTCCCTTGAAAGTTTTAATGTACTTCAAAGTAATATGTAATTAAAATAATATGTATTTATTTATTATCAACTTAGGTTATTCAAATGTGATCTAGTACTCACGACTTAAATGATTAATTAAGTACAGTTAATGGTTGTAAAACTACAAATATTTAATGAGGTGAAAATAATTTAAAACTAACGTAACACCAGCGATTTTGATAGAAATAAGTGATTCAACCTCATAATGATAGAAAATTTGTAATTTCCAATGTTTGTCACTAAAATTATTTTTATTCCATCTTATCTTATTGCTGTCTGAGTCAGAAAAAAAATTAAAGCATACCTATTCCTTGATCTAAATTATAACATAAATTATTCTGCTGAGACTATGGATTGGGTCTAACTCATTGGGCTCGATCTTTTCGAATCAGGTTTTAACGAAGATAGGAATCAAATAATCAAACAAGTAACTGAGCGAATCAAGTAGAAAAAAGAAGTATTTATTTTTCTATTTGTAAGACATATAAACCCTGGAATCTTCAGGCCTTCTGAGGTTATTAATGAATTGATTAGGATCTTTATAACAAATCCCCTCATTTTTCAAATTGCTAACTTATTTGATCCATTGACTCATACCTTGAAATGACCACATTGTGTCTTAGTAAAAATAATATTATGAAGTGTGTCCGAACTACAAAAGACTTTTCTCATGAGAATTATGACATGCTTCTAACAAATAAATACATATTACTTTCCAAGTCAAAATTATTATAAGAGGGCACTACTAGTTTTTCAAGAAATGATGCTCTTAATATTCAATAACATGCACTGTCGCACTCTAATACCTCTTCTAAAATTTTGTTTCAAATTCAACTTTTCTTCTTTTTTTGCTTATTTCACTAATAGAGCAACAACTTAGATAGAAGGGACGAATCACATAATTACCCTTGGATTATTAATTTTTAGGAAAAAGGCTAAGAGACAAGATTACTCATATATGTAATGAAAACGTTATATGTCCACCAATTTAAAGATGTATTGTTTTTACAACGATTGTTCCCGATTCATCTATAAGTAGTAACTTGAATGTAATTTAAAATTTAGACCTTCTAAATTATGGAGACTTAATTAATATAACAAGTGCACATCACCACTCTCTTACACATACTCTTAGCTAATGACAGAGAAAAATAGATATTTTTATGATTTTAAATTTATTTGAGAATAATTTAAATTCTTTTAGTGTTTGATGGTTTTAGTTAGACCACCTCAGTAACCCTAATCTTTTATTTATTTCTTTTATTTTCAGGTTAAATCTCAATTATCCTATAAGATCGTGAGAATCCCATTACCAAATTTTGTACAACGTATTGGTCAACTCCAGATCTGATTTTAGTTATGTAATAAAAATAATAAAGCACGCTAATACTATTTAGGGTGAATTACGGCTACCCCTGAAATTTGGTGTAATTATAAAAAAACTCTCGTTGTTTTGAAAATTACAAATACCCCCATGAACTTTGGGACTTAAATGTAATGCTGACGGAAAGTGTAAAATGACCAAAATGCCCTTCAGTAAAAAAATTTAAAAAAAAGAAAATTGATTAGAAATATCAAAAGACAAAAATACCCTTGGACCTATTTGTACTGTTTTTGAATTTACGAGGGTTTATTTGATATATTTTTATCACCTTCAATTTTCGCCGGACCACCACCACTGCCCGCCGAACAGCCGCCGTGCGCCTCCACCGAAACTGGGTTTTGCTTTCGCCAGAAGGTGCGCCTTGTTGTGCTCTATCAAACCCCCAAATCAATTTCAACTTTCCCCTTCACATCGTTGGCCAATTTCAAGCAAAACCGCTCAACTCCATCGCGCGCCTCCACCTTCCGTTCTCCTTCTCTTTCTCCATTGGTCAAATCACAAAATTGAAACCACCATTATACTCCTCTCATCGAGTCCATCAAAACCCACTCCTTGTTTATGAGTTTTCATCCCCGGAACTAAGCAACCCATCACCACAGCCGCGAGGCTCCGTTCGGAGCTTAATTTTCGGTGAGTTGCTGGTTGTTTTTAGGCAAATTTAGTGCCGATGCGTTCCTTGTGACGAGGAAAAGAGAATGGTTAGCTTGGTTGCTAGTTTTTCCAATGTCGGAGAGGTGCTAGTTGGAGAGGATGGTGACGGTAAGCATGGAAGAATTTGATACAATAGGAGGGCTCTTGTGTATATATCTTTCAACTCTCTGAAATTGTAATTTCCACCCCAATATTTCCTCTCAGATTTCAATTGAATCCTTTTAACTCTCTGAGTTCCTCACATTGACCCCAAATTTTTTTCCTCAATTTCAATTAAGTCCTCAAACTAGTTAATGACTCTATTGACCCGGTTGATCAAAATTAATTTTGTTGACCACCAAAACTTTCAAAATTCTCACAATCAAGTCCTTTCTTATTCGTGTTTTGAGCCCCAAAATTTTCGTCGAATAAATATTTTAATTTTTAAATCTTACTTTCTAAAATGCCAAATCTAGGGGTGTTACATGTCATTATTATTTTTTAATTTTAAAAATTATTACAAATATATTATCATGATAGATTTAATTTATTTTAGTTTTTTACTTATTTTACTTTTTCTTTAAATTGAATTGAATTCAATTAAAATATTATATATATATTACTATTTTAATATTATCAGATAATTTTAATAATTAAATTTATATTTAACATAATCTAATATGTTATATTTTAATGATATAAATTTAATTAAATTATTTTAGATATGCTTATTATTTTTAATACTATTGAATATATCATTTCAATTATTAAAATTATATGTTCAAGATGATAGATTTGATTTATATTTTTAATTTTTCTTACTTATTAAATCCAATTGAATATAATTAAATTATCTTAAGTGCATTTACTATTTTAAATTCACCTTGGATTCTTCTTTGTTTTATTACATTTAAGACCTCAAAAAAAAAAAAAAAAAAACACCATTAACCAATTAAAAATCTTACAATACCACCCATGAGGGTATTTTTGTCCACTAAAAAAAGTCAAACCAGGTCAAAGATGCCATCAGTTAGCCTAAGGATATTTTTGGAATTTTACCCAAATTTTTTAACGGCTGTACAGTAAAACCCTAACGGCTGGACTGAAATGTTGAATGTCGATTAAGTTCAGGGGGGTATTTGTAATTTTTAAAATAAGAGTTTTTTTGTAATTACGCCAAACCTCAGGGGTACCCGTAATCCACCTTACTTTTTATCGATAGTCTAGTTAATATAGCAAAGCAACTCTTAATAAAATTTGCAAAGTTTTCAAGCACTTCCATTCTTTGGACAGTAACTCAACAAACCCACAAATCCAATAGAAAAAAATTAAAAAAAAAATGTCAAAGCATTTAGTGACTTTTCATATGAGAGAATTCCAATGATCTTTATTTTGATTAGTTTGGGCGAAATCTGGGATCAATATTAAGAGTTCACCTCTGACCTTGGTTTTTCAAGCATTCTTCGCCAAACTTTACTAGATATTTGCAATTTCTTCTTTGTTGATACATTGGTAGGGATTTTATTTAGAACATAGGCAAAAGTTATATTCTCGTCCAAGGTGCACCTTGGTTGGTTTTGCATTCAAGAAAAAGACTAGCCATAGGTGCAAAAGGTACACATTGTACCAAAAGAAAATTTATGTGTTTGGCATAAGAATTTTGGCGAAAAAATAATTTTTTACTTATTATTTTTTTTTTTTAGGGTTTAGAGTTTATAGTTTATAGTTTAGGTTTTAGTTATTATTTTTTTATATTTACACACATCCTTGCACACCAAGAATTCATTAGAATTCAAATTTTGGATCTCATAGTATATACAAGTATGAGGGCAATGCCATTTAATCAATGACCACTCAATAATTTTAGTTATTTTGTTATTAAAGAAATTATTAAACAAAAGAAAATTTGAGCGAAACTAGAAATTTTGTAAGGAAAATTTATTTTTTCGCAAAATGATGAAAAATCTGAAGAAAAATTATTTAACCTTCTCTTTCTCTAATACACGTGTCACCTTTCTTTCTTCCCACACCCATTGACTTCATTGGAAATAAATCCATGTTCTTCTTTAGCACTTGTTTAGTTACTTCGAATATATATAGCAAATAAAATATATAATTATGAAATTATTTTATTAATTAATATGTATTAGAAAAATAATCATATTAATAGATTCATTTAGTTTTTAAATTTATATATATGATATATTAGTTACCAAATTATTATAAGTTGCACTACCATTCGGTACAAAAAATTGTCGATTTTCCAACGAAAATTTTTGATGGAACATTTGCGTCAAAAATTTTCAATGAAATTGAGGTAGATTTTCGATGGCTTGAATAGATGTTGGAAATCCACCATTAATGTGAAAGAAAAACTGGAGAAATTTAGCACCTTCTTTCGTGCTAAATTTTTCGATGAAATATCTATTTGAAAAATTCATTGGATAGGTCTTTCGACGGAATTCCCGACAACTATTCCATCGAAATATCTAAAAAAAAATTTATTTAATATTAAATAATTAAGCTATCCAGGGAAATCTTTGACGAAATTCCATCAAAAAATTAAAATTGTTACTCTGTTAGATCCTCTTTTCTTCCCTATTTCCTTTCCTTCTTTCCCATTTTCTTTCATTCTCTCTGCTATCTGCTCCAACCACCACACGCGCTAGCCACCACTGTGTAGCGCCCACCGGACCACTGGTTTCTTTGGTTTAATTATGAATTATTATGTATATATATGTATTGATATATATGTGTATGTATATGTATGTATTAATATTATTGAAAAATTTATCATGTTTTCAATTAGGGTTGTAAATGGATATTCGAAAATTCATTTACCATTCGCATTCGTATTCGTTTATACAAAATTTATCCGCATCCATTTAAAACGGATATTATTCGTATTTGATTAGTAGATATTTAATTATAAATGAATACTGATATGGAAAATGCATATCCGATCCATTTAATATTTGCTTTGAATATATATTATTCATATTTTTTAATAAAAATCTCATAATCCATATATAAATATATATAAATTATAATTGAAGAATTGAGAAGAAAAACGAACAAATTTAAAAAATTATTGTAATATAGAAAAAATTGAAGAATAAAGTTTATCAACATAATTATTGTCAGTTGACTTTATAATTAATATACTTCAATGCCATTATTGTTATTAAGTACTAATAATCAATTATAAAGTTAATTATTAATTAAAAATTATGCTATTTGTTTGATTGCTTTCTTTGTAATGAAATTATATAGTTCATTCTATTAGTCAAAATATGTATTTCTTATAGGTTTATAGATTTACGCATTTGGATATTTGTGAATAGATTCTAATAATTATCATCGAATATGACTATAAAAAAAAATTCAAATATATATAAGTTTAATAAAATATGAATAAATGTGAATAATTATAATCAAATACGAATATATCCGAATTCGATCGATATCTGACGGATACGAATTTGGATATCATTTTTAAATATTCATCAAATTCGTATATGTATCTAAATATTCAAAAAGTTAAATAGATACGAATATGAAAATAGTGCATCCGATTCGTTTAATATACGTTTACATCCTACATTAAATTTATATATAAGATATATTAGTTACCAAATTATTATAAGTTGCAATACCATCCGGTACAAAAAATTGTTGATTTTCCAACTAAAATTTTTGATGGAACATTGTTGTCAGAAATTTTCAATGAAATTGAGGCAGATTTTCAATGGCTTGAATGGACATTGGAAATCCAACATTAACGTGAAAGAAAAACTGGAGAAATTTGGTGCCTTTTTTCGTGCTAAATTTTTCGACGAAATATCTATTTAAAAAATCCATTGGATAGGTCTTTCGACGGAATTCCAGACAACTATTCCATCGAAATATCTAATTTTTTTATTATTTAATATTAAATAATTAAGCTATCTAGGGAAATCTTTGACGAAATTCCATCAAAAAATTAAAAATTTTACCCAATAAGATCCTCTTTTCTTCCCTATTTCCTTCCCTTCTTTCCCATTTTCTTTCATTCTCTCTGCTACTGCTCTTACCACAACGCACGCTAGCTACCACTGTGTGGCGCCCACAGGACCACCGGTTTCTTTGGTTTAATTATGACTTATTATGTATATATATGTATTGATATATATATGTGTGTGTGTGTGTGTGTATTTATGTACCAATATTATTGGAAAATTTATCATGCTTTCAATATGTCAAAGTTTTAGTTTATGGATTAGATTAGTTTGCTGATGTTCTATGTTTATATATTTACAAATATTGAAAATGATTGTAGCCATTATGGTTTAAAGTTTTGATTTTGTAGAAACTAAATACCAACTTAAGGTTTACATTCGTTTTTGTTGTTTTGATTCATTAATTTGTATTTAGGATTTTAGATGTTGATATTTTAGGGTTGTTTAATTTAGGAATTAATTAGTAAATTTATGTAATTTAATATCAATTTATGATTTAATTGACTATTTTATATTAATTTGAAATCATATTAGTTATTATATATTGGTTAAATTATGTTTCTTAATTATTGCTGAACTTAAAACGTAGGATACAATATATATGTAACTATGTGCCATTAATTTTTTATACTTAGAAAGTTTTCAGTGAATTAGTTTGTAACTATTCTTTATAATTGCAATATACAGGTACTTTAGTTGTTGATATCCAGTACTATTGTACGTTCGTTCCTCAAGTATTTATATTCTACATATTTTGATAAGGTAAGTGTATTTTTCTTTTATATACGTGGATTAGTCTAATTAAAATTTTATATCTTTATGAATAGTAATCATGCATGTGCTAAGTATAGAATTTAGAATTGGTGGTTTAGGTTGGAGGATGGGCTCTGGGTGAAGGATGAAGTCTTCTCATTTGTTGCTGTTGGATATTGTTTGCTTGTATGTATATAAAGTGATAAGGTGTTCTATGATATATGTCTTTATGAATATATCTAGATTTATCTGACTAGAAATAAATTATTTGAATCTTAAGTTTCTCGTGATAATATAAAATCAAGTAATCTTTTTTATAATCTTGAAAACACCATACTTATAATGACGAAAAATTATGAGTAATTAATCTGTTGTACATTAATACTTATAGAGTTTGGATGTTCAATAGGTTTATCTTGGTCGTGCTGGAATTAGGCAGGGGTTTATAGATAGCGTTGAGGAATTTATTAATCATGCATGCGGTTTGCCTCACTTTGCGAGACATAGGAATATTAGGTGCCCTGCAAATGGTGTGAAATGAAATGTCAATTGTCAAAACTCGATGAAGTTAAGGTGCACTTGTATCGGGTAGGATTTCAGAAAAATTACTGTTACTAGACAAACCATGGAGAGTTAGATCCTTATATGCATCACATATAATTATACATTTAATTATAGTGCATCAATTAGTAGACAACAGGATCAGTATCCTGCTAAGTTACATAGATATATAGAAATCGTATACAATGCAGTCGGGATTAATTGGGGGTACGAGGGTGCAACATTTCAATCTGACAGTAAGAACCCAATGAAGATGCTCAAAGATTTTATAAACTGCGATCCGAGCACAATCAACCACTGTGGGATGGATGTGAAATGCACTCTCTTTTATCTATCATTGTGAGAATGCTCAACATTAATTTGTTTATAATTTGTCTCATAATGCAATAGGTGACATACTATAATTAATATATACCACAAGGGAGTGGTGTACCTAAATTACTATGAGGCATGAAATCTAGTCATTAGGCTCGGCTTAGTGACCAAAAAAATTGATTCTTGTGTCAGTGGATGCATATTGTATTATAAAGAAGATGCAAATCACAATCAATGTAAGTTTTGTTGTACAACCAAGCATAAACCTCGAGATCAGACAAGGGGTAAAGTAAAACTTGATAAGTGCCAATAAAAAGAATGCACTATATACATGTAGTTCCTAGGTTGTAGAGGTTAAATGAGTTGATGAGTTCAGCACCTCATATGAGATGATATCACAAGAACCATCAAGCAAATGGTGTCATATGTCATCCATCAGATAGGACTACTTGAAAATAGTTCGATCTAATACATCCTGACTTTGCAAGTGACTGTAGACATGTGAGGTTTGGCTTGTGTATTGATGTATTTACCCCTTTCACTCAAGTAAATTCTAAAGGGAAATGGGCAGTAGGGCAAGCTTAAAGCTAAAGAAAAATCGTATATGAATGGGTGAAGTCATTACGAATTCCTAATAGATATTCTTCATCTAGCTAGACGTATCGACACGTATGGGCATAAGATCTATGGACTGAAGAGCAATGATTGTCACATCTTCATGGAGCATTACTATCAATTGCATTCAAAAAATTATTGGACCATATATGGAAGTCTTTGGCCAAGCTTAGTCAGTTTTTCACGGACTTATATTTTACAATTTTGAGGCATGATGACTTGCAAAAAATGGTGAAAAATATTCCTATAATTCTGTGCAAGTTAGAAAGGATTTTTCCTTCGGCATTTTTTGATTGCATAGATCATTACCGATCCATTTAATAGAAGAGGCAAGAAATGGAATATCAATACAATATTAGTGGATGTATCCATTTGAGAGGTAAAATATTATTTTTATTTAGGTGCTAAATTCTTGAAATTATTTAATATTATTGACCATATAACTCTATTATTTATATTACACTTAAGGAGCTTGGTAGACTCAAAAAAATTGTGAAGCAAAAGGCACAAATGGAGGGGTCTATTTGTGAGCCATTTGTTTGCGAAGAGACATCCAACTTTTGCTCCTACTACTTCCATTCGTATGTATGTTCTTTAAGGATAAGAGTAGGTCAAAATGATGATGGTGAAAATGATGATTTTCTACATATTTTCTCTATTTTCAATTAGCCTGGTCGTGCCTCAGGTGCCTACACGATTAGGTACTTAAGTGATACCAAACTTAGAGTCACAATACTACATGTGTCGCTTAACTGTGAAGTGGTCAAGGAATATCGTGAGTAAGTTGTTCAACTGACTAGCATTAATTTCAATTTCCTTTGAGGTAGGTACCGTTTATTATTTTTTTTGGGTTCTAATATGTTTTAAAATATGATAATGTAGTTATTTTGTGGAATACATTGACGTCGGTGATGCAAATGCCAATGTGACGATTGAAAATGAATTTATCTATAGGTTTAAGTCCTATGTAAGTACATATATTAACTTCATTATGCATGACCCGAACAATGATGAATTTGTCAAAAAACTTCTATCAAGACTAGCACTTTATGAGATAAATAATATATTCATGACTCGAGTAATGGAATAAAAAATTCATTCTTGCATTACTTGGCTTGGGGCCCTAATAGACAAGTTAGGACATGACCCAGATACTTGTAAATGGATTAAGTTCCACATAGCTATATGGAGTCAAGGAAAAAAATAATGAATAGTGGTGTATGGATGAAGGGGATTGGTGGGGTTGGTAGTGAGGATGACTATTACAGGATATTGAAGGAGGTGGTTGAGACATAATAACCTATAAAGAAGGTGGTTCTATTCCATTGTGAGTTTTCGATCCAACTCCTATGAGAGGAACTCGTATCCACAATGTCATATTGTTGAAGTTAGGGAAAAAAGTATGTATAGAAAGTATGATCCATTTATAATTGCCCAACAAGTGCTCAAGTTTAATATGTTCCATATCATGGAAGAATTAGGGATAAGGTCAATTGGTTGGATATTATAAAAAATGAAGGCTAGAGGTTGAGTTGGAATTGAACATTCCTTAGAAGTTGCTTATCAGAATGACAATCCATCGCATGTTAATGCAGTGAATTTAGATGATTTGATAAAGGACTTAATATATTGTAATCATCCTTTAGAAGATGTCGATAAATCGAATGCACAACATGTAGATAGTATCGTTAGTGATGATGAGGAAGAGCATACAAATCTAGCGATGATGAATATGAATCTGATGACGATGATGAGACTAATGACTCTAAATATTCCGACAAAAATTGAATTATACTCGTAGTATGTCATGTTTGTTTGAATTTATTTTTTTATTCATTTTACTTTTTAATTGTTTTTTTGTGTTTTACATATGTAGTTAATTAATTTGTCATGTTGATATTATTGTCCATATATATTGAAATTTAATATGTCTTTTTTTTTTTCCAGATGGCACACCAGTCACGTATCTGCCCTCCGCCACCAGTAGGCCACTCAAGTATTCACCCCCTTCCCACCCCGCCGACAATAGATAGGCATTCGTTTACATTTCCTTTGTATGAAGATTTATATTTATAAAATTATATTTTTTTGTTTGTAATGAAGATTTATAATTTTTTGTAATTATAATTTTCATTAGTTTGTATATTTTTAGTTTTATCGTATTCTATATACAAAACGTTTCAATAGGTTACAAAATTAAAAAATAAAATTAAATAAAAAAGTAAATTTTAGACGAAATTCTGAAGAAATTTCGATGGAATTTATAATTAAATTTAATAATAAAAGTACTTTTTTGATGGATTACCAACTAGATTCCACAGGAAAGAAAAAATAAAATTAATTAAAAAGATAACAGTCCATTGGAAAATCAACATAATTTTGTTAGAAAAGCTTGGTCGAAAATCTAATGCAATATGAACTATTTCCAATGATATAGAATCCATTTCAAAAGCGTTGAAAATCAGTCGAAATTTTTTTCGATGAAAATTGTGCATCGAAAAATTAACAAAAATTGATTTGCAACAAGGCTTTGTTTGGCCTTGAATTTTTCATAGAAATCTATCGGAAAGGTGAGTTTTTTTGTAGTACTTAAATAAGCAACACAAGCCTAATCTTTGAATTCTAGGTCAGACAAAAATACACCAACAACTATCTTCTTTAATTATACATCTGCAAATTTATATACATATATTGATTTCAGCATAGTATGCTTAGTTGTTGAATCTGTTTCACATATCAATGTCAAAAGATCAAGAAACCATTTTATTTTGTTACAAAATAGTAGAGTTTAATGTTTCAGTTCACTTAGACTGTTTTTCCTATACACATATTGCAAAAAAAAAAAAAAAACTCCAACAAGATACTTAGTTTCTTGAACATCTTCAAACCATCAATTTTTCCTAAAAACTGCATCAATATTATTCATTTGAAGCATTGCACATAGAACCTTCACTGTTTTCATCATCTCCACTAGAAATTGTTTCTATCAACAAAGATAGTATTTGAAGACTTTAATAACTATTTCTAAACTAATATAAGATATATACTTTTATTATATATCATATACATGCCTGTAGCAATTTGTTTCATTTTTTTATGTTGTCTAGATGAGCTAGTTTGCTCTATATTATGTGCATTTGAACGTTAAAAAAAATATAAATTTAAAATAGACAATTTGTGAACTCAATTTCATTGCACAACTATGTAAATAACTATTTTTCCTAAATCATTTGTGTAGGTAGTAATTTTTTATACCTTCAAAAACAATTGTTTCATTGTTTTTTATTTTTCTAGCACCTCATTCTTTGATGCATCTTCCACCAAATTTTTTGAAGATGGATTTGAAGAACTCACCAGAGCAAGTTTTACTCATCACTTTTTTCTACTAGATTAACAATTGTAGATTAAGTAAGCACTCCATCATATCTTGTTTTGTAGTATCTTTGCAACTTCATCAAAACAATTTATCCTTCAAACTTCTATTCATCTCAACAAGAGAAGGTGTATTACCCTATAGAACGATTTTTTTTTTATAAACAGATGGTTGGAATCTTAAATATATCTAAAGCAAAGTAAATTTACACAGTTACATAATTATACATTTCCATTGCTGCACAAGCATTCATGTATATGATCTTCACAGCTTTTTCTCCAAAAACATTAGCTTCAAGAGATCTAGTTTCATCAACAACGTTAACAATGGCCAGTTCCCTAATGATATTTGTTATAATACGAACAACTATGTTAGTAACACTTTATAAGAAAGATAAACTAATTATAAAAGGAATTCAACCCCTTTTTTGCATAATTCAATGTTATAAATGTCCAGAACTCATAATCAAGTAAAATAAGTTAAAAATTGCATTTACTTCTAACTTAAACATTACCTTGGCTCGACCAAAGATGTCTGATCACATCTTCGATAATCAATTGATTGTGTTAAAGTACTTTTGATCCCCAATAGTAATTTCAACTGCAGCCTTTAACATAAACCTCTCAGTCTATAGAAAATTGAGGGATTTATCAATGAATAGATTATAATATAAAGACTGAATATTATATAAACAAATAAAAATTATAAAACAAATCATATTGGTTGATATAATGTTTTTCTTATAATATGCAATAACAATATACATTTTCAGCTCTTACTATGTCAATGACCGAAGAGAACTTTGTTGCCAACTACATAGTATTCTGTTGGTTTTTGATCATCTCATCAACTCGCAAAAAAGCTTCAGTATTTACATTTTGATTATTGGCTCTCCTGTATAAACATATATATATATATATATATTCAATAAATCAACACTTTAATAATAAACATTTCAACTATATACATATATACATTCACTATATCAACACTTCAGTAATAAAATATAACAAGTTGAATTAATATTAATAATGACTTTACATATATAAATATACAATAACATAATATAAATACAATATTTTAATTGAAAATTAATTTTAATTCAGCATAACTATTAGATAAGAAAATATAAATCAAATATTAAAATAAATTAGCAATTTAACCAACATATACAAACATGCAAAATTTTCACAATTTATATTGAGTCAAACAACTTATATATATAACTTATTCATAAACTTGAACATATAACTAAAAAATTAAAATAAACATTTCAATTATATACATACATAGATTTAATATATCAACATTCTAATATTAAATATAATAATTTGAATTAATATTAATAGATATTTTATATATATATGACTACACATTCATATCAAACATAATATTTTAATCAAAAATTAATGTTAATGCAAGTGCAACTATTAGATGAACAAATATAAATTGAATGTTAAGGTAAATTGATTATTCAACCAACATATATAACCATCAATATTTCGACGACACATATTCAACAAATCAATTCATATAAAAATTTTAATTAAGAAATTAATAAAATAAATTTATAATTGGAAAATATAAATACTCATATTTAGTCAAGAGCTTATAAAATATAATTATCTAATCGAAGGAAACACTATCATTGTAAGAGAATAGCAACAAATTTTTGTGTATAATTGATTTAACTAAACCTGAGAATTATTTATAGACTCATATATAATAAAAAAATTCAAAATGCACATTTCAATTACTTATATATATAAATATACTTAATACTCTGAACACTTTATTAATAAATTACAACTATTTAAAATTATATTAACACTTATTTTATATGTACAACTATAAATGCACATAAGTGAAAGAAACAACTTTTCAAATTTAACAAAAATTAATTCATATAACATATATATTGACATAACAAATATAAACATAATTTTACAACAATAGAGATATCAAACAAAAACATATAAACCAAACAAAAATTAAACATCCCATATTCTCAAAAATAGACCACACAACAATCTAAATTAATAAAAATCCGACATAAGCTCAATACCCCAAACTACAATAACATAGAAAGAAAAGATCAAATCCAAATCACCAAAAACTAACATCTAAATAATACCAAATCTTCTAAATATAACTTTACATAAATTCTACCATTCTTTTTTAAATTTTTAGACCTTATTACAACTATTATAAATAAAAATAAATCAATACAAATTCAATATATAAACAAACCTAAGTAAAGAGCAAAGCTAGCAAACTCAACTCTTCGTGAAGCTCTAATCACCAAACCTAGAAACAATACAACTAATTCTAAATAAAAAAATAAACAAACAAAAAACTTAAATACACAAATATACACTTAATTAGCAACATCAAAACAAAACATAGGAAGCATAAAAAGAAAACATAAATACCAACACAACTTCCATGCCAAAGAAAAATTAAAAAAACCATAAAGGCCTCAACATGAAGCAGATAACATACCTGAAATATTACTCCATACAAAAAGTTCTTCACAAAGAGAGCTAAACAACTGCAAACTACACAAACAATCCTGTAACAACCCTAAATTTGGTATTTTAGAAGGTTGAAAAAAAATTTGGGGTTCAAAACGTAAATAGGAAAGGACCTAATTGTAAACAACTTGAAAGTTTAGGAGTTAATCTATAAAAATTTTGGGTCAACTGGGTCAATAGAAGGCACTAAAGGAAAGTTTTGGGGTCAAATTTGTAATTTTTGGAAATTGTATTGTAAATAGCAAAGCACCCCCAGATTTCTTCAAATTTTCTCTATGCAACCTTAGCCATCCTCTTCGGCGATGACGAAAACTCGAAACCAAACCAATCATTCCATTTCTTTCTTCACGGTGAACACACCCAAACCCAAAACACTTGAAATTGACCATCGAGGTGCCAAAAATTTGCAACCCGAGATGGAGCAACGGCAAAGGTGATGGGCGCGGTGGTTTCGGCGACTTCTAGGTACGATCAAGAGGTGGAAACTAACGAGCTCAGTGAGGAGAAGACGTTGGCAAGTTCAATTTTCAATTCCGGCCACTAGCGGCGAAGGAATTGAGAAAACTAGTCAGTGGCAGCCAACAGCAAAGTAGTGAGGTTTTGAGCCAAATTGGGCGACAATTCCTTGATGAAACTCAAAATTGATTTAGGGGTTTTGAACTACATAACAAAGTGTATGTTTTGGTACGGCTAGATTCCAATTCCAGCGGCAGCGCTCCAATGGTCGAAGGTCAGTTTGTTCAGGGCGAAGATCAGAGTGCACGCAGCTTATATCGTGTTTGGTCTCGAACTAGGTCAATTGGGTAAAACTCCAATTGATCGATTAAAATTATTTCCAAATTTGATTTGATTAACTTGGTAAGCCAATTTTGAAGTGAATATTTTTTAACTAGACCAAATTATGTAATTACAGTTATGCGATTGAATATAGAATTTGTCGATAAACAGTGTTTGAACCCGAAACATTAATAGAAGCCGATTATCCTTAATTATGTTAACTAGTACGTTTTGAATGATTTAAATTGTATAAAATATATAATGGCCAAAATTTATAGAAAATCTGTAAAGTCTGTAAGATTATGATGTCAAGCTGAAATATTTGGATGTATAAGTTGTATGCATTGTTTAGTGGGCCCAGATTACTAACTTGGACCTTAGCGATTGATAATTAAGTTAGTTGATGTAATTAAAACCCTAACTTTTGTGTAACACTGCAAGGATTAATTATTAATGGAATATGATGATTCCTTTCAATTTAGCTAAAATTATTATACAAGAGCTCAGGGCTATTAACTTAAAAAATGATCAGTGAATTGGAACAAATAAATTCCTCGTTAATATTGTAGCGACAATAGCCTGATTAACATGTTAACCATGTGTTATTTTCGGAACCAAACCTCTAAATATCATACTAGTTGGAAGCATGATGAGTTTGCTAGGATAATTTAGATAATCAGAATATTCTAGCCTAAATTACCATACCTGAAATAGAGCGAGAACCTGGATTAGGTAGATATGCCTCGTAATCAGGAGCATCCGATATTAAAGCATAAATAGTTTAATTATTGTAAAGAATTCAATATAGGCATTTTGACATTAAGTGTGTTCTTTTGAAATAGGTGACGAGAGGAATCAAGGTTTGCAGGATAGCAAGAAGAGGATATTATTTTTGTGAGAATTAAGGTAAGGGTAAAGCCTATCTTTCTTCTGGGAAGTGAATGATATTTAATGTTTGAATCCCTTGTGTCTATTTGTTGAATTTGATTGTTCTCGTTCTGGTACCTAGAACTCTTATTGTATTATTTATTATTCTATCCCATATTACCTATAGCCTTGCCGATTTTCCCTATATGTGTTGATATTTTGGTCTTGCTAACCAATTTCATTTCGTACTCCTAGTTAAATTGTTCTGCATGCTATTTATATAGCCTTTCCGGCCAATATTTTACGAATTGTACCATTTTGTTCAGTTTCACATATATATTTCTGATTAGTTATTTTAAAATATATTTTATTTGTTGGCATTATGTTAAGTCACCTTAAGGACGCTCATCGGGGGTTATAGCTTGATGGGATACCACGAGTCGGGTTGGGCCCGAGATTAAGTCCAGAAAGATAACTGGGGCGGTATGAATCGACAGTAGTTGGTCTCCTGACTAGTACTCACTAAAGATCCTGACTTGTAGATAGTTGAAGGTAGCTGTCTGCGAGTGGCAGGATCCAGCATATGGCTGGCCATGCCACATGTCTACCGAGCCGAGTGCTTGGGCAACCGAGTAATAAGAAAAATTTGTTATGTTATATTTATACTCCCTGTTACTATTTATGTTACGTTATATTTGTACTCAGTGTTACCATTTATGTTACGTTTTGTTCTGGGAGCGATAAGGTCGAAATTGCCAACAGTCTGCCAAATTTTGTATCACATGTGTTTTGTTGTATCATTACTTCATGTTGTAAATTATTGCATGTCCTGTTATTTGGATCCCTCTTTATTAGTACTTTGCTTATCGCTAGTTTCACTTTAAACAATTTTTCATGAGTTCTTATTGCACACTTCCTCACTAAGTCCTTAGGACTTTCCTCTCCTATTATTTCTTGTTTCCTTCCCTGATAGGATCTGAAGGAGATTAGAGGGCTCGAGGCTTGCCGAGTGGCTAGCGTATAAAGTTTTGTAATAGAATGGGTGTCTATGTATATATATATATAACTATGGACTTGACTAGGATACGCCTAATTCTTATGCTTAGACATTTTTAGTACCTTGTGTAAATAGTTAAGTAAGCTTGACACTATCTTTTTATGTGTATGTGTCTGTGTGCCTTAGGTTTAGTGGAATGTAATAGTAAGTTGAAATGAACAATTTTTAGGTTGTTGTGTAGCTTTTCAAACTAGAATTTTTTATGTGTGGATTTTGTTTGAATTATTTAAGTAAGACTAGAGTAGCACCTCAGCCTAAAGCACATACCTCCCGTATGATCCTTGGAGTGTGGAATTCTCAGTTAGTAGAGAAAAAGCTTGATTTTGGAAATGTTTGGATGTGAAAACTTGAGTTAAAAAATTCATGAACTATGATTTAGATATGACCTTTGGGATACATTAAGGAAATAAAAGGTTATGACTGGGATGACCAACCAGTGTATGATCTCTTACTTTTGGTATGTCAGGCATATGAATGTATGGTCATTGGAGAGGATGATGTTGTTTGGAATTATGGCTATATGTGAGCAATATCTATTAAGGTTGAATTTGATGAATGAATGACTATTTTGGAAAAATTTATATTTAGTGTGAAAAGAGTTACTTTGGATCAACATGGTGCAAGCAACATTAGTGGAAGTTGTATTTGATAAGCATAGGATCATTTTGAGAAGATATGTATTTGGGTCAGTAAGTGATTACCTTAGGACCCTTGTCGCGTACTTACAGATGAGAATTAGGTTGTATGGACACATAGGAAAAATGATTATTGTAGGTAATAGCGTATTTGAGAAATAAATGATTATTAAGGATGAGTGATGTCTGACTATGTGTACAATTGGAATCTAAATAGTGTGTTTGTATTAACAAGGGATAACATTATGGCAAGATGATCATTTTAGATAGATTGTCATTTAGAAAAAATGGTGCTTGACACGTAAATACAGTTGTGGCTCGAATGGTACGACTATTTGGAGAAACCAGTGCTTCAATAATGAGAAATTTGATGGGTATTATTTTTAAGATGACAACGGATAAGAAAGAAGGTTTAGTTGCCATAGGTGGTGAAGTTTGGAGGAAAAGACCCTGAGAACCTGAGCAAATGGTCTTAAACTAGTTGTGAGATATGTGATAAGCACAAAAATCTGAAAGAAAACACTAGATAAGGGTATGAAGCTTAGAGTTTAAATAGGAATTCTGGGAAAGAAGATGTAACACCAAGCATATGGTACGATTCCTTAAGAAATAAGGGTACAACCTTGGTAGAGAGAGTCTACAAGAAAAAAAAAATTGCAAAGTGATTAATGATCAGAGTAAGGATAACCGACTAAGGATAAGGAACCTAAAGAACACAAGGATGGTGTGACCTGAACGACGTGGTTACATATTAGACAAGTGGAACATAGGGGCACGGACTGAGCAATAAGGTGCAATTTGAGGTTCGAAATAATTTGATGAACAAAGGAATTAAGTATAAGCTTACTTTAGGAGGGATCTTGCATCACTAATAAGGATTGGTAGAATAATAGTAAGAGCTCGAAAAGAACTCATCAAGTTTGGGAATTAGGATGTCTTTTCCTCATAAGCTATTCAACCTAGTGTTACAATAAAATGGAAATTTGGGTAGGAGATAGGTTAGGAACTATCTTCTACTTGTAAAATAGATATTATGAATTGAAAAGATGCTAAGAGGGTTGACTCAAGCACTTACAAAAATTACAAATATGATACATAGAGACCCATTTGAACACTTGGGATTGATTATGGTGATATTGTTAGGAAATTTTTAAATTACTTGGAGTTGAGGACCGAAACATGCTATATCTGTGTTTGGCATCACGAACATTTAGGGGTTAATTCTATCAGAATTAAGGCTATAAGCAATCAAATATGGCCTCAAAATGTATCGAAGGTACAAAAATTCTTGGGTTCTTCGAATTATTACCTTTCAAGACTTCTCCAAAATAATAGATCTGAAGGTAAATAGAAAAGAGATAAAGTTTAAAGACCTGCAGGGAGGAAAGATGATTCTAAGGGATATAGAAGAGGAATGAGAACCAAAAAAAAAAAAAAAGGAAAAAGAATTGAGAAAGAACAAAGAGAGATAGACTCTTTACTAGGATTGAAGATTAGGAAGAAAAGGCCGCCAAATATATATATAACTATACCTAATGAGATTGCTTTCAGAGCAATAACTATAGGTGCTAACATCAGTATATGTTGAACCACAATTATCTTAGACCTAGTTGTGATCCTTTTATCAAACACTAGGCCATCTGTTAGTTTACCAACTATCTTATAGACACCATATATGGAAAGAGAAAAGCAAGAAACAAGGAAACATCTAACGTTGATACTAATCGAGTTCTGATATATCTTGGGGTTTAAAAAAAACTATATATCTTGAATCTTGCACAACAAGAACTAACAATGATTGGATACTAATTAACAGACATCTCATTTAATTATTGCATATAAGTGCGGTTTACACAATTGAGAAGCTTTGCAACTTATTGAATGGCATCATAAAAACTAACCCCAATGCATTCATCTGGTCGGGAAAATCTGGAAGAGGTTACTTCAGAACGGAGATGTCTAGTAAATGTCGAGGAAGGGACACGAGACCACAGGTGTATTCAACAGTGAGAAGAGAAATTATAGAACATATGATTGCAATGTGGCAGTAATTCATGCAATTGCGTCAGCAACAACGTTAGTTGAATAACTTTGAGAGAAGCAAGGAGCCTCTAAAGTTCAGAATTCTAGCACATCTCCTTAAGTTCCACCCCCCAATATTTACGGGTAAATCGGATCACTAAAAGGTAAAAGCTTGGATCAAGGAGATCAAAGATATTTTCTAGATGTTAGGTTACTTGGATGACCTCAAACTTATATTTGCCGTCCATCTGTTGGAAGGAGTTGTGGGTCAATGGTAGACCTTGGTAAGTCAACAATGGAAATATAAGAAAATACCTCATACCTGGGACAACTTTGTAAGGGAATTTATGGATAGATCCATACCAAGAGAAGTGAGAGATGCCTAAAAATAAGAATTTGAGGGTCTTACCCAAGGGGATATGATAGTGTGGCAGTATGAACCTAGATTCAGTAGATTATTCGATATGCTTTGCAGATATTAAGAAAAAAAGAGTGTAGGACTAAGAAATTTGTTAAAGGATTAAGATCTATAATATGACAGACCTTTACGCCTTACAAACAGTCTAACTTCGAGGAAGCCTTAGAGAGAGCATTATGAGTGGAGCAAGACCCCCTTGAGGTATATGCAAATGAGAGAAAAGGCAAGTGAGGGAAATCTTTCAAACTCATAATCGCTACTGGCGAGGAAGGTAGTTCAGGCCAAAAATGACCGAAAGTCCAATCTGGAAAGCTAAAGAAAAATTGTAGATTTTGTAGTGGATCGAATCATGAAGAGTCTAACTGTTGGAAAATGCTAGGATAGTGCATAGCGTGTAGCAGTGATTAACATCTTATTCGGGATTACATTAAAAGCAAGCAGTCAACCTCAAGTGCTCAAAAGGATAAAGGGAAACAAGTAGTTGAGGGCACTATCTAGGTTTTGAACATCAAGAGAGAGTCTGATCCCACATATTTTTGACTATATCTCTCAGATGGAATCTTAGGAGCAGCAGACATATTGTTTGTGACTGTATCTAGTATGTTTAGTTTTTGTGAACTTGTAGCTGGCTATTTGGGAATATATGACTTGTTATGATATCAAGCATGTTAAGTTTGAACTTGACTACTCCCTAATGTAAATATCATGTAAATATGAGTTTGTGGTGTTAATGATCATTTGTTGCCGTAGTGATCTTGTGATATGTTAAACAATAGCATGTACTCTATCAGGGTGAAATAGAGAAGCTTTTAAATACAAAAATGATCTGTGATGACGTGCATAAATATTACCTGGTAGAAAATAAGCATAAAATGCTTAGTAATTTTATGAGATCACCAAAGAGGTTTAAAACTCATTTTTAGGATAGTTTAATTTATTTCCTATAAGCTCAATCGAGGAAATCAAGAGAAACTTTAGGTAATGATGAATAACGGAACCATCGGTTATGAAATTATTAGTCAATCCTAGAAAAAAGGGTGACACCACATACCTTGGTAAGAATGGATATGTTGGGAAAATCCAGAAAGAAGAGATTCTTAAAACTTTTGACGAATTAAATGCCACTAAGGGTCGGATGAGGTATATCGTGACAATGAGAAACAACAGCATGTGATTGAGGTAATGTGTGAACGAGAGCAACTATGCACTAGTATTAATCGAAGTTCTTTTAGTCAATGATGAGAATCTGGGACTAAATTCTTTTGAAAGGGGGAGGATTGTGACATCCCTAAATTTGGTATTTTAGAAGGTTAAAAAAATTTTAGGGTTCAAAACGAAATAGAAAAAATCTAATCGTAAAGAACCTGAAAGTTTAGGGGATCAATCTATAAAATTTTTGGGTCAATTGAAGGCACTAACTTGTCCTAGGGATCAATTGCAAACTAAAATTAGGTTTTGGGGCCAATATGAGGCACTTTGAGAATTGAAGGATTCAATTAAAAACTAAAGGAAAGTTTTGGGGTCAAATTTGTAATTTCTAAAAGATGCTTTTTAAATAGCAAAGCACCCCCCCCCCCCCAAACTTCTTCAAAGTTTCTCTATGCAACCCCAACCATCCTCTTTGGTGATTCCACTCTAGCGATGGTGAAAACTCGAAACCAAACCGACCATTCCGTTCTTTTCTTCACGATGAACATGACCATACCCAAAACGCTTGAAGCCAACCACCGGGATGCTGAAATTTGCAACCCAAGGTTGAGCAACGGTAGAGGTGATGGGCGTGGTGGTTCTGGAAACTTTTGGGTACAGCCAGGAGGTGGAAATTGACGAGCTTAGTGAGGAGAAGACGTTGGCAGCTTCAATTTTCAGTTTCGGCCACCAGCGATAAAGGAACTGAGAAAAATGGGCAATGGCGGCCGGTGGCAAAGTAGTGAGGTTTTGAGCCAAATTGGGTGGCCATTCGTTAGCGAACTTCAAAATTGATTTGGTGGTTTTGAAGTACACAACAAAGTGCGTGTTTTGGTGCGGCTAGATTCCAGTTTCGGTAGCAGCACGAAGTGGCGGTCCGATGGTTGAAGGTTAGTTTGTTTGGGATAACAATCCGAGTCCATGTGGCTTACTATTGTGTAGTGGTTTGGTCTTGGACTTGGTCAATTGGATAAACCTCCAGTTGATCGATTAAAATTAATTCCCAAATTTGATTTAGTTAACTTGTTAAGCTAAGTTTGAAGTGAATATTTCTTAACTAGACCAAATTATGTAATTACAAGTTATGCGATTGAATGTAGAATTTGTCTATAAATGGTGCTAGAACCCGAATCATTAATAGAAGCCGATCATCTTTAATTGTGTTAACTACTACGTTTTGAGTGATTTAAATTGTATAAAGCATATAATGGCTAAAATTTATAGAAAATCTATAAAGTCCGTAAGATTATGATGTCAAGCTGAAATATTTGGATATATATAAGTTGTATGCATTGTTTAGTGAGCCTGGATTACTAACTTGGACCTTAGCAATTGCTAATTAAGTTAGTTGATGTAATTAAAGACCTTAACTTTTGTGTAACAATGCAAGGATTAATTATTAATCGAATATGACGATTCCTTTCAATTTAGCTGAATTATTATACAAGAGCTTGGGGCTATTAACTTAAGAAATGATAAGTGACTTGGAACAAATAAATTCCTCGTTAATACTATAGCAACAATAGCATGATTAACATGTTAAGCATGCGTTAATTTCGGAACCAAACCTCTAAATATCATACTAGTTGGAAGCATGATAAGTTTGTTAGGATAATTTAGATAATTAGAATATTTTAGCCTAAATTACCGTACCTAAAATGAAGAAAGAACATGGATTAGGTAGATATGCCTCGTAATTAGGAACACCCAATATTAAGGCATAAATAGTTTAATTATTATTAAAGAATTCGATACAAGCATTTTGACATTTAGTGCGTTCTTTTGAAATAGGTGATGAGGAGCCAGGGTTTGTAGGACAATAAGATGAGGATTGCATTTTTTTTGTGGAAATTAAGGTAAGGGTAAAGCCTATCTTTCTTTTGGGAAGTGAATGGTCTTCAATGTTTGAATCCCCTGTGTCTATTCGTTGAATTTGATTGTTTTCGTTCTAGTGCTTAGAACTCCTATTGTATTATTTGTTACTCTGTCCCATATAACCTATAACCTCGTTGACTTTCCCTATATGTGTTGATATTTTGGTCTTGCTGACCAATTTCATTTCATACTCCTAGTTAAATTGTTCTACATGCTATTTATATGGCCTTGCCGGCCAATGTTTTATGGATTGTACCATTTCATTGAGTTTCACATATATTTTTCTTATCAATTATTTTAAATATGTTTTATCTGTTGGCATTATATTAAGTCACCCTAAGGACGCTCTTGGGGGATTACTGATCGATGGGATGCCACGGGTTGGGTTGGGCCCGAGATTAGGTCTGGAAAGACAACCAAGCGATATGAATTGACGGTGCTGGTATCCCAGCTAGCACTCACTAAAGATCCTAACTTGTAGATTGTTGGAGGTAGCTGTCTGCAGGTGGCTGGATCTAGCATATGGTCGGCCATGCCACATGTCTACCGAGCCAAGCGCTTGGATAATAGAGTAATAAGAAAAAATTGTTATGTTATATTTGTACTCCATCTTTTTGTTTATGTTATGTTTTGTTCTGGAAGCAATAAGGTCGGAATTGCCAACAGTCTGCCGAATTTTGTATCACATGTATTTTGTTGTATCATTACTTCATGTTGTAAATTATTGCACGTCTTGTTATTTGGATCCCTGCTTATCAGTACTTTACTTATCACTAGTTTTACTTTCAACAGTTTTCCATGAGTTCTTGTTGCACTCTCCCTCACTAAGTCCTTAGAACTTACCCTCTTCTATTATTTCTTGTTTCCTTCCCAAATAGGATTTGAAGGAGATTAGAGGGCTCGAGGCTAGCTGAGTGGTTGGCGTATAAAGTTTTGTAATAGATTGGATGTCTATGTATGTATATAACTATGGACTTGATTAGGATGCACCTAGTTCTTATGCTTAGACATTTTGAGTACCTTGTGTAAATAATTAAGTAAGCTTGACATTGTCTTTTTATGTGTATGTGTTTGTGTGCCTTGGGTTTAGTAGAATATAATAATAAGTTGGAATGAATGGTTTTTGGGTTGTTGTGCAGCTTTTTAAACTAGAATTTTTTATGTGCGTATTTTGTTTGAATTTATGTGAATAACACTAGAATAGCACCTCCGCCTGAAGCAGGCACCTCCCGAGCAAGGTACTAGAAATCCAAACAAAAAGATTGCAATAAATAAATTCCCTAAAATATGACTTGAAAATTTATGTAAAAAAACAACACCATATATCGGTGCTTCTATCAAAACATAATTTTAAAAACAAACACCCAACAAAATACATAGGAAACCTTTTTTTTTAAATCAATAGAAAAACCCTAAACCTTTATTTTAAAAATTAATTTGTGCAAAAAAACCCCTAAACAGAACATTATAACATTAACTAAGGAAAAATAATAACCACAGTCACATAAATATAAAGAAATCCCATACACATAAATCTAACATTACAAAACATAAACATGAGTAGTTGACTAAAAACCCTACAAAAAAGAACACTGGAAAGAGAACAAATAAAATCAGGAAAAGCCCTACACTTAACTAATAAAAAAATATATCATATACCAATACTTCAACCAAGACATAATGCAAAATATAAACACCCAACAAAAATAGATGAAAAACACCATTTTTCAAAAATTAACAAGAAAATCCAAAACCCTCATTTTAAAAAAATCAAATGCATAAAACACCCTAAAACAAAAAATGATAACGTCAAGTAAAGAAACATAATAATCATATTTTGATAAAACAAAAGAAATCCCATATGAAAATCCAAGACAACAAAATACAAACAGAACAAAGGACTAAAACCCAACAGAAAAAAGCATTAAAAAAGGAACAGATAAAACAAGAAGAAAAAAAACCCACACTAAGTTAATCAAAGCGTCCACTCATCAACAAATCAGAAGAAAAGAAACCATAAATCCAACAAAAGGAAAATAAAAATAAAGCAAGATACCTATACATAAGAACTACCCAAACCAACAACTAAGATCTGACTAACTAAGGAATGTACAGAATACTTTCCAAACAAGATAAACCCTAGTAAACATAGCAAACAAAGCATGCAAACCAAGGTATATTTTGCAAAATTAAAACGAAAAATCTACAAAAAAGGAAAACAAACTCATCCTGCAGTCAAGATATATGGTAAAGGTATATTTTCTAAAATAAAAACAAAAAATCTAAAGAAAAAGGAAAAACAACTTGTCTTGCGGTTGAGATTTATCATCCACTGTAACAAAGTAAAGTACTCGCAAATCTCCACGCCATATCACAAATCCATTAGCTTGGTCCAACCCTTTTTTTTCTCTCTCATACTCTAACAAATATGAAGTACAAGAAAGCATTGAAAAAATTAATGTCAAATCAGCAAATCTGTCCTCCCCTAACAAAAAGGTAAACATGATACTAATATTTACAAAAACGGCGTCATTGCTCCCCCTTTCCACTAAAAAACCAAAAAAGAAGAAAATGCTTTATTTATCAAACATAATTTACGATACCTTTTCAAATAAATGCTGAATGAAACGGCATCATTTAATAATCTAACTATTTTCCACAGAAATCACGAAACAATGGCATCATACTTTAAACAATAAAAAAAATGGAAAGTCACTAATGATTCCTATTCATAAAATACAACTATCCAACCCCCCCCCCCCCCGCACCAACAGAACACCACCAATTTAGGATAAAAAAGGAAAAAAAATTAGCCCAATAAAAAAAGAATAGAAAAAACTCAATTTCTTCTAAACAATGAAGCATGACCCACATAATTAATTACAAAAAGACAAAAGTAAAATAATAAGTCCAGCAAAGAACACAACCAACATAAACAAATTTAGTCCAAGAAAACAAATTAAAAAAGAAAAACCAATTTCTTCTAAACAATGAAGCTTGGTCTATATAAGTAATCACTAAAAGACAAAATCAAAACAAAAAATCCAGCAAAGAGTACAACCACCATAAGCACATCCATATCCCAAAAAAAAAAAAAAACACAAAAACACGAAAAAACCCACCCGTGCATATACTATTCACACGTGTATTTGTGTATATATAAGATAGTAATATAAATGAGTTAACATTTAAAAGTTGAAAAATAATACAGTATATCATCTGTAGGATTTTCTACATTTTCTTCTTATAATCTTGAGAAACTTTATGCTAGTGTAAATGATTTATAGGTGCAATTTGTCATCTCTTATCAAAGTTCCAGTAAAATTGGGCAACTTTGTTTCATTTTCATCACTTGGTTGCTCAAATTCATTGGAACTAACTCTCAATGGTTTTTCACTTCGATGTCTACCTCAAATTCTATAACATTGAGTAAAGCCCTTATAGAGAAAAAGAAAGATGGCAAGTAACAAGAGAAATAAAGTACAAGGCAATATATATATATATTATTAAAATAACAAGGTGTACAACATATATATGTATACAACTCACAGCACTCACACTAATTTTGACTACACACCACTCAATTTGTTTAGTTGCCTTGCTTTCTCTTTTATTTCTCTTACTTGGAGCAAAGCCCACAATCCCATATTTATAGATGCTTAAGTCGGTTAATAAACCGACACTAAGCTTATTATTTAATATCATTGATTAAGCCACAAACCAACATTAAGTATTTAATGCAATCAATCATATGCCAAAATTGGAAGAACATTTTGGCAATAGAAACTTTTCTCGAGGTGCTGTGAAGCTTTGGGGGGGGAGAGAGAGAGTCGGTGAATTTAACACTTCTCCTCGATGACTACTCTATCCTATGTCACTCCTTCTTTTTGCCATGCCAAGTTTCCTTCTAAAATCTTCAAATTTTGCAATACTTAATCCTTTGGTAAAAATATTTGCAACCTTGTCTTCCGTCTTGACATACTTCATCTCGATTTTGCCTTGCAATATTTTTTCTCTTAAGAAGTGATAATGTACTTCCATGTGCTTGGTTCTTGCATGGAATACCAAGTTTTCTACGAGATGTATTGCCGATTGGTTGTCGCAATATATTCGCACAGAGTGGTTATTTGATTGTCCAAGATTCTTCATGAGTAGCATCAACCATGCATTTTCTTGCGCTGCCACAGCTGCTGCTTGATATTCTGCCTCGGTGTTGGATAATGAGATTGTTAGTTGTCTTTTGCTGCACCAAGAAATTGGTCGTTCTCTAAGGCTGAATACTAACCAGTAGTTAAACATCTTGTATCTCGATCACCAGCATAGTTAGCATCACAATGCCCAACTACTTCACATTTTTCTTCTTTCTTGTATAATATTCCATAATCAATCGTGCCTCTCACATAGCATAAAATTCTCCATACGACTTCCAAGTGGGGCTTTTTTGGATTCTGCATATATCGACTCACAAGTCCTACTGCATATAGTACATCTAGCTATGTCATGGTGAGATAGATAATGTTGTCGACTATTCACCTATAAATTGTGGCATCTTCAAGGTCCTCTCTTTTGATAGAGCATAATTATGCGTTAGCTTCTATTGGAGTTGAGATGGGCATGCGTTCCAATATCCCATACTTCTCAAGTAGTTCCTTGGCATACTTATGTTGAGATAAAAATATCTCTTCTTCATCTCTTTCTACTTCGAGCCCAAGGAAGTGCCTCAACTCTCCAAGTGCTTTTATGTGAAAGCAGACTAACAAATTAGCTTTTATTTGATGTATCTCTTTTTCGTCATCTTCTGTGATGATTAGATCATCCACATAAACAAGCACGACTGCGATCTTGCCATTTTGAGTTTTCACAAATAAGCTTGAATCTGCTAACGCCATAGTATAGCTACTTTGAGTCATAAATTCTGCTATCTTCCCATACCATGTTCTTGGTGCTTGCTTTAGTCCATAGAGTGCCTTTTTCAAATTTCATACATAGGTTGGATATGTTTGCTCTCAAAACCTTGTGGCTGCTTTATGTATATTACTTTATCTAATTCTCTATGCAAGAATGCATTCTTCACGTCCATCTGCCAGAGTTTCCAATCCTTGCTTATTGCTAAAGCCAAAAGAATGCAGACTATAGTGATATTTGCTACTGGACCAAATGTCTCATCATAATCCAGCCCATACTTTTGAGAAAATTCTCTGGCCACCAGTCGTGCTTTATGTCTCTCGATTGATCCAGCTAGTTTACTCTTTATCTTGTAAACTCATTTGCATGATATGAGCTTTATGTCTTCGGGCCTTGGCACTAATTCCCAAGTCTCATTTTTGCAAGTTTTATCCAAATAGGAATCTTAGGCTAACATCACGTAAATGGATTCTACTTTTTGCCCCTCCATAAGAGGTGTGCTTGTCAATTTGAGACTTAGGCATACCTTTATGTCATTTGGCCCAAACACTATATAATTTTTGGATTTTGTTATGCGACACTGATAATAAGTTCTTTTTCATACCTGGCACATGATATGCATTCTACAATTTCACCTGTTATGGGGTATGACGAGGCACAATTACTGTATTACCAATGTTAGTAATGGGTAAATTATTGGTTGTAATCACAACCCGTCCTTCTTTGTACTCAGACATACTTACTAATTTTTCTTTATCTCTTATCATGTGCTTAGAGCATCCGAAATCCACAATCTAATCATCATCATAATTAATCAAGTTCTTACTTACCATTGTGAGTGCAATCTCTTCCTCTATATACGAGAGTGCCACTTCCTTCGTCATGTGTTCTTCTATTTCTTGAACAGCAAAGGAGGCTTGGAAATCCCATTCTTCTTCACTCTCATTTTGAATATGTTACGATGTTGCCATGTTCCCTTCTGCTTGTTTGTATCGACAATCACGAGCATAATAACCTTTCCTGCCGCAATTATAGCATTAATTGTTTTTGCGATGAAGAGCTTTATCTCCTATTTTATCTTGGCTCGACTGCATTTCCCTTTGTTGCCAGCTCTTTCCTTGCAGCCTCCTCTTTTGAAATCTTCCTTGCCTTGCATTTTGTTCCTCATTTTTAGGTCTCACAGTCTTATGATCTTTTGGGACATTTATTTCTTACTATAAAGAGTTTTCTCTTCATCTTTGATTGAGGTTTTAGACATTTATTTGTCTAAAGCCTCTTGAATTGCCAATATATTCTCTAACTTATTTAAAGTTGGCTTATGTGCCCATCCATATGTTGTCGTAACAAGACCAAGAAATTCAGGTCGCAATCCATGGATTATGATACTCCTCATTCTTGTCTCAGTAATTGCATTTTCAGGATCTAATTTGGAAATTTCTTGGCATAAGAATTTAACTCTAGTGAAATAATCACTTACCGTCGTATCATGTTGTGAGATCGACATTAGCTCATTCTCGAGCTGTTGTAACTTGGCATCATTCATCCAAGCGAATATCCCTACAAGTGTATCACATGCTTCTTTTGGTGTTTTTGCATCTTTGATCTGCTGTAGTAAATCATTCTCTATGGCTATTGATAAAGCATACATGGCTTTTTCGGCTTGGACCTTTCATCTTTCTAAATCATCCTCTTTAGTTGGAGGTTGAGTTTTAATTCCTCCAACGATACTTCATAAATCTTGACCGAGCAGGTAAAATTGCATACGAACACTCTAGGTGCTATTAAGTTTTTCAATTCCACTTACCGAAGTGGACATATCTGCCATTGTGACTTGGTAAACCTTGACCAAGTAAGTTCGATCCCAGATCGACTAGATTCACAGTCCCAGACTGCGCACCAATGACACTTCGATGCAACACAAATTTATTTGGTTGCTCTACTCTGTGCACCCAATTTTGTGGACCCTAATTGATATCATTAAGGGTCCTCGATAACCTGGCTCCTATACCACTTGTAGAGGAAAAAAAAAGATGCCAAGTAACAAAAGAAATAAAATACAAGGCAATATATATATTATTGAAGTAACAAGGTGTACAATATATATGTAAACAACTCACAGCACTCACACTAATTTTGATTGCAGACCACTCAATTTGTTTGGCTACCTTACTTTCTCTCTCATTTCTCTTACTTGGAGCAAAGCCCACAATCCCACATTTATAGATGCTTAAGTTAATTAATAAACCGACATTAAGCTTATTACTTAATATCATTAATTAAGCCATAAACTGATATTAAATATTTAATGCAATCAATCATATGCCAGAATTAGCAGAAACTTTTCTCGGGATACGAGAGAGAGAGAGAGAGAGAGAGAGAGAGAGAGAGAGAGAGAGAGAGAGAGAGAGAGAGAGAGAGAGAGAGTCCATGAATTTTAATAGCCTTTGCATTTTCTTAACAAGTCTTGCATGTGACAGATATTAAGGCATCAATAAGAATGTAGCAAAATAGTATAATTTTCTACTATATACGTGAAATCCTATGGAACTCTCTAATAAGCAGTACTCTGCATATCTCACAATTAAGACCCAATACACAAAAAATCCACTATTTTAATTTATTTCCTTAGTTAAGAAGACAATCCTAGAGCTTAATTTGGAGAAGAAGATATGTTAAAGTATATGTACTCCCTAAAAAGCCCGAGCATTTCTTAGCTATTGGAGGCCTATCTTATTTGATTATTCACTATTCATGTCCTAAAAATATATCTATATTTCTTCAGATCATCACCCTTTTTAACACTACACATGTTTTTTTAATGCCCACTATATAAATTTTATGCTCAAAATATATACAAATCCCTTGATTAAGTAATTTCTTTCTTTCAACAAAGCTCGCACACTTAATCATTCATGAAAATGATTATCTCATTTCAATTCTTTCCAATAAAATATTTGCTACTCATAAAGCAAAAAGTCTAAATTATAAAAATGTCCTAAAATATAAAGTATATGTACCTATATTCCTAACCCGATCCACATCCATTTTTGTTTTTGATTCAGACCTTGCAGTTTCATCCAAACGAAATTTCATTTAGTGATCCATTTAAATCTATAGAAGATAAATAAGCAAACTAAATCAACATATATAATTAAATAATTTGTCAAGGCAATATATCATCAAAATTCCGTAACACTTGAGATTAATTAAGCTTTCATCTTTTTGTGCTTTGACAATGACTAGATTCTTATCAAATTCATAAAGAATTATTTTATCAAAATTAATAAAAAAGCTTGCCTTTTCTAAGTTAATTGGAATATTTGTGTGAATATTATTTAGTTTTATAATGACATTTATTAGTAGCCTACGGATTCTATCCCCGGAGATTATGCCACGAAGACCAAATGACCAACTATCTATTTTGTACAAATCAGAATAGTAAATTTATCAATTTGACAAAACCTTGACAAGGTATGAAGTGGATCAAGAAAAATAGCACATTTAAATTGTATATTGTCAAGCACATATCTACAGGGAAGAACCAATGATAAAGTAAATAATTAATAAAATAAACATATCGGTGGACATTCAACTGCATAAAAAATTAATACTTGAAACTTTATCTTTTTTTTCCCCCTTTTAGATTTAACTTTAAGTTAACTATAATTAAAATTTTCTATGACTAAAAATGAGGTCTGTGGAGGTGGAATATACAAATGGTGCTTCGACAAACTCCATGTTTCCAAGGAAAATACCACTTAAAGAAGTAGAAGAACATTTTCCTAATAACAAAAAGCTTTTGGTTACTAAATAATCTAATGACACCCAACAGTTCATATGTGAGATAATAATATTCAAACATTAAAGATCACAAAATATCAGGAGGCTGGATGAGACTTTTTGGAATCAACCATATATAGTTGAAGCAGATTTGAGGAAGAAAAAAAGGAACTAACAACATGACTGGGAGATGATAATGCTCATACCTTTAAGAAATATTTGAACTGCTTTAAGTTTGAAAATGAAAATACGACATAAGAGTCGAATACAAAAATGCTTTCCCTTCGCAGTTTTTATCACCCCTTCAATAATTTGAGGGATCTCTTTTTAGTATTTCTTTCAATTTTGGGAGAAAATTTCATATTACTGTAATTAATGATAATTGAGTTTTTGGGAAATAGAGATAAAAGCCTTATTAATCATTCAGCACTTATATGCTTGAAAAAGCAACCAGTGGAATGTTGCCATATTAATTTGGAGCGCTTTGATGATTAAGTTGTTATATGTGAAAGTATTTTTAGCAAATTATCAATTAAGAATATGAAAATGGTGGGTAATATTCCTATATCTCGGTTAAGAGAGACAACAACATTATTAATCATTTTGCACTTATATGCTTGTTGCCATATTATTTTGGAGTGCCTTGATGATGAAGTTGTTATATGTGAAAGCATTTTTAGCAATTTATCAATTAAGAATATGAAAAATGATGGGCAATATTCCGATTTCTTGGCTATAAACAAAATTAAGAAAAGAAAGAAAAGAGAAAGGAAATGGAAAACTACAATTTTTAAAACTACTAGTGGGGGCTTACATTATAAATGTTAGAATAACTAACCATTTATATGGTATAGAGGTTATTAAGAAATCTTATTTTGCCCTTTCTTCTTTTCTCTTCTATTGAAAACACACGAATAGTCCAATTTTAAACCCTAGATCTTGCCAATTGACTTATGTTAAGGTATTTTGAGTTGGTAAATTTTGCTTAAAATTCAAATAAAATACCAGGGGGCTTTATTTGATGGGAGATATTCTAGAAAACAAAAGAACCAAAAAGTTTTCTTAAACGTATAACTAGGATACTTTTCAAGCTAGAAACTATAAGACATAAAACATATAGCTACTCTTGGTAGAGATAGCCTCCTATATAGCCATGAAATAATACAGTTCTAATTTGCAAATAAATTGACCAAATACAAGAGCTATTTTTCTTGAGTGCACAACTAGCAAAATGCATTTCTAAGTAGACAAATAGACAGGGACACCAAGGACTCAAAAAGAAAAGAAAAGAAAAGAAAAGAAGCAAAAAATGGTCAAATTTCTAAAGCTCCTTTTTTTAATGCTGAAGATGAGAGTTCCTAGTCACCACAATCCTAGACTAGCTAGTTTTTTATTATCTCAGTCTAGGATATCAGTAGTTTAACAATGAAGAGTGAATGAATCAAAATGATTCCGTGTTTAAAAATTTTATGCAAACATTTCTCAAGTTTTAGACGTTCAAAGCCCCTTTTATCAATTAAGGTATTATAGAACAGTAATACGGTTTTCTCATCATCAATTGAACTAATATGAGGCCATAAAGAATATAATATTAATATTTAAAATACTTTAAATATCAAGAGTTACTGACTGAGGTAATTTACAAGCCTTGAATCCCCCAACTCCCATCCTGCTTCTGTACCAAAAGAATCCTATCCCTTACTTGTTCACTGGTTTAATTTGAATAGTAGAAGAAATTAAATGGGAAACACAGTTTTTTCATAAGATGATAAATTAAGATTAATGGTTCAATGATAATATAAAGATATAATTTTTTTTGTTGTTGTCTTTTTCCTTTTCTGCGTTAATATATAATCAAGTGGAACACGATCACTATATATTTAAAAGTAATGACACCAGAATAATTCAAGATGAATTATGGGGTGAAGATACAAGTCTTTGTGAGAACATTAGTCATTTGTATAGGAAATTAGCCTAAGGATGTTGTATCAATTGGTATACTTGGAATCAATTCTCACGATGTTGTGATAGATTTTGGGACAAATTCTTGGAATAAATTGCTTTTATTGAGAATGAACTTGGTGGTGAGCCATACCATTGAAAATCCACGGGTGTCTAGTTTCTAATGCAATAAATGGTTTTTGAAAAACATTTTTCTACAAAGAGTCATGATGGAATTACTAAGGACTACCAGATTGTGTGCTATTACTGATGCTTTTGAGAATATCAAGGGGCACTCGATTTTGGACTAATTTTAGTAGTTCTTTTTACTTTATTTCTTGGTTCTTGAGTCCTTTATGCTTTTACTTGATCTTTTTCAGCTGAACTTGTTGGTTTTTATATTTTCTAGATTATGATAAGTGTGTCTTACTTTCGGAGTCATCTTATATTTGGAGGGTTGTTCCAAACTTTATAAGGTCACCTCTTATAATCATTTGAGGAGATTATTTTGAAGAATATAACTCATATTTTGAGTATTTTGGTTTGTTTTTAAGAAAATAAATCTTCTTGCTATTACTTTAAACTCTTAGATGGATTGCTAGAGTAATGAGTATTGTTAAACAATCTAAGTGGTACCTTGTGGTTCCTCCTACTTCTCCATACATGTTTGATATCAAATTGGTTATTGGAGCTTTGATTTTTCAATGGTTGTTCATCACAAAAATAGGCCAAACATCGACGATCCTGCAGCTTCTCAAGAGACTTCTGTAATATTGAGTTGGAAGATTTAATGAGACAAGTGCAACAGCTATAGTAGCATCTTGCTTGCTGCGAACCTTTAGGATGTAATGTTGAGGGTCATGTTTCAGAGGCTGAATTGAATGGAGTGGATGTCAAATTATCTCATGGCAGTCAAAATAATGATTCAAGTGAAGATTCTTCACCTCAAAGAAATGTTGATAATGTTCGATCTCATGATTTTAAAGTCGATATTCCAGATTTTGATGAAAGAAATAATTTGGATAAGTTCATAGATTAGCTAAATTTTATTGAGAGAATCTTTGAATTCAATGAAATCCCTAAAGATTGCAAGGCAAGGTTAAGCTAGTTGCCATCAAGTTGAAGAAACATGCATATATTGGGTGGGAACACTTAGACGCAATGTGCATGTGATGGAAAAAGACAAATCAAAACTTGGGAAAAGATGAGGGAACTTTGCAAAAAATTCTTATCCAAAAATTATCATCAAGATGCATTTCTTAAATACCATAATTTCAAACAAAAAGATTCATTTGTGGAAGATTACATTGCTAAATTTGAAGTGTTCATGATGAGATGTGACGTTGTAGAGCTGGAAGAACAAACTATTGCTCGTTTTCTTGGAGGATTTCGTAATGACATCTGCAATGTAGTGCAATTGCAATCTTACTAGGCTTTTAATGATGTATGCAAGTTGGCTCTCAAGGTAGAAAGACAACAAAAAGAATCAAGCCAAGGTGCTGCTCGATTTTCTTCACATGGAGGTACTTCTAAGTAAGGAAGTACATCTACTTCTATGCCTACACCCGCACTAAAAGAGGCAAAACAAAAATATGTTGTAAACAAAGAAAGTAGTGGTGGTTATGTAAGGGCAAGTGGCTCTAATACTAAAAAATCATACTTCAAGCACAAAGGTTTTGGACACTTTGCTGCGGATTGTCCAAATAGCAAGATTATCACTCTTGTAAAAGAGGAAATTGATGATGAAACTTATGTAACAACCCCTATCTATGATGAATCAAATGAAGAGGAGGAGATTGTCTATGAAGATCATGAAGAATCTTTAGTCATTCAACACAGCCTCAAGGCAACCTATGTGGAAGATGATTCTTGGCTCCCCAATAATATTTTCCACACAAGGTGATTTTTTATGCAAAGTTTGTAATGTCATCATAGATGGAGGAAGTTGTAAGAATGTTGTAGCTACTACAATGGTGGAAAAGTTGAAATTGGAGACAGAGGATCATTCTCAACCATACAAGTTATCTTAGCTTTGCAAGGGGAATGAGGTAAAAGTAAATGAAAAATGTCTTGTTTGATTTTCCATTAGTAAATACCAAAATGAGTTTGGTGTGATATTGTTCCAATAGATGCTTGTCATTTGCTTCTTGGTAGACCTTGGTAATATGATAAAACTTTACATAATGGTTTTAAGAACACTTATTCTTTTTTCAAAACTAATAAACAAGTTATTTTAGGTCCATTCAAAATGGGGAATGGTCCTAAACCTTCAAAAAGGAAGGGAAATAATTTGCTCTCTAAATCTCAAATGGACAAGGCGATTGGTGAGTCCATAAAGGCTTTACTTTGATGGTTTTTGAAGAAAATAAAAAGGGTCATGCTGTCCCATGGCAGGTACAACCACTGCTATAGGAATTCCAAGATGTAGTACCTAAAAAAATTACACCTAAACTCCTTCTAATGTGAGAAATTCAACATTGCATTGATTTAATTCCTAGTGCTTTGCTTCCAAATAAAGCAGCTTATAGAAAGAGTTCAAAAGAGTATGAAGAGTTATAGAGACAAGTTGATGAACTTTTATCCAAAGGCCGTGTGCAGGAGAGTAAGAGTCCATATGCTGTACCAGCTCTTTTTTTGTGCCAAGAAAGAATGGTTCTTGGCATATGTGTATTGATAGTATAGCAGTAAATAAAATTACTATCAACTATCATTTTTCTATCCCTCATCTTAATGATCTTCTTAGTCAACTTTATAGTTTCAAGATTGATTCTAAGATTTATCTTAGAAGTGGCTATCATCAAATTCATATGAGAATCGAATATAAATGGAAGACAACCTTTAAAACAAGAGATGATCTCTATGAATGGTTGGTTATGCCATTAGGTCTTTCTAATGCCCCTTCTACATTCATGCTGCTCATGAACCATATTTTTAAACCTCTCATTGGGAAGTGTTGTAGTTTATTTTAATCATATTCTTGTCTATAGTTGATCTCGGAGGAACATTTGAATCACCTTCGACAAGTATTTGAAGTGCTAGGAGAGCAAAAGTTATACGCAAATGTGAAGAAGTGTCATTTCTTCTCAACAAGCCTGATTTTCTTAGGCTATGTTGTTTCTTTGGAATGCATTAAGATGGATGAGAATAAGATTGAGGTGATCTTAAGTTGGCCAACACCTAAATTTATTCATGATATTTGAGGTTTTCATGGTTTAACTTCCTTTTATCTCAGATTTATCAAAAACTTCAGCACTATAATAGGACATATCACTGAGTGCTTAAGTGGTGGCAGTTCAGATGGACAGAAAATACACAAAAGAGCTTTGATCTTCTTAAGAGAATGGTTACAGAGGCTCCAATATTGTAGAGTTTTTGAAGTTGATTGCGATACTTCAAATGTGGGAATTGGTGCCGTTAAAGCCTATTGTTTTCTTTAGTGAAATGTTGAACAACTCTCATCATAATTACTCTACTTACGAGAGTAAGCTCTTTGTCATTGTTTGTGCTTTGGATCATTGGTAGCATTATCTTTTACACAACAAGGTTGTTCTCTACTCAGATCATGAGGCATTGAAGTACTTGAATTCTCAATAAATATTGAATTCTCGGCATGCTAAGTGGGTTAAGTATCTACAAGCTTTCAATTATGTCATCAAGCATAAATTCGGTATTCTTAATCGTGTTGCGAATGCTCTTAGTTGAGACATTCTTTGCTATCCACTTTGCAAAGAAAAGTCATAGATTTTGAGATACTAAAAAATATCTACAAAGAAGATCCATACTTTACCAAGATTTGGGAAGAATGCTTGAAGGGTCCATTTAAATATTTCTTGATTCAAGATGGCTTTCTTTTCAAAGATAAGTTGATATGTGTCCCAAATTGTTCTCTAAGTCAAGAAATTATTTTTAAAACACATAACAGAGGTTTTGATGGACATTTTGGAAGAGAGAAAACTCCGAACTTGCTCAAGAAAACTTTTATTGGCCTAGAATGGAAAGAGATGTCAGGCATTATGTTGAGAGATATAGAACTTGTCACGTTGCTAAAAGTTGTGGGTAAACTACTGGCTTGTACACTCCATTGCCAATTCCAATAGCTCCTTAGGAAGATGTGAGTATGGATTTTGTGATTGGTTTGCCTTGCACTCAAAGGAATAAAGATATAGTCATGGTGGTTGTTGATTAGTTCTCCAAAATGGCACATTTTGTTCCTTGCACTAGGACTTTGAATGTTACACATGTTGTTGATCTTTATTTTAAAGAAATTCTGAGATTTTATGGCATTCCAAAGACTATTATCTCATATCGGGATACAAATCCTGAGTTATTTTTGGCGCACACTTTGTAGAAAGCTTGGAACTAAGCTTCAATTTAGTTCTTCTCGTTATCTTCAAATGAATTGGCAAATGGAGATTGTTAATAGGAGCTTTGAGAATATTTTGAGAAGCTTGATCGGTAAAAATGTTTATCATTAGGATATGGTTATGGATCAAACTGAATTTGCTTATAATCAGTATTCCAGCCAAACAATCGGGAGAAGCCGTTTTGAGATAGTCTATGGCAGCAATCCTATTTCTCTATTAGATTTACCTCCACTTTTAATTATTCAATACTTTAGTCGTGATGGAGAGAATCATACTAAATACATCAAGAAGTGCATGAACAGGTTCGACAAGAAATTTTCAAGCACAATGAGAAATATCAAAGAATTGCCAACAAGCATCGAAAGCCAGCAACTTCTAAGGAAGGTGATTTAGTTTGGATCCACCTTCACAAAGAGTGTTTTCCTCTTACTCATCATGAAAAACTACAACCTAAAACTGACGGTCATCTCACAATATTACAAATAATTGGTAAGAATACTTATAAAATTGAAATGCTCATTGATTATGGAGTTTCAAGAACCTTCAATGTCACTGATCTTTCTCTTTATATTGATGATGAGTTTGATCAAACCTCCAGGGTGAGTCTTTTCCAAACAAGGAGAAATGACATTAAAATAATTCAAGATGAAATATGCAATGAAAATACAAGTCCTTGTGTGAAAAGTACTCATTTGTACAAGAAAGTCATGCCTGAGGACGTTATATTAATTGGTGCACTTGGAATCAATACTTAGTATGTTGTTATAGATTTTGGGACAACTTTTCGAAATAAACTACTTTCATTGGGAATGAAATATGTGGTGATCTATATACCATTGGAAAGCCACATGTGTCTACTGTCTAAGCAATAAATGATTCTTGAAAAGCATTTTTCTATAGAGAGTTATGATAGAATTATTGAGCGATAAAGAAGGATTTCTAAAAGACCAAGATGCCTTTAGTTTTAACCAATTCCCTAAAAATGCCCAAAGATTCGCGTATTTTGCAAACAAGTTGACCCGACAACCCGACCCAAACTTATATTAAAGATTACCCTAACCTTACATCGCGGCCATGTTTACACTTAAAATGAAAGACACATGGATCCTACAGTATCAAGCCAGCAGAACCGCTTACTATAAATACCCTCTAATTTATTACTTAAGGGCTCAATTAATGACATCTGATACTCACCTCTACATAGAATATTCCTACCTCTCGACCTTAATACCCACACTGAACTTTACTATTTAGCCCAACAAACGCTCATCCGAGCTCCCATCTTTGGCCGACCTCTCGATCATTGATAAATATACTATTTATCATTTCTTGCAATATCAAGAGGCGCCATCTGTGAGAAACTAGATTGAGTGTTTGTAACTTTGGGTTAAGCAGAGCTTATAGAGGCAACATTGAGTAAGAATGTAGGACACCTAAAATTTGAGCCGATTCGCCTTCATTGCAGCAAGCCTCTCCCATGCCTCACACTGAACCGGTGGTCAAAATTACGCGATCAAAGTTGCAAGCTCTCATATAGATAATGATGAACAAGGTCATTCATGGAAGACTGGCAAGTATAGCCTTGGCACCGCGACCTCCTCTCCTAAGTTAATTATTTTGTGAAGAGCCCTCGAATCACTTAAGGGGAACAAGGTTCATCAGAAGCAAAAAGGACTCAAGAGAGGAGAAAAGTTATTAGAAGCGGGAGAAGGAAGAAGCAATAAGCATACAGAGGAATAAAGGATGAAGGTTATTCGAACGGCACTCTAAAGGATAGGCACACACTGAGGTGCAGGAAATTAGTGATCAAGTCGAGTAATTGAGTAGGAAATTGAAAGAGATCAAGGAAAAAGAGAAATAGGGATCCACTCTGCAAAAGATAGGCTCTCCCTTCTACCCAGAGATCTTGTCAGAAACAGTGCCTATGGGATTTAAGATACCCGACCTTCTGAGGTACAAGGGAAATTTGATCCTCAAGAGCACCTAACAGTGTTTGAACATGTGATGCAGTTGTATGGATTGTCTAGCGCTATCAATTATAGGGTGTTCATTACCACCCACTATGGTCGGGCCCAAGAATGGTTAACTACCTTGTTAGTGAGAACGGTAGTAATATATTACCAGTTATGTCAGAAGTTCTTGTACCACTACACTAGCAAGAAGAAGTCCAAAAAGGCCAGCCATATATCTATTCACCACAAGACAGAAGGAGGATGAGACTCTGCGTACATTTATGAGTCAATTTAACAATGAGGTGATGGAGATGCCCAACCTCAATATAGATATAATGGTTAGTAGTTTAATTTATGGTCTTAAGAAAGGTCTATTGGCATCGGCACTGGCCAGGGAACTACCTCTTGATATGGAGACTTTAATGGAGATAGCAAAAAAATATATATGCACGAGAAGGAGATAAATGTGATGAAGGATGATGAACAGTTGAAGATCGCAATAGGAGCAAGACCACAAAGAAAGGATGAGATGTACAAACCTCAGTCCAAAAAGACCATTGGGGGTCCCCACTCCGACCGAGATTTGATCATTACACACCTTTGGGGACCACTAGAATGGAGGTAATGTTTGCCATCGCCTCGTCAGATGTTACAAGGTGGCTAGCCAAGCAGCGAAACACATAAGAGGAATTGGAAATATTATTGTGCATTTCACGAGGACAAAAAGTCATAATACAGAGGATTACCACCACCTGAAGGATTTGGTAAGGTTATTTGAAAGAGTTTCTACGGCATGCCCATAGGAGCTTCAAGGAGAGGTCTCAAGATTCGGGGCCATGTAAAGGTTGCTCCAAGAGTAGATCACGTAGCCCGTACGAAGGTATAAGCATGGAAAGCGTCAAGATATTGAGAAAGGTCAAGATCCATGTGATAAAGACAACCTCCTGAAGAAAGGAATCATAAATATGATAGTTGGTGGTCCCATGGGTGGAGATTCACACAATGCTAGGAAAAAATATGCTCCAGTGGATCGAAGGAACCCGCACGTCTTTGTCCTGGAAAAGGACACAGAGCCTATAATCTTCGACCACAATGATCTGGAAGGGGTGGTACAACCTCATGATGATCCCATGGTAATAACTATCGACATAGCAAATTTTTTAGTGCAGAAAGTACTGGTGGTAACAGCAGTTCGGTAGACATAATATTCATGAGCACACTAAAGAAGATGGATTTGGATGTCATGGCCATAAGACCTATTAGCACGTCTCTGGTAGCTTTTAGTTGATTTGAGGTCGTACCATTGGGAACTATCGATCTCCCTACCTTCTTAAAAGTGGAACCGAAGAGAAGAACAATCATGCTGAAGTACTTTATGGTAGATTGCCCATTTGCCTACAATGTTGTTTTAGGCCAATTGAGCCTCAATCATTTTTGGGCCATTGTGTCGACCTACCACATGAAGATGAAATTTTTGACCAAGGCAGGGATGTGAGGTGCATTGTGACCAATAAATAATGCGAGTATGCTATAATATCTCTTTAATGAAGCCTAAGCAGAAAGAAGGCAAGAGCATAAAGATTAAAGCAGGTGGGCAGTTGGAGCTACCCATGAGTTTCGAACAAGAGGATAATAAGAAAAGGAGAATGGAGCTTTTCGACCATAAGCTGATAGAGTTATGACCTAGGCACTCAAGTAAGACCACGAGAATAGGTACACAGATGAGTCCACAATCTAAAATTTTGATGGTAGAATTCCTCAGAGAAAATGTAGACGTCTTTGCATGGGAACCTATGGACTTCAAGGGGATAGACCTCAAAGTTATGGTTCACAGTTTGAATGTGGATTCCGATGCTTGACCTGTTCGATAGAAGAAGCGTAGTTTTGGGGCTGAAAGGAATAGGGTCATTGAGGAAGAGGATAAGAGGTTATTTGAGGCAGGTTTTATAGTGAAGCTACAATTCACAAAGTGGTTGTCTAATGTTGTAGTGGTCCCAAAAATAGGTGGGAGATGGAGAATGTGTACAGATTACATCGATTTGAATAAAGCTTGTTCGAAAGACTCCTATCCTCTACCTAGAACAGACACATTAGTGGATTCTACGGCTGGACATGCCTTATTGAGCATAATAGATATGTACCAAAGTTATCATCAAATACACATGGCCCTTGAAGATATGGAAAAGACAGCCTTTGTGGTCAAGAATGGGGTATATTGTTATTGGGTTATGCCGTTTGGTCTGAAGAATATAGGGGCTACATATCAGAGACTGGTTAACAAGATGTTCCAAGACTGAATAGGTTGGACTGGAGGTCTTTGTGGATGATATGTTAGTCAAAAGTATGAGAGAAGAAAAACATATTGAACATCTAAGAGAAGCCTTCAACATCATGCACTGATATGGTTTGAAGCTAAATCCCACAAAGTACACATTTGGAGTTAGAGGAGGAAAATTCTTTGGGTACATGGTTACTAAAAGAGGAATGAGGCCAACCCGGAGATCATAGAAACCATATTAGGGATGCAGTTACCTAAAAGTGCTAGAGAGGTGCAGTAATTAATAGGTTAGATAGTGGCGCTAGGGAGGTTCAAGTCTGCCTTTCTTCAAGACGTTGAGAAACCTCAAAGATTTCATGGGCTGAGGAATGTGAGCGAGCGTTTCAAGATCTGAAAAAGTATCTTAGCTCCCTACCTTTCTTAGAAAAGCCAATTACAGGTGAGACATTGTATTTGCACATGTCTATAACGAAAGAGGTAGTCAGCTCGATGATAGCAAAGGTCATGGGAAAGCACCATAAGCCCATATATTATATTAGTAAAGTACTGAAAAAGGGCGAAAAAAAGGTACCGCGAGATTGACAAGTTTGTGTTGCCATTGCTCACAACTGCCAGGAAGCTAAAACTTTATTTCCAAGCTCGCCACATAGTGGTCTTCGCTAACCAACCCTTTAGTGAGATATTATAGAGGCCAGACCTATCGGGAAGGCTGGTGCTGTGGAGTTTAGTGAATTCTCCATTAAACTTTGAAGTATAACAGCTATGACAATGCAGGTATTGGCTGACTTCTTAATAGAGATGGGGTAAGAGAATGCAGAACGACCTCGCAATGTGAATGCTCTGATGCTTAACTGATGGGTAGTCCATATTAATGGGTCATCGATGGCTCGTAGAGGTGGTTCAAGAATTTGGTTTTGAAGTCTGACAGGAGATAAGTTAGATTTTGCTTTCAAACTTCAATTCCAGGTGACCAATAATGAGGCAGAATATGAGGCCATTATAGCTGCACTCAAGATAGCAAAGGAGCCTCAGGTTAAAGACCTTATTATATACACAGACTCACAGCTAATAGCTAACCAATTCAATGGGACATATGAGGCAAAAAAGGAAACGACGAAAAAATACTTGGAAAAGATAAGAGGTCTTGCAGACCATATGGAAAAATTCCAAGTGGTGCAAATACCAAGAACAAAGAATGAAAGGGCGGACTGTTTATCCAAATTCTCCAATATGATCAGTGGGCTTAGAACAAAGAAGGTGACGATAATCACATCAGATGAGTCTGTTATCCACGACCAAAAGACCTCTAGGAAAGAGGGCATGGTCATTAGGCTGGCAAGTTTAAAGCAAGATAGGTGGAAGAAAGAGATCATATCTTACTTGAAGAATGGGAGTCTCTCATCGAACCCAGGGGCAACAAGGAGAGTTCAGAGGCAAGCATCGAGATTCACAATATGGAAAAGATAGTTGTACAAAAGGTCGTTCAGTAGACTACTCTTGAGGTGTTTGGACACAGACCAGGTGGAGTATGTCTTGAAGGAGATACATGAAGGGAGTTGTGGAAACCATTTAGAAGGTTGAGCACTAGCTCAACAAGTTATCAGACAAGGTTACTTTTGGCCCACATTGGTGAAGAACGCTACCGAATTCGCCAAAAAGTGTAGAGAATGCCAATTATATGCCAATTTGATTCACAAACCCAATGCTGAGATGAAGCCGATAAAGATGTCATAAAATGTGGGGGATTGACATCGTAGAACCTTTTCCTTCTGTAAGGGGTCAAAAGAAATACGTCATCATTGTGGTTGAATATTTTAGTAAGTGGGTCGAAGCCGAAGTTGTGGTCAAGATATCAGAGACAGAGGTCATGAACTTTCATTGGAGAAACATAGTATGCCACTTTGGAATCCCTAGAGTCCTCATTTCAGACAACGAGGCTCAGTTTCAAGGTAAAAAGATCATAAATTGGTGTAAGGAGATAAAGATACAATAAAATTTTACATCTGTTGGGGTCCTCAAGCTAATGGTCAAACTGAGAAGACTAACAAGACTCTTTTGGACAACTTGAAGAAAGAAAAGGTTAGATGGTGCAAAGGGCACGTGGGTAGAAGAGCTACCAGGTATACTATGGGTTTACAGAACGATCCCTAGAACTTCAACTGGAGAAATACCATTCAATATGGTTTGGGATTGGAGGCAGTAATTCCTACAAAAATTGGAATAGAGACTTTTAGAGTGCAGGAGTTCGACTAAGAGGATAACATCGAAGAAAGAGCTTTCAATTTGGATGTTATCGAGGAAAGCCAGAGATTCAATAGCACGAAGAATTTTATTGCAAAAAAGGCAGATGGCAAAGAATTACAGTAAGAAAGTGAGGGTGAAAAATCTGGAGGTCGGCGATTTGGTCTTGAAAAAAGGTGGAAGTCTCCAAACATATTAATATGTTGGACCCAAATTGGGAAGGGTTATTCAAGATCGTGAAGGTAGCAAAAAATGGGCTTACAGATTACAAACGCTTGACGGGAAAGAGCTGCCATAACTTTGGGGGATACAGAATTTGAGAAAGTTTTATGTATAAAGATACTATGCTTTTTAATTTTGTGGCTAAGTTCTTGTACACCCTCATAAATAGTGGAGTTATAAAATTACATATGTCATTACCATCTCTTTCCCTTGGCTATTCAACAGGTTGAAAACTCGAAGATGATCGATGAGAGAAGGCTAGAAAAAGCTTGAAGATTTCTAGCTTAAAGATGATTTCCAATAAGACCCGTAAAAGGTCGAAATCTCGAAGGCGATTTCGAAAGAATGATAACAGACCAAACAAATTCGACCTGTAAAAGGTTGACAACATGAGAAAGATTTCAAAAAGGTCGGTAATAGACCAAATTAGTGAGACCTGCAAAAGGTCCAAATATGAAGAAGTCTCCAAAGAGGTCGAAATTCAACCCAATTAAATAAATATGAGAAAGATAAAAAAAAAATAGATCGTCGCATAAAGATTGTTCTACCTGGTCGAATCGACCATCTTAGAGGTCGAAGTTATCCAATGGGTAAACCAGTGGAATGCTTATTAAGGTCTGCGAGAAATGAGATTTGGCCTAAGAGTTAGGTCGTAACTTCAAAAAGCAACAAGACATTTTCGAGCACGTGACAGAGTGCATAAGTTGAAAGTAGGTCGTGCATAAGAAGTTAAAAGATGAGGCATACTAACTAATTTGAAAATGCATTAATGAAAAAAGCAAAGTTTGGGAAAGACCATTTAAAGAAGTCGCATTTATATTCATAAACGAAGGTCTGCAAAAGACCACTAGTTACAGACCTTTAAGATCACGACCTACATACAAGAATTTGCTTGCCTAATCTGGAGCCAGGTCGCAACATATGCAAAATTTACAAAAAATGAGCAAGTCCACCAACTACAATCATTTTCAATTATCAAGTATATAATCAGGTCGAGATGTGAGATATTATAAATAAACAAAAATGAACAAAAGATCTACAAGGCATGGCTTAAGGACTTGGTAGTTGGGACGTTGTTCCAGAAGGTCCAGACCCCAAGTTGGATCCTAATACTCCAAATGCCTCACCCCCAAGATTGGCTAACTCTTGAAAGATGTATCCAAATTCCTCCTTTGAAAGATTGAGTAGTCAAGAGTGGAACATCAGGATAATCCTCAAGGTAGTCAAACTTGCTTGGGTTGAGAAGGTCCACATCAAAACCATCATTTAACCAGCCCAGTTTCTCAAGTTGAAACTGGCAGTTGTATAAATTATCCAGTCCTTCAGTACTGGACTTTTGAGCAATCGTCAGTGTAAAAACTTGGGATTGCATAAAGTCACAGAACCCTGCATGACGAGCATCGTGGAGTTGACTTTTGAAGGAGGTCGATTGTTGATATTCTTCGAGGCCTTTCTTTCGACCTGCTTCAAATTGTTTCTCTTTCTCCACAACCATTTGGGAGGACAAGTCAGCTGACCTTTTCTAGGAGGTTGCTAAGTCATTTTTCAACTGCTCGATCTCTTTCTCTAAGCTTGCAACCTTTCTGTCTTTCTCAAGGGCAATGGCATCCCCAGTAAGAATCTCCTCCCTAAGCTTCTCTAGCTCGACACATAGGTCGTCAACCTGCGTCTCTGTGATCACGCAACTATTGTGAAAAAAAATGCATTAAAAGGCCAACTGACGAGCGAAAACCATAGCCTAGATGTAATTGCAATAGAGAGGTCAAAATGTTGTAATGACAATTAATATAAGAGGGATAATAGGTTGAGGTCGATCATCTGCATCAGGTTATATGTCAGATGTTCCTCAATAAAGCAGTAATGGGTTGACATCAGTAGCGCCTAGTCTTGCTCGAGCATACAATTGTTAAATAGGTCGTAGGACCCAGCCTTACCTCACTGGTCAAGATCGATGAGGGATTTATGAAAGGTCGAGGTAGGGATGCATTTTGGCATACTACTAGACGCAATACTTCTAGTCTTTAACCTAGACAGTGAACCCTATTTAGAGCTTTGCTATCCACAGAATGTGCAGTTAGAATAGCTGGAGCAAGTGGGATGGTCACTGTCTGAAGGGCTTCAAGGTTAGAAGAGGTCTCGGTGCATCGATGTTTTATGTGATTGTTCGACCCCCTGAATGAGTTGAATGACTATCCAAACTAGTTGATGAGGGCTCAGACCCCAACCTTCTTTTTACCTTTAGTTGGGGCGTGCTCAACGGTGATGGTCGGAGCTTCTCTGCCTAGTACCTCGGTCGAGGGACATGTGTTGGCGATTTTATCAGAGGTCGGTGTTATGGAGGGAAGGGGTGTCGATTCCAAAGGAACAGGATCCATACCCTGAGTGTGTTGGGGGGTCGCATTGGATCGCACTAATAGAAAAGGTTAGTACCATCAGAAAGGTCGACCTGTCCAGAGCTCTCATCAGGAGCAACTACAGAGGCCCTTTTGTCTCTTTTACATCTTTTAGTAGCTACAATCCCCGCCTTTTTCTGCTTCATCAGATTTGCAGTCATCGCCTTAAGTGCCATTATTTCTGCAAAAGAAGAACAAGTAAGAATGAAGTTCGGAGATACTAAAAGTAAAGAAAGCAACAATTCAAATTACCTAGCGTTTTTCTAGGTTGAAGCCTAGCAGGTGAGAGATCGACAAGTTTAAGATTTTCTTCACTGAAGAGATCATGGAAGTCAAACCAACGAACAGTTAGTTATTCTTCAACGAAGCCCTCCTCCCATGAAAGCTCTTTATCAGAGGAGAAAGTTGGCTTGTCATCCCGCCAGTCGCAAGGAACATTCCATGGGCTATGAGAGGGGGATTCTATGTAAAACCACTTATTATGCCAAGAGCCAGCAGAGTCATAAATTTAAACTCCAATGGGCCATTAGGTAATAAAAGCCCCTATCTCCTGAGCGAGTGGAGGGGTTGACATGAAAAAGGTACCAAAAGTTAACAAAATAGGGCTCAACATTAAAATAATACATAACTATGATGAAGCCCAAGATATTACGAATGGAGTTAGGAACTAATTGGGTTGGGCAGACACCTAAAGTTCTAACGATGTTGGCTAAAGGCCCAACTATTGGAAATCTTAGCCCAGCTTCCAAGACTGGAATATGGAAAGCCAAGCATTGGGTGGTGGTTGGTACATTTTCTGCCCAGCTTCGGGCATTATGATCCTATAACTATCAGGAATGAAAAATTTGCTATGAAGAGAGGCAAAGACCTTAGGGCCGATTTACTAGGAGCATTCAAGAGGTCCTTTTCATCATTAGAGTCTACCAAAAATTGAGGCGTTGGCGACCCAGCACCTCGACCACTAAGGTCGGAGCTTGAAGACCTTGCCCTAGAGCTCCGACCACTACCACGCGATGAAGAGGAGGACCAACAACCAGCTATAACGCAGTAAATATGAATTTAATCAACAAATAAAAAATAATAATGAATAATAAAATTATCAAATTAAAGGAAAATAGACAAAAACGAGATCGGCACCTACTTGCTAGAAGATATCTCTGGACAGAAGTACGAAGCTACAGGTCTACTGGTAAGGAGGTCAGATTTTTCGATGTAGTGTTGCGATATGGGAAGTAAAGAAATGAAGGTAGAGATGGGGCAGGGAGTGCCTATTTATAAGGATTAGATCCTCGATAGATGTGATATGATCCAACGGATCTAGGGGAAAAATTGTTGGGAGTTAATGGCTCATATCAACTCCCTCATTTATGAGTACCTCACTCATAAATAAGTGAGTTGGGGGGATTAATGATGAGGAAGGATTTCTAAAAGACCAAAATGCCCTTAGTTTTAACCAATTCCCTAAAAATGCCCAAAGAACCTGCATCTTTTGCAAATGAGTTGACCCTACCACCTAACCCAAACCCATATTTAAAGATGATCCTGACCTTACATCGTGGCCAGGTGAAAATGAAAGACACGTGGATCCCATAATATCAAGTTAGCTAAACCGCCTACTATAAATACCCTATCATTTATTACTCAAGGGCTCAATTAATGACATCTGATACTCATCTATACACTGAATATTCCTACCTCTTGACCTCAATACCCACATTGGACTTCGCCATTTAGCCCAACAAACGCTCGTCCGAGCTCCCATCTTTGGTCGACCTCTCAACCATTGATAAATATATTGTTTGTCATTTCTTGCGACATCACTAAGAAATGTCAAATTATGTGTTGTTATGGCTGCTTTCGGGAATATCAAAGGGCACTCGATTTTAGACTAATTTTAATGGCTCCTTTTACTTTATTTCTTGGTTATTGAGTTCTTTATGCTTTTACTTAATATTTCTCATCTGAACTTATTGTTTTTTATATTTTCTAGATTATGACAAGTGTGTCTTACTTAGAGAGTCATCCTATACTTAGAGGGTTGTTTCAAGCTTTATAAGGTCACCTCTTGTAATCGTTTGAGGAGACTATTTTGAATATTGTAATTCATATTTTGAACATTTGGCTTGTTTTTAAGAAGAGAAATCTTCTTCTTGTTACTCTAAACTCTTATATGGATTCCTAGAGTGGCGAATTCCATTACACAATCAAAATGGTACCTTGTGGTTCCTCTTACTTCTTTGTATGTTTCCGATATCAAGTAAACCTTTGAAATGTCAACTTCATTAATTGAGCAAGAATTCATTAATAAATAATTTAATCTGTCATTTAATCACTTGCGAAAGAAAATTAGAACTATATAAAAAGCTGCTATATATTGAGTACAAATTTGGTATCTTAAGCTAATAACTAATGGTATTATGGTAAGGTGTATCTCCTAAGATGTTATCAATACTTGATAGGCTTAGTTAACTTCATTTTCAAATCGACATAAATGATCATGTCTTAATGGCCTAATACAGATACATCAAACTGTTTAAATTTTAAAAAAAATAATAAAAAATGCTAAGTATGCCGGTGCGACTCAATAGTAAACAAAGTAGTATCTCTTTGTTTTCACATTGAAGGCTGAAACTGATGAATGAAAGATAAATATATAAGATTATTGATGTGTCAAAGATATGAGCGGTATATTGGTATATTTATTATTAACAAGGCACACCTTAATACAATGGACTCTCACGCATAAAAATAACACCCGTAATGTAAACATTGGTTTGGGATATAAAATTGTAATCCAATTGCTATAAAAACCCTCAAGCTGATAAAAGATAGACATCTAATAACTTTTTCACTCTCACAACTTCTCCACGTAAGTGCGTTTTTGAATTAGGGACCCATTAGTACAAAATCATGAAGAGACTCTCGCGGTAAAACTATTCCCACATCAATTATAGAATACCTATACTTGATTTTCCACTAAGTTTTTAATAATTAAAATTATGCGTATCGAACTAGTTGACCTTGATCTAACTATCTTCATTTGGATTTAATTGTCCCATTGCATCATTAATTACTATAAAAGTTTGGATTGTCATCCATAATTACCATAAAGAACCTTTTGCCTATCACATCTCATATTTTTTCCCTTAACAGTCTTTCCAAGTCCACTTGACAAAAACTCAAGCTCCACGCATAATTTTTTGTTATACATTGAAGATTGGATAACATCGATTCTATTTACTTAGCTCACCATCAACACGTCGAAAAAAAAAAAGAGAGGATATAGAAGAACATTTATCTCAAAATTTTTAAAGCACAATATTGATGATAAAATTTGTAGTTTATATTGATGAGGCAATAACAGACTGAGTTTTATCTTTTAGAACATAGTCTTATTATCTTAACTCCTTGAACTAGTCTATAACGTCACGGCATAATAATTATTCTTTTCAACTAATAATAACATAATTATTGATGATGTGAATTCTGTAAACAAGTAATTTGATAGTTTGGATCAGGGTTGCAAGAGGTCGAATTCCAACTGTCCGAATTGCATCTTCACATAAAACTTTTACGTCATTCTTAATGGAAAAAAATCTATGTTACGTAGTCAGACTGTGAACCACTATTACATAATAATATTATAAAAATTACTAGTAACAAATTAAGGAATATGCAAAAGTTCTTATCAATCAAACATTTATATAAGTAATAATAATGCTTATTTTGTCACAATGACAATTAACTTGCACATATTTTATAATAAAATAATTGTATTTAAATTATTAACTTTAATAATAAGTGACACGTGTATAATGATAATAAAGTTTTTACCACAAATCGTAACAATGACTTTTATTAATAATTTCAGATAAAAAATTAACATGATTAACACAAAATTCAACGAAAGAACTTAGTTCCAGCAAAAATAAATTACAACACTTCAACCTATACATGATAATAAAGATGAATCATGTTGAAGCACAGCCTGGGTTCGACAACCGCAATTTTCTTTCTTCCGAAAGTAATTTTGCAAAACTGCATCAAGTGCAAGAAAAATATGAGTGTCAACATTTAATCTCTTTGGAATTAGTAAATATATTTTCAAAAAAGAATCCAAAAAAACAGAAATATATAAATATATAGATATAGATATATATACACACTCACTAACTTTTTAAGTGCTTACATATTGTCTCCACCATTCCGAATGGGTTCATAGACTCCAGTTTGGCAATTCATCCTTGAAACTAGCTTTTCATGTGCTCTTCACCAACTTTTACTAGACTTTCCAAGTTCTCCTTTGTTGCTACATCCATAGACCCCAGGTCCCCAGTCAAGGTGTCATCCTATTAGGGGAAATAAAAAGAAGAAGAAAAGAAAAGTGAAAATGGCTATTAAATCAAGGAACAATCAAACCCTAAATGATCATTCTAAATCGGAGGTCCGAGAAAATGGGAGAAATAAGAGGCTGATTGCTTCTTCTTTTTTCCTTTATTTTTTATTTTTATTATTTCAACTCATTTTTATTTTCTATATTGATTCTTGGTGTAAAAATGAAATATTATTGGGTGACTAGAATAGAAATTTTGAAAAAGTTAGATTATATATAATATAATTATTATTTAATTTATCATGGATCACATTGTCACATCTATTAAATTATGTTGGGATAGGAAATTATTTTTTAATTTTGGTGTGGTCATATTTTCTTGAGATGGTGGAAAACATATTATTTAATAATTAGTTAGTAAATCATATTCAAATAAATAAATATTATTAAACTTAATATATGTCTTAGTATCTTGAAATGACAGAACAAGAAATTATTGTTTAATTAGGTAATGGGTTTTAATAAATTTTAAATTAATTAACATTTTAAATTTGAAAATAATGGTTGTAAGTAAAAGAATGTAAAGTAATTCCTCGAGAATTCTATCATCTAGTCCCATGTGTACATACCAGATGAGTTTAGGGAAAATCTGAACCGTTGAAGAGGCTAGATGTTAATCTTGACCATTGGTGACTGTACACCAGAACAAGGTTTAGGGAAAATGTCACTTTGACGAGTATACCCTCGTGAGATCTCACTCTAAAAAAAAAAAAATTCCACTCCAATGGGCGGCGACTCAGTGAGGCCTTAGGCGTTTTGTTTGGTCTTTTCTAGCTTGCAATATCAATCGGCGACAAATTGGAGAAATCATGCTAGATTTTGGGAATCAAGGAAAAATTGACACTGAAGAGGTAATTTCCTCACCATTTTTGTCAAGGTCCGCATCTACATGACATTTTTATTATCTAAACTAGTTCTTCATTTTTTCTTGACTAAATGTGTGTATTCACAATTTTTTTCAAGTTAATTGAAAAACTTTAAATTAATTTTTTGAAATGGGGATAAGTTATGATATTTTCTGCACATTTCTTGGAATCTTTAACTTTGAGTATGTGGATGCTTCCGTAATGATGCATTTAGGATGCGATGTGGTGTAACTAGGACAAGAGGTATTTGATAGTTTATACGCGTATAAGAATATCCTCTATGAATTTTCAATTGACAATTATGATGATTCTGACCCATTTGATTTGGGGTTAAGGTAGAAGGTGCCTGTAGTCTGGTCATGTTCATAGACACCCTTACATGTTAGTAGATTTTTACTAGGAAGTGGGAATGAGAGTAGTGTTGTAGCTCTCTCAATGAAATCCACTCAGAACAACAACACAAAAACAACTGGTTATGATGAGAAAGAATACTGGCTGAGAGTTGGCATTTTTCAAGTAGTGCCTTTGTATGCCTTCATCGCTCAAGCTACTTGACACTGGTGACGTAAATTGTAAAGGTTGCAGCAAGAGTTCTAAGCTTCCTTCCGTAAGACCAATTTATGCATGTTCAAATTAGGAGCTACTGGACAATGGATGCATAATCATTATATACTGTTGGCGCATCTGATGTTCTTTTTTTAAATGTATTTGTGTGTGCATGTCCCTACGTATGGGTAAAATTATGGGAAGGGTTATGGAGCTTCCTATTGTTTTAACTATTTTTAATCTAATATGTTTGCAATTAAGGTAAGCATCCATGTTCTCAAACTAGGATCAAGAACTCCAACCATATTCTCCACCATTTGAATCTTAAGCACTTTGTTGGCCCTTAATATGACATAATTTTCTATTTCTCTAAATGTTTTTGGCCTCTCTTTTCAGTTATATTTGTTGGTTTTTCCCAATCTAATCTAACAGAAGTAGAGAAGTGATTATATCTGCAATCCTTCACTTATGAGGAACATTGCTCTTTCAATGAGTGTTTCATATATATGTTTAACTGTGGAAATTTTAGTTTATCAAATCAAGATATACTCTTATTCTTCCAAACCTTTACGCAGACACCATCGAAAGAAAAACATAATGCATGTGGTCTATCAATAGAAAATGGCATCGATCAAAGTCTTGATAAGATAGCACCTACACAATTCGGTGATCATGCTGAAAACAACTGCCAAGAACAGTTGCTACCCTCCTAGAATGTCGATACAACTCCAAAGAAAATAGAAGGTTGAATTTGTTGGTTCAGGAGAAATAGGGTATAAACTGTTCTCAAGTTTTAATCAGACATCTATTGGACCATCAAAAAATTATGACACATTGCAAGAAAGTAAAAGTGATAAAAGTGAACCTAAATCATTAGTTCAAACAAACTTGAGCATCAACTTATCTGCTTCCCCAAACTCAAATGCCATATCTGGGATGACTGTTGAGGAAAGGTAATTGAACACTACAAGTTCTTCCTTTCAACAGGGGTGTAGGCATTGCCATCTCTTACCAACGCTACCAAATTCCATTCTTGCAGCAGGATTAGAAACAAACTCTAGCACTATTCCACAGTTATGTGTTGCAAGGCCACCAATGGAAGGAAGGGTCAAGAGTCAGTTGCTTCCATGTTATTGGCTCGAATAACAGACCAGGAGTTGCAGTAAATATCTAGAGATATCCTTAACAAATCATCTTTTTAATCAATTTCCTATCACTTTACAACTGTTTTATTAAGGCTAATCAATTTGTTAGACTTCTTCTTAGGCAATGTGCTTCCTTAATTTTGTCTTCTTTCGGCTCATGTTCTACCATTGTTCGGTTATTTGAAAAGGTTTTGAATGCTAGTGATACTGGTAGAATTGGTCGTTTGGTTCTTCCTAAAGCGTGTGTTTAAGCGAGTTTTTTATTATCTGGCTATTGGTGTTTAAAAGTATTGATTTTCACTCTTTAATTTATTTCAGATGATCAGCACATATGCACTTTTATTTGTTTGCAAACTCTATGATAGAAATACCTTCTAGGCCCCAGCCCAACCCCAAGCTTGAAGAACAAGTAACACAGAAAAGAGAAAATACCTGCTCCAACTATCCTTAACTTTAGTTTTTGGTTCTATAATGAGATTAGCCTAACTAGTTGTTCAGGCATATTTTTGTTATCAATTGTACTTGCAGCAACAATTTAATCTGTTCAGAATTTGCGGGTTTTGGTGGCCTTTTAGTTTGGTCATTTCTGATGCTTTCAAGGGATGCAAATGCATTGGTATTGTTGCTTTGTGTTGCAAATTTATTAAGACCAGGCCCTGGATCTGATTTTGATATTTAACTTGATTCTGCTGGAAAGTTCTTTTAATGTTATACACTTTGCCTTGGAGCTTGGTTTTGTTGTAAGTTGTTAGGAGTTTTAATTTTTGCTTGATGCAGGATTCAAGCTTAGGAGCTGCTGAAATTGTTTGGAGTGTCCTTTTTTGTGCTACAAAGGGAATTCAAACATTGAATCTTGATTATGGATTTTCTCCTCTTTTAAATTGTTTCTTTTTGCTGAAATTGGAGCTTGATAGTTGTCCCTTTTAAATGTTGCAACCGCCTTAAATCTTTGTTGTATGGAGGATTCGAACACAGAATCTTCAAGCATCAATCCTTTGCAAGCTATTACAAAATTGAGCTGAAAAGATGGGCTTGCAGTCTACAACTTTTTGAATTGTGGCCTCATTTTCATTTCTAGACCAAGCCTGAAATTGTGCTACACATTTTGGATATTAAATTTCGACCTCTTGGGGACTAATTTGTTGGAATTTTATTTAAATAGAAATTATTGGATACTTTCATAGTTTTAAACTTTGAGATGATGTGTAGCAATTTTTCTATGTTTTATATCATTGTAAGGGAAGTAAGTACTTCCTTATTTAAGTTAAAATGAATATATAAAATCATTTTACAAAAAATCTCAAGTTATTGTTTCAAGCAAAATGCATTCTAGGAATAGAAACTCATTCAATTGTGTTAATTCCTTATGTGACTAAAAATGGATTTAAGAATAATTTGTTAAATAGATTAAATATGACCAATTAATCTTAAAATTAATTAAATAAATAAATGAGCAGAGAACCCAAAAGATAAGTTAATCCTGAAGGCAGAAAAACCCTAATGAGCTTAGGCCTACCAAACTTAAAATCTATAAATACAAAGTTTTAGGGGAAAATGGGACACAAGAAATCATTTGCCAGATTTCTCAAAATGTAAGAACTCTCAAAAAGAGCAAGTCTATGTATTCTTAAAAAGACAACTAACACACTCCTATGTTTTAGAAAGAACATTGCTCCATTTCTCGGCAATATCAATTCTCAAAAAAAATCCTAACTTCATTTTTATACAATATCAATATCCTTTCATAAGTACTCACACTTTTTTTTTTACATATTATTATTTATGACCTATTATTGTTTAGACTTACTTATGATTTCAACTCCTATAGAAACTCATAAATATCAAAACTATGACAATAATGATTATGAAATGTGACAAAAGAAATCATAATTATTAGAACATGAGTAATTTTAGTAAAATAATAAATTCAAACTCAAAATTCACTTTTAATATCAAATATCAAATTAATTATTAAATTTTTTAGCAATATTTACATGTATTATTTATTAAATTGCTACTCTGAAAATTTATTATAAATTCTTTACAAATAGAACTAATTACAAATGCCAAGTATTAATATAATATATCGATTAATTTTCTCAAAAATTATCATAAACATAATTATATATGTTAAAGTTCTAATTATAGTTTTTGACTTAGTTAATAAATTACTCATCATATCTTTCACTATTTGAAACATTTTTTAAAGACAAAATCCTCTACTGAGTGCCAACAAAATCATACCTTATTGCTAGGTTTTTGTGTTCGGTAATCTTATCCCTAATCGGTCAACAACTTTTTATCAATTTATAAGCACCTTGATTAATAATACAATTTAAGATTGATATAAGGAAAAATAACATCCTAAGGGTAAAATGTAAAATAATAAATAAATAGCCTCGACTAAATAAATAAAAATTAAATAAAATAGCCTCGACTAAATAAATAAAAATTAAATAAAATGCCAATAAACTTAACCAATTCAACCATCAAGCTGGACTCCTAGACCCAAGGATCGAGGCCTACCAAATACTTAAGCATTATAAATATCAAGGCCTAGGGGTGCAACCAAGCCGAGTCGAGCTGAGTTGAGTTTAGGCAAAATTTTCGAGCTCGAGCTCGACGAGAGTAAAATTTTAAGCTCAAGCTCGACTTGGCTGGATAAGGCTCGAATTGGCAAATGAATTTTAAAAAACTACAGACTCGACCTCGAGAAATAAAAAAATAGTAATATAATATGTATTTATTGATGAGAAATAATATTTAATTATATACTGGCTCACGAGCCAGCTCGGGAGTTTCGAGCCTAGATACAGACGGCTCAAGATTGGGTTGAATTAGAGCTCAAGCTCAATTCAACTCAACTCGAGCTCAAACTGTTTCGAGCTCTAGTCGAACTAGCTCGAGTTCGGCTCGTGAAGCTCGCGAGCTGGCTCGACTCGTTTGCACCCCTACTAAGGCCAAAATGGGGAGAAAAACCATTCATAAAAGATTCCAAGTCTATCTCCATGCAAATGCATTTAGAGCAAAAACTTCATCAAGTTTGCTGACTTAGGAAATAACTATAACTCCAACTCCGAGTTTGGAGTAGTAACAAAGACAAAGTAAAATAATATATATTATTTAAGAAAATATAAAATAACTAAATCTTAAAATTGTAGTAGGAATTCTAACAAAATTTTTAATACAAGGAGCATCATCAGTCAACCAGTATGAAGCCACATTTAGCCGACTGATTCAGTATACACCTCACATACTTGCAGATGAGGGGCGACAGATTCGCAAGTTTGTGGAAGGGCTATGACCAGAACTTAGATGGGGCCTTCTCTCATGTGATCTTTTGAGGTACAATCGTGCAGTGAGTAAGACACTTCAAGTAGAATCAGACCTGTAGGAGATCCGAAAGATTGAAGACAAGAGTCGAAAAGGGAAAAATACACCCTAATAGACGGGATAACCCCAAGAGGAAACAACAAAACTATAGCTTGGAGGCCCTGATCAACGAACACATCAGACTGGCGGGGTTACAAATTTGGTTCAAGGAATGGCACCACAACAGTGTAAATTCTATAGGGGATTTGCCCATGAAGAGACTAATTGTTGGAGAAAACAGGGCAGATATGTGGGTTGTGGTAGCAACCAACACTTTGTGAGAGATTGGGTCGGACAGACGGGCACAGGACCTGCGGGGAAAAGGAAAATAGGAAGTTGAGGATTCTAACTAAGTTTTAAACACTTAAGGAAAGTTTGATCCTACATGTTCTAGACCTTATTCCTCAAATAGATTGTTCATGACTATAAATAGTATGTTTAGTTTTGTGAACCTGTAATTTGCTGTTGAGAATGTATGATGTGTTATGAAGTCTAGTATGTTAAATTTGAACTTGAATACTCCTTAATGTAAATATTATGTAGGTATGATCTTGTGATGTTGTTAGTTGTTTATTGCTGTAATGGTTTTACTACCTTTTATATAAAGGTATGCACTTTGCTAGAACTTAGATGGAGCATATATATTAAGTATTGAAGTGACATGTGGTTGAGGCATCGAGGAACAAGAATATTATGTGTACTGGTGTTAATCGAAGTTCATCTAATTGTAGAAAAGAATCTAGGGACAAGATTCTTTTAAGGGGGGAGGATTGTAACACCCCTAAAATTTAGAATTTTGGAAAATAAGAGTTGGAAAAATCAAGATTTTGATTGATCGGATTTTAAGGCTCGAAAAATAAATGAAAAGGACTTGATTGCAAAAAATTTGAAAGTTTTGGGGTCAAAGTGAAAATAAGTAAGATTTGATTGGATCATATTTTCAAAGTTTTGGGGGTTGCATGGCTAATATTCTTGGTCAAATGGTTCAATTTTAAGGCACTCAACAATTATGGGGCTCAATTGAAGAATCAACATCTTGGAAGACCCAATTGAAAACCTAGCAAATCTTCTGGGGGCCAAAACCTAACATGGTTATATTTGATCACAATTGTACAATTTTATCAAATACTTAATCTTTAATATTTTGAACTTTTGGTAAATTAAAAATGATCTCATTATTTATTGAAAATTCTTTCATTGAATTGAATCACCAATATTCAAATTTCAATTTAAATGATATTTTTTATCCGTCTATACTAAATACTATTTCCTAATAATTTCAAGTAGTTTATTTTAAAAGACAAATTTTTTGTTGATTTGTAATTTCAAACCATTTTAATTTCAAAAAAGTTCTTGTTGATTTGCAAATATAATCCCATAGATTTAGCATATAGGAACTTAATTAGAGAGATTGAGTTTATTACTTTCTCTTTCTTTTTACTTTAATTTTCTTGAATTTGTTTTCTCCACGATTCTACTATTTTCATTTTGCTCATCTATCTATACAATGCTCTAAGCTTTAAGTTGAAAAGAAAACCACATACAAAAGATTTTTCTATTACTTTTTTTTGTTAGGTTATATGAAAATTAAATTATTGATATTCAGAGTTGTTCTTTTTTTTCGTTCATTTATTATAATTTTATTTTGGATTATTTTACTTTATCTTTTTAATAATTTCATATAATCTTCAATTTCTTTGGGTTCTACAGCTTATTACTTTATTTTCTTGGACAATAGTGAGCACAATTTTTTTAATTACTATGAATAAGATAACCCTTTTTATTATGATGCATATTTTTTCCTTTAAATTTCTTAATTTATGTTGGTATTTAGAAAATTATATAAGAATATTTTTATTCAATTGATAACTATTAAGATTATTTCTTTTTGTTCATTTATTATTGATATGTCAAATTAAGATCGTAAGGGCATAAAAATAAAACCCAATAAGAGGCTAAACAAAACACTACTCAACCATCCATAAAATAGAAAAATACACTACCAAAAAACTAAGCATTTATTAAGAAAAAATTGCTACAAAATTAATTTTGTAGCTATAGCTACAAATTATAGCTACGACTTGTCACAGTAATTGTAATTTTTTTAATTATAATCAACAAAAATTATGAATTACCAATTCATAGCATTATACATTCGAAGCATAGCATATTATTTATGCATTATCTATAGAAAAATTAATATATTTATAAAAAAAGAATGATCATCAGCTACGGGTTGATAGTAGCAAAGGTTAGCTACAAGAGTACCAACTTCGAACTTGATTAGGACAATGTCCTAACCAAAGCTACGAATTTTTAATATCACCTACAGATTGATCGTGGTTGATGCTTTAACATTTTGTAGTAAAAGGACAAAGCCCACCATAGTCAAAGTGTGCAAACAGCAAACAACGCTTGGCCTACACTTGGCTATCTAAAGCAAAACACGAACTGACATACGACTGAAGAAAACTAAAAACAAAATCGTTCCCAACAAGAAGAAAAAGGAAAAAGAATAACTCCTAGTCTAAGTCCTACTCTACTATTGAGAATCCACAATAGCTACATCCTTTGCCATGGCCTTAGCGCCAGCCTCCGACGCTAAGCCAACCACTCCAAAATTGGAATGGTGGGATCAAGCAGCAACAACTTCACTAGAGAATACCACCCAATCTCGCTAAGCACACAACGATAAATAGCCTACTCGTATATCATAGTATCATCTGTCTCGATTGCCTCTAGGAACTCGTCAGAGCCTTTGAACACCTTCATTACCTCCTTGCATGTAGTAGACAGAAGTGCTTTCCCAACGGAAGACTTCAAAAACTTTCTTCCAATCTTCATCTCCATAATATACTGCTCCTTTAGATGCTCAAGCTCCTTTAGTAATTTTGTGAATTCCTCACCCTACTGAGCATGTTGTTGAGCAAGTCTTGCAACATCTTCCTTAAAGTAGGTATCATAGCTACAGTTCCCTATGCTCGAGGGATATTTACACGACCAAGTTCTAGAGTTGTTTCTAAAATAACAATAGAAACAGTCAGACGACTGCATACATTTACAAATATGCAATGCAAGCAAAACAAACTAAATGAAATGAAGGGTACTTACCTGAGATAAATCTCCAGCAACAAAGTCCGTTAGCCAGGAAGAGGAGAATATCTCTAACTTTTGTTGGTCGTACTCACTAGCTTTGCTATGCAAACTATCAAAGCTGAAATTAATCTCATCAACATCCTAATGGCAATCGAGACCACAACTCCTATGAGTGAAACAAACCCTTACCTTCACCAACATGGAAGGGGTAAAATGAGCTTGGGCAAGTGGCCTTGACAGTAGACTCCTAAGCGCACTTCCCAAATGGACCTATAATCACTGGCTAATACCATTACCTGTGTTGGTTTGAGGTTTTGCAAAAGAATGCAAAGCATGAGGCTCTTTAAAATATCTTTACGAAGTGCTCGGATGCCCCTATGATGATGCTCTGATCAACCATGCGCCTCTCACAAGAACCTTCATCTGCCCTCCTAGTATAGATCTTCACCAAATCAATCTTCTTTCCTTTAGAGAGCAAACACATTAACGTAAGCTCAAGCATTGCAAAAAAATAATTACAAAAAATAACATAAATGTTGAAAAGAAAGCATGAGCACATCAACAAACATACAAGCAATGAAAAAAAAAACCAAAAAATTAACTACGTATTCTCATGAAATATGTAAGTGACATTAAAGGGAGATGTGAACAACTCCCTTTCTCAAAGTGCTGGCAAAAGTCCAAATGAACCTTCTGTAGACGTATCAATAATGATGAACAACTTTATACATAAGGACCCCTAATCCCCATCTCATATAAGAAAAAATGAATTTTCCAATGCAATCTAAAAGAAGGCAAACCAATCAAGAACCTAAAACTCAAACCTAGGAAAAAAGTGAAGAAAGATCTAATTTCGTGCTTTCAGCACCAAGGGAAAAAATGGAAACTGTCTAAGGAGATAGGAAAGTCAAGTCTCTGAAGCAGTGCTAAAACCCTAACAAAGCACGCAATGAAATTTGGAGTGAAATGACTCTAACACTTCCTATAGCTCCTAACAACCTCCAACAATAAGAGATCAATAGGAAGAAAAAAATTACTACTAAAATAATCGCTGAAAATGGTAAAGTACCCTGAGAGTGGTGATACAATGCATCCGTCCAAAGAAGGAAGAACAAACTTAAACTCTTCGGAGATACAGACCCTACATTTCAAAATCTCAAACTCCTCTGTAGAAAGTGAACAAGCCAACTAATTCTCTAGACTTAAACTTAAAACCAAACCCCAACTCTGCTAAAAAAGGTGACTCAAAAACTAAAGAATGACCAACCCACTCTTGATGCACAACTCCATGACCTAAGAATTAACTGGACGATGTGCTAAGAAAAGGGCTCACAAACTTAAAAAATGTAGCAACACAACAAGGAGGATGACCCCTATGAATATAAATAACTTTGATGTAACTGCAACCAACCTAAAACCACATCTACTGGAAAGTTGCCCATACCAGAGATGCCCTGCGAGTGCTAACCTAAGAGCCAGGCACTCATCACACAAGTGCCTCGTGGAAACCTATGCAAGATACAGTGCAACCACAACCAGCCTAAAACCACATCTACTGGAAAGTTGCCCATACTAGAGACGCCCTATAAGCATTGACCTAAGAGCTAAGCACTCATCACATAGGTACCTTGTGGAAGCCTACGCAAGACGTGAACACGGCCGCGGGCGTCTGCTTACCCAGTAGGTAGCTCGAGCATGGGTGTATAGTCGGGCAGCCAACAACTCAATAGCAGCGACAACCTCGCTGTCAACCCCTACTTGACTCTTGGACTCTAACCCAAATTTGGCCCCTCTACCCGACATTCCTCTTGTAGAACTGGGCATGTCTCACTCTCAAGTTGAAGTTTCTCAAAAAAAATAAATTACTGACTTGAAGGAGTTAAGAAATACAAATGAGGGAATAAAGTAAGAAAGAAGGTAGGAAAATTACTTTGGGGACTCATCTTGTCTGACCAAGAAAGGTTACTTCCTAAAATCCAAAATTCTCAAAATTTTGATTAAGCTCTTTAAAGGATGCAAAGTATTAAGAAAAGTATCTTCAGGAAACAACCAATTAAAGAGAACTAAGAGTCTTCGACTCAACCAACTGCCAAGTTGTTTAAAATTTTCAAAGTTAAAATTAAAAATAAATTACCAAAATCTAATAAAATTAATTATTAAGGTAAAACTATAAGTAAGTTTATAATATTCTTTTAATATATATATATATATATTATTTCTAAATTGAAAGAAGGGTGCTTCATGATCTGGTAAAAAATAAGAACCCAAGGGTATAAAAGTGGAAAACCAATAAATAGGCATAAGCAAATAAATAATTAAATATATGAAGAGCCAAAGAGCCCAAGAAATTAAGTCCATCAAAATGGGCACCCAGCCCAAATGGGCCGAAGCCCATTAAGTATTTCATCAATATAAATATTAACTCCCAAAGCCAAAAGGAGGACATCAAATGATTTTGTAGAAAATTCGAGTTCTTACTTTATGCAAGCATGTTCCAAGAAAAGAAATCCATTTTATTTTGTTGACTTTCAAAAAGGATCCTAACTGCATTTCCTTAAAACATCATATATTAATTAGTACTTATGACTTAAACGAAAAATTAACTCAACATAAAAATATATCTAGTTGATTTATTCCTATCGGATTGTGTTGCAATAGGAACTTCTTTAGTGTTCCAAGCATGCTCTATTGATTCTTGAGTTGGTTCGTATTATATTATTGATGGGATATCTTTAGCTTGTATCATATCTTCAAGTTCATGTGTTGGTCCCAAGTCTACTTTCATATGAATTTATACATCTTTAGCATTTTGGGCAATTTCAGCATTTTGAGCATTTTTTTCATTAAGATCTTCAACTAAAAACTCCTCTACAGATTTCATCCATTGATAACCTCTCTTGTTATGCTCACTTACCCCACAGAACTTGCAGCTAATGGTCCATTGTTGCCTCTTCGCTTTTAATATCTTCTTAGAGACTTGTGCTTTGCTCTTCTTCCTTCATTGTTCATCTACCTCAAGTCTTTTAGCACTTTTGGGCTTGCCCTTCTTTCTTCAAAAGTTTGGTGGAAGATGGAAGGTGGAAGGAAGCCAATCTTTTCCTACAACTATAGCCCATTCATTGGATGTATAGTTAGCTCATAAGTTCTCCAAAACGTCTCAATAGTGCAAACATTGTGCACAAAATCCTCAGGATCAAGACTTTGCCTTAGATTACACTCACTCCATGTTTACATGGACCATGCAACTCTCACTTTCTATATGAATAGTGGGCATTCAAATCAACATCATATCTTGATCCATCATAACAAGACAATCCCATAAAGCAAGTCATTAAGTTTAATAGGAATACCTTCATCTACCTTATACATCTTCTCCAAAATCTTCTTAATTTTTGGACACAACTTTTTTCTATCCTATTTTATTTCACATCTATCCCTATTTTATAAATTAGAGATGGCAAAATTACCCATCCCCGTGGGTACCTACGGGGAATTCCTCGTGGCAAGGCATATTTGGGGAGAATTTTCTCCCCATGGGGACGGGGATGGGTACGGGGACAATTTAGCCCCCGAAATGCTAAATGGGGTTGGGGTGGGGATCACAGTCCTCGTCTTCGCGAGTACCCGTTACCCGTTTAAATAATTATATTACTATTATTTTCTTATATATATATATATGTGAAATCCTATTTTTATTTGTTTCATTTCATCCTTTGCATTCTATTCTCCCAGCATCCGCGACACCCCCACCTCTTCGGAGGAATTGACAAATTATTATGCTTTTTTTGAAATTTATGTTTATGTATTATTTATCTTTTAATATTTTATTATAAAATATAATTAGATATCGTGTGTTATATACTTATGTTTAACTATCTTTTAACTTTGAAAGTAATTTACATTATTGAAAAAATTTAGTACTTTTTTTTTTAATTTCTAAAGTTTTTTATGAATTTGATAAATTTTTAAATCAAACCCGTGGATACCTGTCTCCCCGCGGGGAAGCGGGGGCGTGGGCGGGGGCGGGGGGTATTTTCACCTCGTGGGGGTGGGGGGCTATCCCCGTCCCGCCCCGTTGACACTTCTATTATGAACCCTATACATTATATACTCTCTAATCCACTCTAACATGATTAATATAGGCTTCTCTATTTCTTCTAATACGCTGCTATTAAATGACTCATGTGCATTATTTAGCAACATATCACACTTTGAAAATGCGTTAAAGTGTGATCTAGACCATTGTGATAGAGGTTTGTGCAACCATTCTAGACACTTAGGATCTAATTCGCAAATCTCTTTTCATCTTTGGTTAAATTCTGCAACTGTACTAGCCTTAGAAGCTCTCCACAAACCTCTTTTGTATGCTAAACCCTTAAACATTTAACCCTACAGTTTTCACATTCCCACGAGGGTGCTTAACATAAAACCTATTGCCTCCTCTTGGGAAAATTGACTCAAATGCAGGCACAAGCCCTTCCTACTTGTCTAAGATGAAGGTAAAAGCATCATTCTTCTATATCATCAAATCATTTTTCAAAAACCACAAAAACCAATCTCATGTTTCTCTAGTTTCACAACAAACCACTGGATAAGCCATTGGAAAAATATTGTTGCTAGAGGAAACTACAATGAGCAGTAGTCCATTATGTAGACCATTTAAATAGCATTCATCAACATCTATGATAGGTCTACAGCCAGCCAGAAGTTTTGTCTTAAAGGCCTGAAAACAAACGTAAAATTTCTCAAATTTTCTCATCTTATTGGCATCTTGTTTATTGCTTAGTGCCACAATAATAAATCAGAATCTTTTTATCCTTAAAGCCTCTACATAATCCTACAGTTTAGAATACTACTAAACATAGTTGGCTTGGATTGTCTAAAAGCCTTCTCCTTTGCTGTATATGCCTGATATTTAAGCACACGACATCTTATCTCTTTAATCACATTATTTCTAAAACTTTTATGTCTGTCTTTTGATCATACTTAAAACCCTTAGAAAACCACTTAAATGTGAACACATGACAAGTCCTCCAACATATGTGATTAGGACTGTATTGCCTGATTTGAAATAAGGACTCATTCTTCATTTTAAGTTCATTTATATGCCAATCACAACCCTCATCACCACACCTAGCGTACATCCTTATTTTATCATTTTTTGTAATTTCAAATTTCTCCTAGTCTTGATAGCATAGGACTATACAGCTCACCTGAACTTTGTTTTATTATTAAATATCATTCTAGTGTCAAAAGTAAGATCAAAGATGTCAAAGGAGTTGAATATAGGGTGGCTTTTTTTTGTCCCTCTTCCATCCTTTGAACCTATGCCGCTCTCAAAATCATCATCATTTGATATAGTATCATTTTCATCTTCAAAGGACATAATATTATTAGTAGTAGGCTCATTGTGTTCTTCTTCATTGAGTCCTGCCCACTCTACATCCCTATCAATATACTTTTAAACCACCCATCATCAATTCCATCTTCATCATTCAATTCACAATTTAATATGTAATCACTATTAGTGAAATCACACCCTACCCACGTTGTCATTCATGTTTTAGTTTTCTTGGTTTTGTTGCCTATTTGTATCTGCCATCCTCATATACATCGATGGACATCGAATCTGGATAAGATTGAGACTTAGTTTCCATATCATTATACTCCATCAATACCTTCGTTAGGTACATTTTCATCAGGAGTTGCCTCCTCAACATCTTTATTCTGTTCAATAGGTGTTGTTTCATGAGAAATTGGCTAGTAACTATATTATGTTCATTAGTCCAATTTTCATCAAAAATTGGCTCAGTATCTATATTCTGCTCATTAGTCCCACTTTCCTTAAGCATTGCCTCTATATTTACATTATTTTCATTAGCCACATTTTCTTCTGGAGGTGCCTCTCCATTTATATTATGTTTATCAGGTGCATTTTCATCAAGGATTGCCTCAGCATTTTATATGTTCATGTGCACCATTTTCATTAACAGCTATAAGTGCATTTCAATCTCAAAAGAGTCTACAAACTGAAAGATATCAGTTTGAAATAAATATAATATCCTAAGGGGTTAATACTATAATATTTTTTCTCTGACATATATTTTACAACTGATCACAGAAACTATTGATATTGTCATGAGGTCAACATAATGAAAGGCACTAATAGTATTTCCCTTATACTCTGTTCACTTCCATGATGAGCTAATAAAGTTACGAAGCATTTACCTTCACACTCACATCATATAGAGGGGGGCAAAGAAGAAGAAGAAGAACATTTGAAACAAAGCATAAGAAAAGAAAACATAACAAAAAATAAAATAAACAAATATAATAATATCCAGTGAAATAAACGAAACAATATCCAACATATGTTTGGGGCATGCAAATGCTTTTTGATTTCTTATTTTTAATCCAACTAGTTGTCAAATTAGGGCATAATCATCCAATATGGATTCATTCCTACTTCTACTTGCCCACGATGGACTCCCTCCGTTTTTTATCTGTAAGTTGGATTATTTAACAGCAGTACACACGATCACGTGCAAGTTCACTTCAAAAATTGACTGTAAGACTTATTTTGCGATGGTCTTTTGATTTATGGGACCTAATTTAACTATTTCAAAAAACATAACATTTAAATTGCATAGAGATGTAAAGTTTGGGATCAAAAATACATTTTTCTCGAGTCCGAGATTGACCGGACGATATAGCCATATTGGAACTATTCGCGCAGCTATGCTTGCACCGGACGAGCACAGTTGGGCTCATCTTCCTTTAATAATAATATTCGGGCCCAATGGCACCAACCGTATGATTTGAAAACTTAACCACAGACAAGCCCACCATCAGACTATCTTTACGGACTGCTAACTGCTAACTGCTAAATGCTAATTAGTGTCCCAGTTCCATAAAAATTTTGGATTCACAGGTTGCTTCAACTGACAGCCAGTCGCTGACCATAATGAGTAAATCCAACCAATAATGTTAAATAATATTTTTACGAAAATTTTCGTTTATAATTATATCAGTCACACCAATAATTAATAGTTCCAAGTGAAGATTACGTCAAAAGGTAAAAGATTCTTAATAAGATCAATACACTATCCACGTATTAATAAGATTGCAACCCAATAATTTCAGAATATACATAATCACTTTTAAAGAAGGTGAATAATAAGAAAATCAATATTTGAAATTAGATGATTAAACCAACGGCTTATTTTTGTTTTCAATTTATAATTATTCATAACAACACTCCTTGTCATTTGTCAACCAATCAAATCATTTTTAACATAGCATTATAAAATTTGTTAGGCTGTGTTTGAATTGAAGGATTTAAATTAAAAATTTTAAATTCATGTTAATAGAATTCATTGAATTTGTTTAAATAGTTTTATATTATATTAAATTTTAAATTCATAAACTTTTATTGCAAATTATTTTTAAAATTTTTATAATGAATTAATTTTAAATTCATTTGACAAAGAGTCATTTGAATTTTTTGAAATTTAAATTCTTTCACCTAAGCAAGAAGGTCAATCTCTTTCAAATATATAATATAGATTCTGGCAATATAATATCAATTCAATAATAAATATCTATTGGTATTTCACCATTTCTTTTTTCTTTTAAGATAAGATTTATTTAAAAGAGAATTTAATACTTTTTAATCATAAATATTCACATATATCGAATTGATATCTTAATTGTCGAGAAGGTTGCCCAACGTAATTTTTAAGTTTTTCTTGGTTACTTAGTGGCTTATTGAAAAGGCCAACTGGCCAAGTGCGGAGTGCCAACATCAATATCACCATGCATGTCAACCTTGAAGAGAAAAGGCCACAAACCAAGACATGAAATATTTATGAAAATGACACCTTTAAGCAATATTTGTTATGTGATTTTACAGTAAAAACTTTGGTCATTGATGTGAGAGATTTAAACACCCAACCGCAAGGGCTACGTTGCTTAAGGACACAGTCTTTTTATAATGACATGTATTTTCGTGCTACAAAATGGCAATAAATTCAAACAGAAGAATATGAGTGTCATCTGCATCCCAATATCGAAGTATTGGAGTAATGTAGTCCCACGGGATTTATTCATAAAATTCAATCTCCTCAATACTGTATGTATTAACTTATTTATGTATTTCATAATAGTTGTTTATTAATGTGCAAACATTCCAGCATTGTTCTCAAACCGTAGTTTAAAAATTTATTGAAAATTTTGAAATACTATCATAAAACATGATTTGGTATTACAAAATAACATTCATTTAAAGGCTCATTTAGTTTTATTTTTAAGCCCCATTTTCATATTTTCTACTGTTTAAAAATTAAAACACATCATTTTTTTTACACATTTTCACCCAACATATTTTCATTTTTATTCTCAAAACACATTTCTAATAATTTATATATCTTCTCCTAATAACCTATATATCTTTCTCTTTCTATTATCATTATTACTATCTCTCTTTCCAACAATCTTTTTAAATACAAATTCTTTTCAATTTATTTTCACTAACTATCTTTTCAAATTTTGAAAATGATGAAAATGAAAAATGAGAATGAAAATAAAACCAAACGGACCCTTAGTAGTCAATCCTCCCTATTCTTTCTCCTCGGGTCACCCTGACACTTAGGGGTGAGCATCGGTTGGTTCGGTAAATTAACCGACCGATTCAGTAAGTTAATTCACCGAAAATGTATGAAAATTATTAACCATTTACCGCACCGAATTTTTCTGTTAACCTGTAAAAGTAACCGAAAATTTCGGTTCGGTTTGGATAATTTACCAATTGACCAATCTTTATTTGATTTTTTTTTTCAATATTATTATTCAACAACATAATATTATAGTTGAAACAAAAACTTAATTATTTCGGTTCAAGCAAAAACAAGCAATCTAATTATTTTTAAAATCATAGTAAAGAACTTTCAATACTATAGAAAAAATAAGATGCATTAGTAAGTAGAACACCTAAAAATTGTCATATCTTTACCCTTGTTTAGCAAGCTTCTAGGGAACTTTTGAATATCTTCTAATTAGATTACAAGAAGAAAAATCTAGAATTAAATAAACTCAATCCAAAAATTAAAACTTTATTCAATTAAGAATGTATCTGCATAAGTAGTTTCTTAGTAAACAATTCAATAAAAATACAACCTTAACTTTATAAATCTAAAGTCACTCCTCGTTATTTTTAATTCACATATGCTTCTTTCCATAGTTATATAATTTATAAAGAAAAAATCGAGCAACCTACATAATGGTTGAGAATTTATAAAAATTCAGTTAAATCGGTTTTAACCGATTTTTTATGGAAAATTAACCGAACCGCACCGTTAACTGAAAATTTCTAAAAAATTAACTGTTAACCGAACCGAAAATTATCTGGACAAAACGGTTTGGTAAATTCGGTTTCGGTTCGGTCAGTTAATTGATTTTTTCGGTTAATGGATAATTTTGCTCACCCCTGCTGACACTCCTCGATTTCATCTCTGCTTGGCTGTTGAATTTTATAAAATAATGTGCGTGAACTCAGAGGGTGTTTGGGTGAGCTTATAAGCTATTCAAAACATCTTATAATATGTTTGAGAAGATGTTAAAAGGTATTTAGTAAATTTTTTTAAAAAAAATTATAAACTTCCAAAATAAAATGTTAAGATCTTATAAGCTCTTTTTAAAAAAGTATGGAGTACCTAACTTATTTTGAAGATCTTAACAAGCTAGTTTAATTTTAATTATATTAATTACAAAAATATCATTACTAACATCTTATAAGCTCCATGATATTATTTTATCCGAACACTTTAAGAATTTATTTTTAAGAAAAAATATAACATTTTATAAGTTTCAAAAATATTTTATAAAATATAGAAGCTTGTTAGACCTTTTAAATAAGATTAACCAAACACCATCTGAGTCACATGGGCCATTAGACATCCCAAGTAGAACCATTATAGATTCACTTATAATCCCAATTTGCAGGCATGCTATTCTAATTTTTATCTGTTTGGTGTTTTACATTTTTTCTTTTGATTAATTAAGTGTTGAAATGTTTTCACTGAAAAATTCCCAATACTTCTAATATGTTAACTTTCAAGTCAGATCAATCTGGTTGACTCAATTTAAGAGGCTCTATCTAGAAATATTTTATCCTCGACTCATATCAAAATAGTTACTAATTGTATTGGTGGTATTGGTTCTTGAGATAATGTTGGACTGAATTAAAGATAAAGATAATTTTACTATATTTTGGAGGCATTTGCTCAAAATAATTTATTTCCAAAAATGTATTTAGTTGGGGACCATTTTAACGATATTTTTTACTCTAGACTCTAGTTTTAAACTCTATTCCAATTTTCTACCAATTTTTCCAAAAAGTTTACACCCATTATTTTTTGAAAAAAAAAAGGAACTCTTTTTTTAAATATATTTGAAAACTATTCGACCAAACATATTTTTTAAGAAAATGAAATAAACAAACAACATATTAAATTTTACAATTCATTAATTTCAATATATTTTTATTTTAATATATTCATCAAAAAATGTCAAAATATATTTCACGAAATACCACAATTTCCACAATTTCAAGAAATATGTCCTGAAAATATCAAAGATAGTACAATATCCAACATGTTTTTGACGTTTTATTATTCATGTTACATTACATATATCTTACAAAGTCATAATGGGCTCCACAATGAACAGAAGTCTACTAAGGCAACATATTTGATGTGGGGTTGGTCTGATTGGACCTCGTTTCACGCCATCTTCATCTCCAAGGCTGTTAATTTATGTTTATGCTTCCAATCATAAATTAAGGGGTAAAATTCATTTTGACCCCCTGTATTATGGGGTATGTATCAAATACCCTTTTACACTATCAAAATCTTCAAATACTTCCTTCAAGTGTTGTCAAATACCCCCCTATACTACCAAAAATCTTCAAATATCCCCTTATACTATCAAAAATCTTCAAATACAATCATCAAATTCATTTGTTGTTAGTAAAATAAATGACGGTGTCAAAACTCTACAGTAAATTACTGATTTAACTTCAGAAAATAACTTAATAACATAAAAACTTATGATACGTGGTATTTTTTTACAAAATAATGATGAATTATAAGTGAAATATAACAAAACCTACATATTATTATACATTTTTTAAATCCCAAAACAAATGCTGATTTGAAAAATTTTAGATAAACAGTTACGAAATAGAAATACGTATAATGGTCCCATGTATTTTTTTCGCACAAGCAGCCTCTGTTTTGTTGGTCCCACTTGTTCTATATTAAAATGGAGTTGTTTAATATTCTTTTAAAAAAATAATTTAATATTTTTGTTGGATTATGAGTTAGATGATGCTTTAAGTCCTAAAATGAAAGTAACAAAATTAAAGTAAGAAACTTGAGCATTATATAGTAAATCAAAAGGATGTTTTGGACATAAAATTTTTCAATGATCATATGTATAAAGGGAAGATAATTTTAGTGCTACATCAGCCAAACAACTATTACTTTTCTAACGACAAAAAAGTTTGAGTGGTGTATTTAAATGTTTTGGTAGTACGGGTGCCAAGGATAAATTTATTTACATAGAAAAAAAAGTGGGACACTTATTTAAAAGTACCAAATACACTTTCCACTTTTGTGATCAGTCCCCACTTAATTTTTGTTAGAAAAAACTCCCTAATTTTGTTAAAAGTTTAGAGATCACTCCCCACTCACTTGATTTGACAAAAATGCCCTTAAATATAATATTTTTCATTAATTTTTTCTCACTTCTTCTTCTTCTTCTTCATCCAGACAAGCAAACAGTAAACACTATCATACCAGAAATAGAAAGAACAGAAAAAACGCAACAAGCTCCACGGCGGGAACAAGAATAACGTTAGAGTCAAAAACCACAAACCCGATAGCTGCATTGTCTTCTTCTCTTTTTATTTTCATCATTTTCGGGTTTCTTCTTCTTCTCAGTTTCTTCTTAGTTGCTTCTGAGTTTATAATATTTTCTGACAATGTCAACCAATAGTGAAGTAGGAGTGTTCAATCAAGTTAATGGACATATACATTAATCTCGCAAGAAAATGGAGTGAAATCAACGCCGAACACTTCAGTTTGCAATACATAGCTCAACATCAAAGATTATACATGAGTTTGACTGATGATGACGGTGTCATGAATATGGCCTTTCTGCATTTGACATTGAAGATGAACGTTGTTGACATCCTGGTAAACCGAAAGGATGAATTGAGCAGCAGTGCAAAGAAAAGCAGTGATGATTTAAGGTAATACTTCTACAGAATCTAAATTGTACTGCAGTTTGTAAAGTTTTGTACTTGAAGTGTTCTAAAATTGTACTCTATTATGTAAGTTTTATACTTCAAGTGTTCTATTAATGGATTATCCAAAATTATACTGCAACTTCTAGCAGTTTATACTTGAAGTGTTCCTAAACTATACGTCTTCTATATAAAATTATTCTTTTGATTTTCTGAAATTATACTTCATTTTATCAAAGATTGTACTATATTTATTGAAGTTATATACTTTAAGTGTTATATTTATCAATTAACCAAAATATATTGTAGTTGCTAGGGCTTTATACTTCAAGAGTTCTGAAATTGTACTTCACTTTATCTAAAATTGTACTTTTATTTTATGAAATTATACTTTCTTTTGTACTTCATTTTATCTAAACATGTATTTTATTCATTGAAGTTCTATACTTCAAGTGTTTCGAAATTGTACTTCATTTTACCTAAACTTATACTTTAGTTATTTGAATCTATTATTTAAGTTTAAAGTGTTTTACTAATGGATTATTCAAAAATTGTACTGCAATTGCTAAAGTTTTATACTTCAAGTGTTTTGAAATTGTACTTCACTTTATCTAAAATTGTACTTCTATTTTTTGAAATTATACTTCATTTCATACATTGTTTTACCTAAACATGTACTCTATTCATTGAAGTTCCATACTTCAAGTGTTCTGAAATTGTACTTCATTTTATCTAAACTTGTACTTTAATTATCTGAATCTATTATTTAAGTTTTATACTTCAAGTGTTCTACTAATGGATTATCCAAAATCGTATTGCAATTGCTAAGGATTTTTACTTCAAGTGTTCTAAAATTGTACTTCTTTTTATATAAAATTGTACTTCTATTTTCTGAAATTATACTTCATTTTACATAAGCATGTACTCTATTCATTGAAGTTCTATACTTCAAGTGTTTCAAAATTGTACTTTATTTTATCTAAACTTATACTTCAGTTATTTGAATCTATTATTTAAGTTTTAAGTGTTCTACTAATGAATTATCCAAAAATTGTACCGCAATTATTAAGATTTTATACTTCAGGTGTTCTGAAATTATACTTCACTTTATCTAAAATTGTACTTTTATTTTTTAAAATTATACTTCATTTTATACATCATTTTACCTAAACTTGTACTCTATTCATTGAAGTTCTATACTTCAAGTGTTCTAAACTTATACTTCAGTTATCTAAATCTATTATTTAAGTTTCAAGTATTCTACTAATGGATTATTCAAAAATTGTGTTGCAATTGCTAAGGTTTTATACTTCAGGTGTTCTGAAATTGTACTTCACTTTATCAAAAATTATATTTCTGTTTTTTGAAATTATACTTCATTTTATACATCATTTTATCTAAACTTATACTATATTCATTGAATTTCTATACTTCAAGTGTTCCTAAATTTTACTTTATTTTATCAAAATTTGTACTCTCGAGTCAAAGTCACTTTCATCGTATGACTTTACCGATCAATATTACCGAGTTGAGATGTATCAACAAGCATACCAATCAGTGATAAACACTATTCCTACGTATGATATGCATATGTTCCCTCTAGATGATGATTGCGTCATTAATGCACCTGATTGCCGATCTCAACCTGGGCATAGAAGGACACAGAGGATTCCATCACAAATTGATAAACGTGTAATTAAGTGTAAAAGATGTGGTAGAACAGGGCATAATCATCGAATCTGCAAAGAATCAGTAATCTAGCTAAATTTTGTACCTTAATCTAGGAGATTTATACTTGATTTCATGACATTTGTACTTTATTTCGGTAATCATGTACTTGATTTAGCGTGAAATTGGTATTTTTGTATATTGTCCGAGATATCAATTATTTTGTACCCCAATCTGGGAGAACTATACTTGGTGTCATGACGATTATACTTTATTTCGACAACTATGTATTTGATTTAGCGTGAAATTGGCATTTTTGTATGTTTTCGGAGATATCAGTTATTTTGCACCCTAATCTGGGAGAATTATACTTGATTTCATGACAATTGTACTTCATTTCGGCAATTATGTATTTGATTTAGCGTGAAATTGGCATTTTTGCATGTTGTCCGAGATATCAATTTTTTTGTACCCCAATTTGGTAGAATTGTACTTGATTTCATGACATTTGTACTTCTTTTTGGCAATAATGTACTTGTTTAGCGTGGAAGTTAGCAAATGGATGTTGTCCAAGATATAGTGCTTTCGTACCTTAATCTGAAAGATTTATATTTGATTTCACGACATTTGTATTTCATTTCGGCCATTATGTACTCCATTTCTTAATATTTTTACTAATATTGTTGAATTAAAATTTGTTCCATGATTTGCTTTTTAAGTCTCAGTAATTAATAACCAAACTCTAAAAATGTGTGTAATATTTATTATATGAATAAAATAATATTAAAGTTTTAAAGTATTAATCACTAATGTTCAACGAATGAATGTTATCAATCGCAGTAATATAAAGAATACTTATGCTTTCAAAGATATAAACAAATGAGCATTTGACAATAATATTCACCCTATAACCTGTACAAATACGTACTTCATCTGATCCGATAATCTCAAAATATTATATTTGACTATCACTACAATTATTGGAGACTAATTATTCAATTGCAATAAGTGTACTTCAACATAACACTATTTATACTTTGTTTGTTCTACGTTTGTACTATATTTTCATCATATTGTACTCAAATTCACTATCCGGTTTCAATTGAATTGAAGTGTACTTTAACATAACACCATTTATACTTTGTTTGTTCTATATTTGTACTTTATCTTCATCATATTGTACTCAAATTCACTGCCCGATTTCAATTTAATTGAGGTGTACTTCAACATAACACCATTTATACTTTGTTTGTTCCATATTTGTACTTCATTTCTATCATATTATACTCAAATTCACTGTTCAATTTCAATTTAGTTAAAGTGTACTTCAACATAACACCATTTATATTTTGTTTGTTCTACGTTTGTACTTCATTTACATCATATTGTACTCAAATTCACTGTCCAACTTCAATTTAATTGAAGTGTACTTCAACATAACATCATTTATACTTTGTTTGTACTTCATTTCCATCATATTATACTCAAATTTACTGTCCGGTTTCAATTTAATTGAACTGTACTTTAACATAACAACATTTATACTTTATTTGTTCTACGTTTGTACTTCATCTTCCTCATATTATACTCAAATTCACTGCTCGATTTCAATTTAATTGAACTGTATTTCAATATAACACAATTTATACTGTATTTGTTCTATATGTATACTTCATTTCCATCATATTGTACTTAAATTCACTACCTAATTTCAATTTAATTGAAGTGTACTTCAACATAACACCATTTATACTTTATTTTTTCTATATTTGTACTTCATTTCCATCATATTGTACTCAAATTCACTGCTCGATTTCAATTGAATTGAAGTGTACTTCAACATAACACAATTTTTACTTTGTTCGTTCTACATTTGTATTTCATTTCCCTCATATTGTATTGAAATCAAAATATTATAAATGCTTGATGGAAAATTATACTTACATACAAAATAATATTATAAACAAAGTATGCTTCAATTTACATATGTATGTACATACAAAGTATGATTCAAACCCTACAGGCTTAAATGTTTTGTACTACAATTGCTTCTAAAATGTACTATAGATACACAGGTTATATACTATATTTTCAGTTAATGTATACTACATGCCTGAATATTTTTGTACTACAGATGCTTCTAAAATGTACTGCATATATGCAAATATTAAATTATAATTTAATTTAATCTACAGGCTTGAATGTTTTGTACTACAGATTCTTCTAAAATGTACTGCAGTTACATAAATTATATGCTACACTTTTGCCTGATGTGTACTGCAAGCATAAATGTTCATACTATATTTGCTTCTAAAATATACTGCAGTTACATAGATTATATACTACACTTTCATTTAATGTATACTGCAGGCTTAAATATTTTGTACTACAGTTGCTTCTAAACTATACTACAGATACACAGATTATATACTATATTTTCAATAATGTATACTGCACGCTTGAATATTTTTGTACTACAGATGCTTATAAAATATACTGCATATACACAGATTATATACTATAATTTCATTTAATCTATAGGCTTGAATGTTTTGTACTACATTTTCGCAACTTCCTCTCCCGGTGTCCAAATCACTTGCCGCTTGAACCGTTGGATAGCTCTCGGCTTATACATTAACTCCACAAAGTTCCAGCTCTGTCCGATTCTCCATGGAACAGTAATTTCCCTCGCAATAAGCTGGAATTACAGCATTGCCACTGCACTGCCGCATTCTAAAGATCTTCGCCGTTTCCTATCCAAACGGAACCGTCTACTGGTGAAACTTGGTGGGAACGTTGCCAACACCTCAAGGAACACCCCACTGAAACAGTTTCACAAAATTCCTTTTCCAAGCCACTCTACTCAATGCATCTTTGCACTACCTGCGTGCAGTAAGACCGCTTCAGGTCGCCCTCAATGTTCGGTGCCCAAACGGACACGGAATGACTTCAAACTTGGTGGGAAGCATCCTCATAACTTAAGGAATATGCCATTGAAATAGTTTTTCAAACCGCACCTCGTAAGAGTCTCTGCTCATGGGCTTTTTTCGCCTTACCGAGTGAGTCAACAACGCCTTGTCGCTCCTAATGCCCCTTGAAGTCAAGGTTGCCATTCTTCTCTAATGAGCGACCCATGACATTCTCCCCCACTTGATCCGTTGACATCCTCGTCAACATATACATAAGGACTCGAAGTGTATGCGGTGCCCCAACTCAACTCTGATCTCTTTTTGCACCGGATGAATTTAGCTCCTCTTTATACAGATTATATACTATACTTTCATTTAATGTATACTACAGGCTTAAATATTTTGTAGTACAGTTACTTCTAAAATGTACTACAAATACACAAATTATATACTACATTTTCAGTTAACGTATACTGCATGCTTGAATACTTTTGTACTATAGATGCTTCTAAAATGTACTGCATGCACACAAATTATATACTATAATTTCATTTAATCTGCAGCTTTGAATATTTTGTACTACAAATACTTTTAAAATGTACTGCAGTTACATAGATTATATACTACACTTTTGCTTAATGTGTACTGCAAGCTTGAATATTTATACTACATTTGCTTCTAAAATATACTACAGTTATACAAATTATATACTACACTTTTGCTTAATGTGTACTGCAAGCTTAGATGTTTTGTACCACAAATAATATACTACCACTTTCAGATAATTTCATCGTATAATTTCAGGTAAAAAGAAGTATAAACCTCAAAAAAGTGAAGTACAACTTTTATGCCTTTCAAGTACAAATCAAAAACTTCCCATCTCACAAATAAAATTATATATATCAATTGGGTTCAAGTGTTTAACAACTAAATAGGAAATAAAAACCCTAAACATGAGAAAATAGACAAGAAATAAGTATAACACTGAAAAATCATAGACATTTAAAACTGTAAATACAGAAAACATACATTTGTTTCTTTTTATCACTTCTTTTTGTATTTCACTTCTTGTTGCCATTGTTTCTCCTTCCATTGTCACAAAAAAAATGGCAAAAATTTTGGTGTCTTTTTTTTTTTTCTTTCTCGCATCAATGGCAGAGGAACGATTTCGCGCCCTTTTGTTTGGCTGCTTGGAGAAGTCGTCGATTTTAGAAAAAAAATAAATGAAAGCATTCTTCTTGAAGAGAAAAACGCATTTCTCAGGTATTTTTGTTGTTTTCTCTAACTACAAGGATATATGTGTCTTTCTAAAAGATATGGGGAGTGATTTCTAAGTTTTGTGAAAAAGTAGGGAGTTTAGTGTGTAAAAATTCAAATAGGGACTGATCACTAAAATGAAAGTAGGATTAGGGATTTTTTTCTAATTAACCGAAAAAAAGTCACATATCCTAGATTTTTATGCTATTTAGTTATTTTTAGGTTAAATCAGTAATTTACTGTAGAATTTTGACATCGTCAATTATTTTACTAACGGCAGATGACTTTGAGGAGGGTATTTGAATATTTTTGATAGTACATGAAGGTATTTGATACATACCCCATAATAGAGGGGGTAAAATGAATTTAACCCTTTTACTAACAGCAAATGAATTTGAGGGGGGTATTTGAAGATTTTTGATAGTACAGGGGGTCAAAATGAATTTTACCCTAAATTAAGCGTCCGTTTGATTTTTATTTTTGAAAAAGTAATTAATAAAAATGAGTTGAAAATGAGTTTGTATTTAAATAGATTGTTGGAAAAGAAATAATTATGTTGAGTTTAGTAGACTGTATGTGGACAGAGATAGAAATAATAAAATAAATAAAGAAAATATATAGGTTATTCGAAGTAGATATACAGATTATTGATAAATATATTTTGAAAATAAAAATAATGTCGAATGAAAATATATAAAAAAATTATATATTTTAATTTTTAAATAGTAAAAAAAATGTGAAAATGAAATTTGTAAATGAAACCAAACAAGCATAAATAAATGTTCCCACTTCAGTCTTCACCGTCTAAATTCAAATATAATATAAATATATCTATATGCATATATATATTAGTAATAATAAGTTAAGCAATAATATCGGATTTTTATTCAATCATAGTCCACTAAAAATAATTGATTCTTTTTCTATCTTCCTAAGACAATACTGCCCAACCTAAATTTTTAATATTTTTTAATCAATATAGTTCAGGTGAGATATAAAGCACAAAAGAGAGGGTCTGTAGTAAATTTAAAATAATAATAGGTATTATTAAATTAAAATATTTGATACTATTATGTTAAAATATTATTTTTAATTCACATTTTAAAAAAATTTCTGCTATACTTATCCAATATGTTTCCAAGAAATTAAACATATTTGAAATAAGAAAAATAGAGAATGAAAATAAAAATGCAACCAATCCAAACTTATAATAGTCACTGTATTTCTGTTTTATTGAATTGATATTATTAATTCTATATGATGACAACCACTTCAACACAATTTTTACTATTATTAATTCTTTAAAGTTTATTTTATGATAATATCTCTCTCTATATATGTAAATTTTATTATTTAATACAGATTTTTGCTAAAAACTTTGATCTTATTATTTAATATTTAATAAAAAAATTATTTCATATTTAATACCAATATTATTATTATTATTATTGATTAGGTGGATGTTAACAAACATGTGTACACCCGTGCCCGTAGAAATCTTGGTAGTTGATGAAGAACAAACCTCGTCAAACAGTGTTGGCTATCTTTGCTTGCATTCTTCTGAAACCAATTTCGAGTCTCAAAATACAGATGAATAAACTCGCCCATTCTCTCAACTCACTATTAAAATAATATTTTTAATAAAAATCTGAATAATGTGCTATTTACAGTAAAAAATTATTTCTTCATAAAATAAATTTTATCTCAAAATATTCTCCAACAATCCCATAACAAAATTAAACAAATATTATATTTTCTAAATTCATTATCAAAATTTCATTCTCCCAAAATAAATACCAACAATCAGAAACAAACAAACAAACCCCAGATGAGCTCTTACCTTCTACGCATTTCGTTTTGCACATGTATTTGAACCACAATAACTTCATAAAACTCAAAAATTTAATATATCTTACTTTTATATTTAATTAAACACGCATAATTGACCATTATCTCGTTTAAAGAGCGCAAGACTTTTTTTCAGTAGATAGTTGAAATTTAATTTACATTAGGAAAAGATTATTCTGTAAAAATTATGTTTTTTCTATTTAATTATCTATTTTTATTTTTGTAGTAATTAATTTAGAAAATAGAGTCGCGTGCCTTGGCACACGGTCAACAACTACTACATCATACAAACATTTAATATTCCTAAACTAATTATTTATACTTTACATCTTAATAATTAAACGAAATTAATGCCATGCATCCTTGAGCTAGTCTCACATTTTTATGTGAACAGAAAAAATAAAAATAAAAAGCACAACTTACTACGATTTATGAAGAATATATATATATATATATTTTTTTTATCTCATTGCAATCCTTCATTTTTTTTTTTAAATCTCAACTAGTGTAAAACAAAAACCTTTTCAGCAATACCCTGAAAAAATATTACAAAAAAAAAAAAAAAAAAGTGAAGGAATTAAAAGCAACTTTTGTAAAAGCCTTGCCTCACCACCATTTAACAATATTAATTAAAAGGAAACCAGTGTGGGTGGGGTAGAATTAATTATGAACATGTGGCCATAAGCCTCATATTGGATCGAGAATATTTCATTATCAAATTATCCATAGCTGCTAAAAATTTCTTTAGCTCAAAAACCCTACCCCAGGCCCCAGCCACATTCTTGAAAGTTGAATGAATGAGTGTCGTGAACTCAAAGCAAAGACTGCAATAATTAAAGCACGACGTGCTTCTCATAAGTACTCTTTCTTTTTTGTGAAATTTTGGATATTCAAAATGTATATTATCTTTTTACTAAATGTATATTTTAATTTTAATTTTAAATTATTGATTGTACTAAGGTATTTTTATATCAGTTAGTACAATCATGAATGGTATAATTAACTAATTTTTTGACATTCTATCATATCAATTGTACCATAAATAAGCCCCAACATGTCTATCATATCAATTCCATATCAGTTAGCACAATATCCTCAATTGACAATTGTCTTCTTTATCATATCAAACATCTATCATAATTTTAATTTTACTTCACAATTTGAATTATTTTATGCATTAATTTTAAATAATTCAAAAAGTATTTTTATGTATATAATAGTAGAAGTGATGGTGTATGATTGATATTTAAGCATCAAGTCATTGATCTAAAGTCTACCATACTCAATTATTCGCACTCATTGGGAAATTTCTAGGCCAAAGTCCAAAGGTTTGGACTTTGTTTATTTGTATTTTGAATGAATTATGAAAAATAATTTCAGAAAAAGGTATCTTGGAGAGTGGATTGAGGAAATATAATAGTTATTTGTTCTTGTTTGGGGATAAGTGGATAATATTTTTAAAAAATATATTTATTTGATAGTATTTTGGAAGATGGTAAATTTTACCGTAAATATCACATCGATCATTTTTTGTTGGGTTGGTGGAATGAAATAAATATTTTTATATTACTTATAAATATGTATATATAAATGGTACCGGAATGATTGGTATACGCATTAGGGAATGATTTTTTAGGGTGAACAGTAAGCGATATTTTGAAATTAATTTTGTATGTTTTGAAAAGTAAAATTAAGGAATGTGACATTTTATTTATCTAAATTGTGAAAGTTGAAAAATAGTTTGGAAGAATGTTAATAAACAAAGTCTTTCATTTCCACTCTGTGTAATCCTTGCCTACGAAATATTAATAAAATAAAAAATAAGTTCCAATCGTGTAACTCTTCCTATCAGATCAAGGAAGGCCCTATTTGAAATTGAAACCCAAGGATAATAGCTTGCTCGCTCCACCTAAGGTCACTGTACATATATTTGTTCAATAATTTTTGATCAGATTAATTCTATGCACAAGTAAATTTTGTACGTCAAATCATAATTTTATTTGGCTTTATTTGTTGTGTCTTTCAAATTCTAACCCCAAAATATAAATAAATAAATTTGCACTTCTCTAAGTCATTACTGAAACAATTGTTTTTTCCAAAATAGTCCCTTTGAAAAACGTATAAAAAAATATATATATATATATATACACACACACACACAAATCAACCATTATAATTATATATATAGATATAAACAATTGATATAAAAAATTTAATTTCGTCAACTAACTCAATAAAATTGTGAAATTATTATTAAAAATTGTCTTATTCAAAAATACTGTCAAATATACTATTTACAAAATTCAAATTGATATAACATTAACAATAAATTAAAATAGTCTCATCCTACACTACTTCCAATACATATCATTTCTTTCAAAAATATTGTCCAACCATATCCATAACAAAACCAAAGAAACATCACATTTCTTAAAACCATCATCAAAACTCTATTTTCCCAAAACAAATCCTCAAAACACAAATAAACAAACCTCATAATTTCTGACCTACAACAGCCAAGCCTTGCTATTACGTTTTCTTCTCCTTTTTCTGATTGAAAGCCTTGCTATTTTGTAACTACCTCTAATAATAGAGTTAATCAACTGCTAGGTCTCTAAATTATGAATTGTTAAGGATATGATTTGACGTTGAATAACACCGTTCAGGAGGCCTACCTCAAATGTCAAAAAGCGAGGCCCATTAATTGTAATCTATGATTTTAGAAGCTAGCATTAATCATCTATATTATATTATTTCTTTTATACCTTAATTTTTGGATATTTACTCAATTGTAATAAAAAAATAATATAACACGACGCAAACATAAAAAATATTGAGCTTAACATATTTAGATACGATCAAGTTTGATGCATGGGTTGCCCAATTTACAAGAAATGCCAAAATCAAGACAGTATTAATATATATACACAAGCAAAACCAGAAAATTATTTGGTCTGATGTAAGGGATTTATTTTCTCTAGGAAAAGAGTTTCTTAGGAAATTGAGTAATTTAACAATTTTAAATATGAGTATAATCCATAAGAAAAGTGTGCTTTTAATAATTCCGACATACTTTTAAAAGAGAAAATCCTTGTCCTTACTCAAAACATCGAAATTAATATTGAAAGAAATCTCAACGCTCTAATATATTGTTTTTTAAGAGCCACAATTAAAGAGAGTCTAAACATTTTATTCATGCTGAAATTTTAAGCATACAAGGATTTGTATTAAAAAGAAAGCCCAACATCTCATATTATTTTGTACCTGATTAACGTTGAAATGTATGTACACATCAAACAACAAAAGTCAATCAAATTAATGTCAGAAAATAGGGCCACTCGCCAGCCGAAGAAAAATAAAAGCCCCTCCTTTTTCCATGGATAATTTATTATTCCCAATACTGGAAAGTTCTCAGAGATTTCTTGCCTAACGCGTTGAGTTTTGTGGGCAAGTCTTAAAACAGGCTGAGTCAGCTATTCAACTTTACCTTTTGGCAACCCTCGAGTCCTGTGTTTTATTAGGTTGGTGTTTTAGTGTCCTATTACTTCATTAGTTTACAGCACTTAGGTACGACAAACAGAACAGATTTATGCCTTCCATTTCAAACTCAAAAACAACATTAATTTCGTCAAACCAAACCAAACCAAAATCAAAATATAAATATAGATGCCTCCATTTGCCCATAAAAAATTCCATGAAATAGTACAGAAGAGACTAGCAAAAAGCAGCAGCAAGGAGACAGTAGGGGGAAGAGCGCTGCGCCCCAGCTGTTCGCCTTTATTGCTTTGTTCTTAACGAGGAACTTTGCTTCTCTCCCAACTCTGCTGCGGACTCGAAGACCCATTTTAAAATTTCTTTTATTTTTACGCGCATTGCGTTATGTAGGCATGAGAAATTGAAGAAATCTCAAGTCTTTGGGAAGGTCCCTTTTGGATTTTCTTTCTTTCTTGGGAGGTAAAATGGCTGAAGATATTTGTCTCTTCGCCAAGGTGAGTCCTTTTTAGTCTTTTGTTGCTCACTTGCCTTGTTTCATTTATTTATTTTTATGGGTTTGAGTTCATTGAACTGAATGCAAGAGTTAAGCTTTTCTTGTTGGGTTACACATTTCGAAGGTTCAAATTTTGGGTCTAATTTTTGTGCATTTTCCTTATGGAAAAAGGAAATCTGTTCGAAATTTGGATGAATTTTTAGGTATTTGGTGTCTTCCCTTTCCCAATGTTTGATCTAGGCAAGGTATTTATTGCAGTGCACTCATTGAACTTATTTCTATTTATTTCTGGATTTTGTAGTTATATAATTTTCTTGTTTACTATGGTTTTGAAAGCCCTTTTTTTGAGCCCCAATTATCATGCTTGTTGTTTCTCATTTTCTCCGACTCCTCAGTGGTCAGGTTTATAAAAGTGCCCTAAAGAGGCAGGAGAGAACTTATTGGTTTACTATTTATTTGGTATTTTTTCAGCCTTTCAGACTTTGTGTAAAGTTTCACTAAACTGCCATTATTACTTGAAATCATAAAATTTACTAATTAGTTTGATGAAACTAAGCTTTGTTTGGACATTGTAGAAATAGGTAAGTAAGCAATGCATGAAACTCTAATGCATTTTTTTGGCACTTGCCTTATATTTTGGTATAGGAATTTTTATATGCATATTTGTTTCTTTCTTGTTGCACTGACATAGGTTTCCATTCTGTGGACGACAAATAACAGGATGCCCTAATTATAAAACCTCCCAAGAAATCACCAGCTTCACTGAGGATGTTAGTCTTAGTATTTGCAATGGCTTGTGGTGTTTATATCTGCTCAGTGTGTCTAAAGCAAACTAATGTTCACACCAGTACTAAATTCCTGAATGTTGAAGTTAATTGGAGGCATTGTAATGACCACAGCATTGATAGATCTCAAACTCCCAACTTACACTACCCGAAACCCACCACCTTTAGCAGGTAATAGCATACTTTTTCTTTGAATTGAATCCAAATGTTAAGTTTCATGAAGATTGGGTCAGTGAGATTTTCTTTTGCTGCATGAAGGGCGGAATGTGCCTGTAATCCTGTGCGGCTTTTTGCAATTCTGTCTATGCAAAGATCCGGAAGCGGATGGTTTGAGACTCTATTGAACAGTCATACTAATGTGAGCTCCAATGGAGAGATATTCTCTGCCAAAGAGAGGAGAAGTAATGTGTCTTCAATCTTGTCAACTCTGGATAGAGTTTACAATTTGGACTGGTTTACTAGTGCTTCCAAGAATCAGTGCTCGGCTGCAGTCGGCTTCAAGTGGATGCTGAATCAGGTATGGTACTATAAACGTATTCAAGCAAGAAACTTGTATATGTATCTTTCTGCATAAATTATAGATACCTAATAAAATGTTTTAGATGCTAATGGCATTCTCTTGAATTTTGAAAGAAGTTTTTGTCGAATTATAATCTTGTTTTGTTCTGCTGATGCTAGTAAAATTTGGCATACAGGGGCAGTAAGGCTTTGTTTGTGATGCATTACGAGCGTCTCTCCTCTTTTGTCACTTCTAATTGTAAAAAAGAAGAAAATGACATCTAATTATATGATCAATGGCTAATTGGATACAGGGTTGTCACCCCTTTTGTCCCACTGCTATGGTCATACTGCGAAGAGTTGACTACTTTCAATTGGAAAAATTGTAGTCTTTTTAGTATGATTTGGTAAAGTTAAAGTTAATTAATTGTTCTAGCTGGTCAACTAATACAATGTGAATCTATTGTTTAAAGCAAAGTGAAAAGATATCTAATTGGATGCTATGTTGATTTTGACTAAATTTATTCTTTTATTTCCATGATGAATGATGTACACTTGAGTTGTAATTTGACAGTAGGTTCTAAGGCTGCATTTTCACATACCAGTTCAGGGCATATATCAGACAAACAATCTTTAGCCCTTTCTAGCAGCATTTACTCTATGTACTTCTTTGTAAAGAGTGAGAAACGGGGTGAGAGATTTAATAGTAAAAGATGAAACGAAAATACAAATGGAGAGATAACCAAATATAATGTCAGCATGCAAGAAGAAGGGATTGCTAATGAAATTGCTTAACTGTGAGTAAATAATTATCCTTTAACTGCCCTAACTTGTGAGAGTCTTCTGTCACATTTCCACAGCATGGCAACAGTTGGATCATATGTGGTTAAGGCCTCTGTTTTCTAGCCTTGGTTAAACCATAAAAATTTGCATCACTTTGAGGACTTATATTCATATTGTTTAACATTGGGTTTTGTTAGTCTTAAAGAGTGTTGTTAAGTAGCAAAAATAATTCAATTTGCATCCTTGTCTATCCATTTCGTGTCTGTCTTGTTACAGTCGTTTCAAGTGTAGATTGTCACAAAGTTTTGTAGTCCCAAATGGAACTTTATTTCCGAAATATTTCATGTCATCTTGGTGGTCCGAAATAGTTTCCATCTTGGAAAAACTGCTAACCTCTCGCATTTTTTTTTACTTCAGGGATTGATGGAGTACCATAAAGAAATTGTAGAATATTTTAAAGATAGAGGTGTTTCTGTAATATTCCTCTTCCGAAGAAATCTTCTTCGCCGAATGGTTTCAGTGCTTGCTAATTCTTATGATCGATATGCAAAACTCCTAAATGGAACACACAAGTCTCACGTTCACTCGCATGAAGAGGTACTATTTTCCCTTTAACCCCACTCAACCTCCTGCACATATGCATACAAAAGATCTAATCTTTCCACTCGCTTCTTTTAGGCTGATACACTTTCCAGATATAAACCTGCAATCAACTCAACATCTCTGGTGATGGATCTAAAACTCATGGAGAAAATGGTGTTGGAGGCGTTGGAGTGTTTCAGCAGCGCTAGACACATCATTCTCTATTATGAAGATCTCATAAAAAATCAAACTGTAAGTTTCCTTTTCACCTTAGACAAGGAAATCTCAGTTGTACATTTAGTATGCTGCCTTATAAGTTTGTCAGCAATAGGTGTTACCGTGTTAGATTCCCACATCAGTTAAATACATGTGTAGTTGTCTCTTTATATGGCCTCAAACAATCCTCAACCCTTGAGCTTGTTTGTTTTTGGGATGAGTTAGCCCAAGATCCATTGTCTCTCTCTCTCTCTCTTTTTCCCAATTCCTTTTCACTGTTTGTAAAACTATCTTTATGGACCTTACCCTACTTTCAAGAATCATTTAATCCCATCTCACCATCCTCATTGTGCCTCGCATCTGTTGCAGAAACTGGTAGACGTGCAAAAGTTTTTAGGGCTGCCATTAATGGAGTTAACTAGTCGGCAGGTCAAGATACACAGAGGATCATTGTTGGAGCACATCAAGAATTGGGACGATGTGAACAAGACTCTCAGAGGAACAACATATGAGAGCTTCCTCCATACTGACTACACTAATTAGAGTCCATTAATCTGTTGATGATGTGAACCAACTAACTTGTTAGCTTGTTGACCCCTCATAGAAACTTATCCAGGTGATCAATGAAATCGTTGATCTTCATCTTCACCTTTCTTCCTTTTCTTGTTCTTTCTTTTTTTCTTTTTTCTTTTTATTTTTGATTTGTGTTTTCATTTTGTTTTGTCATTTCCAAGAATACAAGGATATGTATAGCCCTGTAACTTCGTGTACAAACATTGTCAATGGAATGCAAAATCCGAAATCAACTTTTTGGCTTCCCATTCTCTCTTCCGATGATTTGTACTATCAAAATTGAACAGAACAAAATAAAAAACCAACATTCCATCCACAAAAGATTGGCTAATACATTCTACCATAAAAAAGGCTTTCAGATGATTAATTTAATTCCAACAATCATTCTACAGCCATACACATGGTGTATGACAAATTATTAACAAGAAAAATTCAAAATCATCATTTTCATTACGTACACTTAGAAGAATAGGGCTGTAAATGAATATTCAAAAATTCGTTTACTGTTCGAATTCGTATTCATTTATACAAAATTTATCCATATTCGTTTAGAGTGGATTTATTTGTATTCAATTAGTAGATATTCAATTATAAATAGATACGAATATGATAAATGCGTATCCGATCCGTTTAATATCCGTTTCGAATATATATTTATTAAATAATATATTATTTATATTTTTCAATAAAAATCTCATAATTCATATATGTATATATAAATCATAATTGAAGAATTGAAAAAAAAAAGAATAAATTTAAAAAATTATGATAATATAGAGAAAAAAAATTAAAGAATAAAGTTAATCAACATAATTATATAGTTGACTTTATAATTAATATGCATAAATGCCATTATTAATATTAATTAGTAATAATAATCAATTATAAAGTCAATTATTAATTAGAAATTATGCTATTTGTTCAATTGCTTTCTTTTTAATGAAATTGTACAATTATTTTTATTAATTAAAAATATATATTTGTTATAGGTTCATAGATTCATATATTTGAATATTCGTAAATAGATATCTAAATAATTATCATTAAATATGAATATCAAAAAAATAATTCAAATACGTATAAGTTTAATCAAATATGGATGCATCTAAATAATTATAATCGAATACGGATATATATCCGAATTTGACCGATATCCCACGGATACGAATTCGAATATCATTTTTAAATATCCGTCAAATCTGTATCCATATTTGAATATTCCATACTTGTAATGAAAGCCAGATTCCTTGCAACGTATTCTAATTTTCTAAAACATACCTCCGTTAGACAGTGATAAAATTGGGGTATTTCTCTATTAGATACTAATAATATGTTTTAAGAGCATATTAATAAAATATTAAAATTAATTCTGACGCACAATAGTACAAATTTTGAGTTCTAACACTATGGATACATCATTAATGACAAAAAAAAAAAAAAATTACATTTTGACTTAAACATTTATAGTGAGATTTTATAAAATGAACTCTCCAAGTAGAATCGTTATCAAGTTAGAAACTCACAATATTGACTTCTGTTACAACAATTCCCAAATAGATTCCTAAATCCAAATTCAAACCACATAAATTTGGTGCTGTTTGTGGAGAATTTCTGGCTTATTGAAAGCCTAGAATACATATGAGATTCAAAACTTGATTTAAGGGAAGATATTGTTGAGAGCGGAGAAGTACAATCGTGACCGACCTGAGAAAGACCACCTACGAGTAAAAATATAATTTTGATCCTCTAACTATGATCTTCTGCAATAAAAAGAACTTTGATATTAATTTGCATTATCTGAAATAGTTTGTGTTGTTAAGAAATTCAACACATTGAGGATATCTTTTCACAATTTAAGGATATTTGACCATAAATTGCCCAGAAATTGGCCAAAATTTTGCATGTGCAACTTACATGACCTTGAAAATTGGTGGTTTCCCATGTGACATTAATTGCCACGTTGATGCACTTGTTTGGCAATTTTAATTAGGGGTGTTCGCGGTTTGATTTGGATCGATTTTGAGATAAAAAGCCAATCGATTCAAACTATATAATGTATATTTAATCGATTTGGATCGGTTAAATTTTTATTGTAAATTCGATCTAATCCAATTCATTTTAAATCAGTTTGGATTGGATTGGATTGGATTGATTAATTCGGTTTTCAATTTAAATTTTTAATTAAAATATTTGACAAATTACTATTGATAATTAAATTAATTTAATTAGTCAATTTGTACATTTCATTTAGCTATCATATCACATTAATCTTGTGAAATTAAGTCAAATTATGTAAGAACACATAACTATAATGTTATTAGTCTACAATAATTATTCCTATGTATTTGATTTTTGAAAGTAAAAAAATCCTAGATTTAGTTTATTTTAATTTATTTGTGTATTTTAAAATTAAGATATATATTTATTATATTATTAGTATATAAATTTCGATCCAGTTTGGATTCAATTAGTTTTTGAGAGTAAAACCGAAAATCGATCCAAATCGATTGGTTTTAAAAAACAAATCCAATTCAATCCAAAAAAATTCAATTTTGATCGATTTTCGATTTTTTGAATTGATTAGTTGATTTTTTTTTTTTTTGAATTGAATTGGATTTAAATACCCCTAATTTTAATCACATTAGTTGTCACATATAATGCCATAACCATATCAGCATCCCGATTAAAAAGAACCCTAAAAATGTAGTCAGGACCTTTAATGCGTAAAACTAAGGTGACCAACCACTATACCACAACAATCTTATAACATGCTAAGCCATTTTATCTTATACGTTTAGTATTTGAAACAACATAATAAGAAAATGCATCATTTAACCATTTTAACTACGTCGGCCATCCGCAAGCTTTCTCTCGTGGTTCCTAAACCTCAACGATTCCACCATTGTAAGCCTCCCATTAATTATAGTACACTATTTTATATATTTGATAATATTTGAAAATGTGCAATCGCACGTTGAGGAGGAAAAAAGTTTCAAAAATTTCTGAAAATATAGTAAAAAATAAATATCAATTAAAATATATTTTTGTAAATTGAAAAAAAATATATATTTATTTGAACGATTAAGTTTTAAATTTTCATAAAATAATAATTTCTGTAAATTATTGTAAAAATGATAATTTTAGTAAAATTATCTTAAAAAGTTTTTGATAATTTTTGTTAATTTAATTTCAAAAAAATCTAAATTAAATGAAATATATAAATTGATTAAAACAAAGATAAAAAGACATCATTACTTTAGTTTTTATCTTCATTAAAAATTAAAAATTTAATTTTCGTTAAAAATTACAAACATAATTTTCATTGATTTAGTATTTATTACCAATAAAAAAATTACAATTTTTCATTAAAAATTAAAAATTTATTTTTGTTAATTTAGTTTTTATGAATTAAAAAATTTAGTTTTTATAAATTTAATCTTTGCTAATTTATTACAAATAAATTATAAAATTTTGTTAAAAATTTAAAATTATTTTTCATTAAGTATTTATTATTATTATTATTATTATTATTTGAAATAAAGTAATTTTATTCATCAAGCATCACCATTGATAACTTCTACAATAAACTAGGGAGGACGAACATTTCACACCGGCAATCAGTCATAGAACCTTGAAACCTTGGCTATAGAGTGGCTACAGAGTTCGCAGATCGTTTTACAAAAGAAATATGAAGATAAGCTAATTCTTCTTCTGAATTTCTATAATCATCAATCACTAGACCAAGAGAAGAAGGCGCACAACCATTGATGAACTGGACTGTTTCCTGTGCATTAGATTCCAATACCAATTTTTGAAAATCTAAGTGTTTGATCCAACTCAAAGCCTCTCGAATACCCAAACATTCAGCTGTGTAGGTTTCAAATACTCCTTCGGAAGTTCTATATCCTACATTGACATATTGCCCTTCAAAGTCGCGAGCAATCCATCCAACTCAGAAAATTCTTTTGTCCTTAAAGATGGCCAGTTTGCGTCAACTTTTATCCAACCAGTCTCTGGTCCACACCATTTCACCTTAGCTTTGGTTTTCTAGTTCCCCACAATATTTGGGTTAGTTCTTTTCCGGGCCTGTCTCCATTGATCAAGGTAAGGTATAGCAAATTGAGCAATGCTTGTTCTGGTCCTACCTTCACATTATTTCTATTATTCCAGATGCTCCAGCACATCATGATCTCTAACTCACAAGTTTCCCTTGAGCATCTAGAAAAGATTTTCCCATTCCAGTCATAAAAACCGATCCCATATCCATATTTGTTTGGCTACCAAGCAGTCGACCAAAATGGGCATGTTTGTTTCTTCATTCAAGTTAAGAGTATCAATATTCACCCGTTTTTCCTTAATTTAAGTTTTTGTCGGCAAACAATTGTGTATAACTCACCATGCCACAATCCTTGCCTTAGATGGGATAGAAAACTGCCAAAACTTTTTCCAGAAAGGAACACGACCATTCTGAGGGAGGAGTTCGTCCATAATAGTCAAGCATCTATATGCACTTTTCACTGAATATTTTCTAGCTTTATCTTTGATCTAGAACCAATCATCTCCTTTTCCTCCCCAGCTAATAGGGATCTAATAGATCAGATCCTTATCCCTGCTATTAAACAATGGATCCACCGTATTGTGTGTGATTCCAATCCCTTTCCTGTTTGTCAAGCAAATCGGCCACCTTCATATTTTTGAAACTTTCTGGCAACTCCGATGTAATATATGGGTTAGAGCTATGCGGAAACCAAGGATCAGTAGAAATCAAAATTTTTGATCTATCCCCAACCCATAATCTACTCCCATTTTGAGTATGTTCTGAGTTATGAAAAGGCTTCACCAAACATAACTTGGGTTCGACCTTAATTTAGCATTCAACAGGGAAGAATTTGGAAATACCGTGCTTTGAAGATCCGAGCTACAACTGAGTTTGGATTTGACAAGATTCGCTAACTCTGTCTACCCAACATAGCTAAATTAAATTCATGAATCTTCTGAAATCCAAACCCTCCTATAGCTTTTGCAACACACAATTTTTTCTAGTTCATCCATTTAATTCCTTTGTTTCTATTTGATTTTGATCCCCACCAAAATGAATTCACCATCTTTTCCACCTCAAAATAGAGATCAAGAAGCGAAAGATAAACATTCATAGCATAGTTTACAACAGTCTGCGCTACACATCTTAGAAGCACCTCTTTCCCTACTCTTGATAAAAACTTTCTATTCCAACTTTGTATTTTTTTCCAAACCTTATCCGTTATGAAAACAAAGATTCCTTCTTTTTACATCCCACGAAAGCTGGTAAGCCTAGTTATAAATCCCGACTGCTCCTTTCTTGTACACCAAGTGCAGAACAAACTACTTCCTTCTGCTGAGAAACCACATTAGAGCTGAATAGCAGTCTCGAATCGTCCAAGTTGATAACTTGATCAGAAGCCTTCTCATAACTCTTAAGTATGTTAGCAATACATGAGGCTTCTGTAAGATCAGCCCTAAAGAAAAAAAAGGCTATTATCCGCGAATAAGAGACGCAAAGTAGTAGGAACACCATGGGCAATTTTAACACCATGAATTCTTCCTGAGTGCTACAACAATCCAAAGCTGCTGACAATCCTTCTGCACAAATAATGAACAGATAAAGGGAAAGCAGATCCCCTTGTCTAAGCCCTCTCTGGGGAATAATAGGGCCAGTGTGCTCATTTCCCTTGACCACTCTGTAGGATACTGATTTGAAGCACATACACATTAAGTCCACCCCTATCCTACAAAATCCAAGCTTAAGCATAATGCATTCCATATAACTCCATTCCATCCTATCGTAGGCCTTGCTCATATTTGCTTTCAAGGCCACAAAACTTCTCTTACCTTGGTTTTTTCTTTTCAAGTAATGAGTGGCCTCATAAGAAATAAGAACGTTATCAGTTGTTAATCTTCCAGGTACAAATGCACTCTGGGATTCATAAATAACTTCTTGAAGGATTTTTTTTCAGGAGATTTGCAAGGACCTTGGCCACAACTTATAAAGAACATTGGACAATGAGATAGGTTGAAGGTCCGCCATGACTTCAGGCTCTTTTTTCTTTGGGATTAACATAATAACTGTTTCATTCAAACCTTATGGAAACTTAGCATCATTTAGGAAAGATAAACAAGTTTCAACCACATCATTTCCTACCATCGACCAAAAACTTTGGAAGAAGTTTGGATTCATTCCATCGATTCCTAGTGATTTGTTAGGATGCATGTGAGAGACTGCTGCTTTAATCTCTTGAGGAGTGAACTGAGCCATTAACATCTTGTTTTGTTCCTCTGTTACCTTGCAACTTATGTTATGAAGAATTGGGTCCATATCACATTAAGCTAATGAAAACAGGTTTTGAAAATAATCCACAATCATTGTATCTAAACTAGAATTCCAATTTTTTCAGTTCTCCTTTGAATCCTTCAGTCTCAAAATAGAATTCTTTTTCCTTCTACCGTTTGCCACTGAATGAAATTTTTTTGAGTTCATATAACTTTCACGAAGCCAAAACACTTTAGCCATTTGCTTCCAAAAAAATCTCACGTTAATGTAGAATCTCAAACAAATTATTCTTTGCTACTTTGAATTCTATAACAGAGGATACATCCCTTCTGCCCCTAAATTTGGACATACGATTTTTAATCTTTGCTAATCGTTCCTTAAAGTCCATATTTGTACTTGTAGCCCACTTCTGTAAATTTCTACCACAAATATCAATTTTCTCTTGAATAGAAGCCATTCTGCAGCTTGCCCAACTATTTGGGACCACTTGATTACAACCATCTTCCCATAAACAAAAATTTTCAAATCTGAATCTTCGAGATTATGTCATGGCCATTTGACCGAGAAGCTTGATACGGATAGGATAATTATCAGAGGATGTGAATTGAACATTTGTAACCTTATAATTTCTGGACAGATTAATCCAGCTGGGCGTAGCGAGGGCTCTATCGAGGCGTTCCTCAACCCAATTCTCATTTCCTCGGCTTCTTTTCCAAGTGAATGGATAGCCTCTCATCCCTGATGGGGTGTTTGGTTTTATTCCCATCACCTCTTTTCATTTTCATTCGAAAATAAAAATTAAAAACTATCACTTTCTCCGTATTTTTACTCAAACTATTCTTATTTTCATTTTCAAACTCTTTTTAAATCTACCTCATTATTCTATTATCATATCAATAAAATTCAAATTTGATTTGACATTAAGTATCACTATCATTTTAAAATTAATAAAATATACATACACTTTTAAAAAAGGAGCACTTATTATAAAGTACCAAAACCACTTTTCAAATTCATGTTCAGTCCTTATTTGAATTTTTGTAGAATGACCTCTCTAGTTTTGTTAAAATTTTAGAGATCACTCCTTACTCACTTGATTTGACAAAAATATCCTTAAGTATAATATTTTTCACTCATTTTCTTCACTTCTTTTCTATCCACACAACCAAACACCCCTTATCTCCATTCCCAAACACTAAACCCTACCTTCATCTTTCATTATCAAAATTAGAAAAAAAAAAAAGAAAAAAAAAAGTCGAAGAAGCAATCTGAGCTTGACAGAGCGAACGACGAGCACGCCGGCATAACCACCACTAGCGCAACCACCACATTTCCGCCTTCTCAGTTTATTTTCATCATTTTCAAGTTATTTTCTCAGTTTATTACCAGGTCATTCTCTTCATCTTGTATTTTTTTTTCTTAATCAGCAAAAAGAGTGTTTGCCGAAGATGTGGGTATGAAGAAGGAGACGAATTTTGAAGAACTTTGGACTGTATCATTTGTATTGAAATTGTAACAGTATATAATCTGTTTATGTAAAGTACAGTTTACAAGAAATTGTAGTATAAAACATTAAACATTTCAGTACATTTTAAAAGAAATTGTAGTATATCATATGTATCTCTAAAGTACATTTTACAAGCAATTATAGTATAAAACATTCAACCCTTCAGTACACATTACTATAAGTGTTAGTATATAATTTGTTTATTTAAAATACATTTTTCAAGTAATTGTAGTACAAAATATTTAGCTTTTCAATAAACATTAGCTGAAAGTGGCAATATATAATTTGTTTATTTAAAGTATATTTTACAAGGAATTGTAGTACAAAATATTTAACCTTTTAGTACACATTATTTGAAAGTGGTAGTATATAATCTGCTTATGTAAAGTATATTTTACAAACAATTGCAGTACAAAATATTCAACCTTCAGTACACATTATCTAAAAGTGGTAGTATATACTATGTTATGTAAAATACATTTTTCAAGCAATTGCAGTACAAAACATTCAACCTTTCAGTACACGTTACTATAAGTGGTAGTATATAATCTGTTTATGAGAAGTACATTTTACAAACAATTGTAATACAAAATATTCAACCTTTCAATACATATTATTTGAAAGTGGTAGTATATAATCTGTTTATCTAAAGTATATTTTACAAGAAATTGCAGTACAAAACATTCAACCTTTTAGTACACATTATCTAAAAGTGGTAGTATATAATCTATTTATATTAAGTACATTTTTCAAGCAATTGCAGTACAAAATATTCAACCTTTCAGTACGCATTACTAGAAGTGGTAGTATATAATATCTTTATGTAAAGTACATTTTACAAGCAATTGTAGTATAAAATATTCAACCTTTTAGAATACATCAGTATATGTGGTAATATATATGTAAAGTACATTTTACAATCAATTATGGTATAAAACATTCAACTTTTCAGTACACATTATCTGAAAAAATGAGTATATAATCCATTTATGTAAAGTAAATTTTACAAGGAATTATAGCACAAAACATTCAAATTTTATACTTCAACCTAAAATTGTACTTCATTTTACCTGAAATTATACTCTATTATTTAAGTTTTATACTTCAAGTGTTCTACTAGTTAATTATCCAAAATCGTACTGCAATTGCTAGCGTCTTATATTTCAAGTGTTCTGGAATTGTACTTCTTTTTATGTAAAATTGTACTTCATTAATCTGAAATTATACTTTATTTTATACTTCGTTTTACATAAAATTGTACTCTATTATTGAATTTTTATACTTCAAGTGTTTTATTTATTAATTATCCAAAATTGTATTGCAATTACTATGGTTTTATTCTTCAAGTGTTCTAAAATTGTACTTCTTTTTATATAAAATTGTACTTCATTACCTAAAATTATACTTTATTTTACATAAAATTATACTCTATTATTTAAGTTTTATACTTCAAGGGTTCTGCTAATTGATTATCCAAAACGTTACTGCAATTACTAGCGTCGTATACTTGAAGTGTTTTGGAATTGTACTTCATTTTTTATAAAATTGTACTTCGTTTATCTGAAATTGCACTTCATTTTACCTAAAATTGTACTCTATTATTGAAGTTCCACACTTCAAGTGTTCTATTTGTTGATTTAGCATGAAAATGTAGCATGTGCATGTTGTCTGGGATATCAGTGCTTTTGTACTTCAATAAGGGAGATTTATACTTGATTTTGGGATATATATGTACTTCATTCTAGCAATTATGTACTAAATTTAGAGTGAAAAGGTAGCATGTGCATGTTGTTCGAGAGCATGAACAAATGCGTGAAATATTACTTCAATAAGGGAGATTTTATACAAAGTGTACTTCAATATAACACCATATATACTTCGTTTGTTCTATATTTATACTTCATTTATACTGAAAATATACTACCAAAACATTAACAAATGCATGATATATTACTTCAATAAGAGAGATTTATATTTGATTTCAGAACATATGTACTTCATTGCGACAATTATGTACTTGATTTCTTGTTTTTTGTACTAATAGTGATGAACTTGAGTTTTGTTCCATGATTTGTCTTTTATTTCTTGGTAATTAACAACCAAAACTCTAAAAATGTGTGTAATATTTAGTATGGTAAAAATAAAATAATGTTAAAGTATTAAAGTGATAACCACTAGTGTTAAACGGATCAGAGTTATCATTCGTAGTATTCAAAGTATACTTATGCATTGGAAGTTGTAAACACATGAACATTTGACAATCATATCCATCTTATCACCTATACAAATATGTACTTCACCTGGTTCGATAGTCTTAAAATATTGTACTTGACCCTCACTACAATTATTAGAGAGTAATTATTCAATTGCATAAAGTGTATTTCAACATAACACCATATATACTTCGTTTATTCTGTATTTATACTTCATTTCCCGCATATTGTACTGAACCTCGCTACAATGTTTCACTTTAATTGAAGTGTATTTCAATATAACACCATATATACTTCGTTTGTTCTGTATTTGTACTTCATTTCCGCATATTGTACTGGACTTCGCTACGATGTTTCACTTTAATAGAAGTGTAGTTCAACATAACACCATATACACTTTGTTTGTTCTGTATTTATACTTCATTTTCCGCAGATTATACTGAACTTCACTACAATGTTTCACTTTAATTGAAGAATACTTCAACATAACACCATATATACTTTGTTTGTTCTGTATTTGTACTTGATTTCTCGTATATTATACTGAACCTCGCTATAATATTTCACTTTAATTGAATAGTACTTCAACATAACACCATATCCATGTATGTATAAAAATGAATCTTCTTCAATGCATCAAAATGTTTTAACTCCATCTTGGATTTCACATGCTCCAATTTAGCCTGAAAATATTGGGGGAGCAACGAGAGTAGACCTCATTATGTTTTGCCTTTGCTGCAATCAAATAAAGAAAAATTAGTACATAAACAGGCTATATACTACCACTTTCAAATAATGTGCACTGAAAACTTGAATATTTTGTACCATAGTTGCTTCTAAAATGTACTTCAGATACACAGATTATATACTACCACTTTCAGATAATGTGTACTGAAAGCTTGAATATTTTGTACACAGTTGCTTCTAAAATGTACTTCAGATACACAGATTATATACTACTACTTTCAGATAATGTGTACTGAAAGCTTGAATATTTTGTACACAGTTGCTTCTAAAATGTACTTCAGATGCATAGATTGTATACTACCACTGTCAGATAATGTGTACTGAAAGCTTGAATATTTTGTATTACAGTTGCTTTTAAAATGTACTTCAGATACACAGATTATATACTACTATTTTTAGATAATGTGTACTGAAAGCTTGAATATTTTGTACTACATTTGCTTCTAAAATATACTTCAGATACTTATATTATGTACTACTACTTTTAGATAATGTGTACTGAAAACTTGAATATTTTGTACTATAATTGCTTCTAAAATATACTTCAGATACTCAGATTATGTACTACCACTTTCAGATAATGTATACTGAAATGTTGAATGTTTTGTATTACAATTGCTTTTAAAATATACTTCAGATACACAGGTTATATACTACAATTTTTAGATAATGTGTACTGAAAGCTTGAATATTTTGTACTACAGTTGCTTCTAATATGTACTTCAAATGCACAAGTTATATACTACCGCTTTCAAATAATGTGTACTGAAAACTTGAATATTTTGTACTACAGTTGCTTTTAAAATATACTTCCAATACACAAGTTATATACTACCACTTTCAGATAATGTGTACTGAAAGGTTGAATGTTTTGTACTACAGTTGCTTCTAAAATATACTTCAGATAACATGTTATATAATACCACTTTCAGATAATATGTACTGAAAACTTGAATATTTTGTACTAAAGTTGCTTCTAAAATGTACTTCAGATACTTAGATTATGTACTACTACTTTTAGATATGTGTATTGAACGTTTGAATGTTTTGTACTACAGTTGCTTCTAAAATATACTTTAGATACACATATTATACACTACACTTTCAGATAATGTGTACTAAAAGTTTGAATATTTTGTACTACAGTTGCTTGTAAAATGTACTTTATACAAACATATTATATACTACCATTTTTAGATAATTTTAAGGTATAATTTCAGGTATAACAAGTATAAACCCCAAGAAAGTGAAGTATAACTTTCATGCCTTTCAAGTGCAAATAAGAGATTTTTAAATATTACAACAAAAATATATATATAACAAATGGGTTAAAGTTTTTAACAACTAAAAATGAGTTCAAACAAAGAAAGATGAGAAAATCTACATGCAAAACTTATAAAACTGAAAAATATGCACATTTGAAAGAAAGCAAAGTCCACGATATGAGTAGCAAAAAACATACATTTCTGAACTATGTTCTTTTCCTTATGTTCTTCTCTCTTTGTTGGTGTTCTTGGTTGTTCCATTTTCGCAAGTTGCAGATTAGTAGGGCATTTTTTTTTTCCTTCTTGCATCGATTTCGTTTTCCCTTTTCTGTTCTCTCTTTTGTTCACACCCTTTTGTTGGCAAACGAGAGACTATTTTTTGCGCCTTTTGTTCTTCAGAGGAGAAAATGGTTTCCAAACAAAAAAAACGTGGTTTTGAAGAAAAGTTGTCATTTGATAGAGTGGGGAGAAGAAAACCGCCATTTGCTGGTTTTTTTGTTATTTTGGCTAGGTACAAGGGTATTTAAGTCTTTCTCAAATATTTGGGGAGTGATTCCTAAAGTTTTGGAAAAAATAGGGAGTTTAGTGTTTCGAAAATCAAGTGGGGAGTAAAGTGTAAAATAAAAGTAGGTAAAAGGATTTTATCCTAATTAACTGTTTAAAAAATAAATCTTCTTAAACATAAAAAAATATAAATCAACTATCTTTTCAACCATATAGCTTCTCTTATCATTACTTTCCAACAATTCATCTAAACACATTTTCATTTTCATTTCAAAATTATAACTACCTTTTCAATTTTTAGAAATGGCTGGAAATAGAAATGAGTCTTGAAAATAAAACCAAACACCCCGTAAATCAACAAAGCCCACTTTTACAATTGCACTTTTGAAACACTCAATAAGGTAACTCAGATTCTAAAAGGATGTCATTGAAATCGCCTGCGCATAACCAAGGTAACAATGATTTTGAGGAGAGAAATTGAAGAAGCTCCCAAGATTTTCTTCTTCCTGTCGGTCGGGTGTAGGGGTGTAAATAGATATTAAATAGATCGGATGCACTATTTTCATATTTATATCCGTTTAACTTTTCAAATATTCGAATACGGATACGAATTTGATGGATATTTAAGAATGATATCCTAATTTGTATCCGTTAGATATCGATCGAATTTGGATATATCCTTATTCGATTATAAATATTTAGATGCATCTATATTTGATTAAACTTATTCGTATTCAAATTATCTTTTTGATATTCATATTTGATGATAATTATTTAGATATTTATTTATGAATATCCAAATACGTAAATCTATGAACATATAACAAATACATATTTTTAATTAATAAAAGGAACTATAGGATTTCATTAAAAAGAAAGCAATCAAATAAATAGCATAATTTTTAATTAATAATTTACTTTATAATTGATTATTAGTACTAATTGATATTAGTAATGGCATTAAGTATATTAATTATAAAGTCAACTAACAATAATTATATTGATTAACTTTATTCTTCAATTTTTTCTTTATATTATAATAATTTTTTAAATTTATTCTTTTTTCTTCACAATTCTTCAATTATAATATATATATATATACATACATATATGGATTATAAGATTTTTACTGAAAAATATAAATAATATATTATTTAATAAATGTATATTCAGAGCAAATATTAAATGGATCGAATACTCATTTATCATATCCGTATCCATTTATAATCGAGTATCACTTTATAATTGATTATTAGTACTAATTAATATTAGTAATGGCATTAAGTATATTAATTATAAAGTCAACCAACAATTATGTTGATTAACTTTATTCTTCAATTTTTTCTTTATATTATAATAATTTTTTAAATTTATTCTTTTTTCTTCACAATTCTTCAATTATAATATATATATATATATACATACATATATGGATTATAAGATTTTTACTGAAAAATATAAATAATATATTATTTAATAAATGTATATTCAGAGCAAATATTAAATGGATCGAATACTCATTTATCATATCCGTATCCATTTATAATCGAGTATCACTTTATAATTGATTATTAGTACTAATTAATATTAGTAATGGCATTAAGTATATTAATTATAAAGTCAACCAACAATTATGTTGATTAACTTTATTCTTCAATTTTTTCTTTATATTATAATAATTTTTTAAATTTATTCTTTTTTCTTCACAATTCTTCAGTTATAATATATAAATATATATATATATATACATATATGAATTATGAGATTTTTATTGAAAAATATAAATAATATAAATAATATATTATTTAATAAATATATATTCGAAGCAGATATTAAATAGATTGGGTACGTTTACTATATCCATATTCATTTATAATCGAATATCTACTAATATGTTTTAAACGGATGTGGATAAATTTTGTATAAATGGATACAAATATAAAAAGTAAATGAATTTTTGAATATCCATTTACAGCTGTAGTCGGGCACACCATAGAAACCGATAAACCTCTAACACTTCATATCTTTATTTTTAACCTCAACGTCTATATGGTACCTTGAGTATTCCAATAATGAGATACAATCCTTATCTTTCCACAGAAGAGCTAAACCACCACTATGACCTAAGCTATCCACCGCAAACAGACCTTCAAACCCAAGTTGAATCTTCAGGCTTTGCAAGCACGGCACATTAGCAAGAGTCTCAATTACAAAAACTAAACTGGGCTTGCAACTATATACAATGTCCTTAAGGACTTGAATTGCTCGTGGGTTTCCCAGCCCACGGGAATTTCGGCATAAAATACTCATGGGCCAAGGTGGGCCTGGAATCCAGGACCCACCCCTGTATCATTTTTCGAGTGTATCATTTTTCGAGCCCAATTCCTGGGCAAAATCCACGTTTCTTTCTAGTCTAATTGGGCCCAACTCAATAATGTTACTAAACCCGCTATCTTCCATTCTTCTTCTTTTAATATAGGTAATCATTAGACCTTCATCAGTTGATTTTCCTTCCCCAGTTAACACACCTCTTTACTTTCCAATCCGATTATAATTCCTTTCCCCAAAAACCGCTCTCGTAATCTCTCTGCTTTCCATAGTGGTACTATAACCTCCCCCCACGATTTCTTTTTCTTTTATATTTTCTTGCAATTCGGCCTCAAATTGTGCAGTTTCCTTATTCATGTGCACGACATCGTTCTCATTACCAGTCATTTTCCAGTTGAATTCCGGCTGTTCAGATTGCAGCCATCGATCCCCTGTCTGATTTTGGGTTCGTCAGCTCGGGGCACGCATCCAAACTCCATATGCTTTCTTAATATTCCCCCCCTCTTTCAAATACAATTTCACAAAATTTATCACTGTGTCCTAGCTTGCCACACATAAAATAGATAGCGGGAGTCTTTCGTATTTAAAGTTTATCTATAACCATTCCCCACCAGGCTTTTTGATCTTCATCCTTCGTTTAATGGGAGCCAAACATCAACTTCCACTCGGATCATCACATACATTCTCCACACGCCTCCAAAGTTATTTTGATCTGACTCAATAAACTTACCAATATAATTTCCCACATCTTTACAGACCTTTTCTGACATAAATCCAATTGGGAGATTATATATCTGAATCCTAAACGTTGCATGGAATGGTTGGACTAGCTGTGGATCATTTGATTGAAGGTGCTTGCATAACATGATATGGTTATCAAATGTCCACGAACCATTATCCAACATCCTTCTCATGTCAATTTCATGAAAAAATTGAAATAGATAAAGCATACTACTAACCTCCTTAATGCAAACCCCCTTCACAGCTCTCCAGACTTGCAACCATTGTATTCTTTGAAGCATTAAAATTTATCATACAATCTATTAGAAAACAGCCTACTACTGTCCATTGAAGGTTTGTAGGGGTGCTCTATGATAATTCATCAATCTCGAGACCTCCTTCCTCCTCTTCTGGGATGGAAATATTTGAGAATTTTTCCATCTAAGTGCAAATGACAAAACAACGACAACTATCTAAATAATAACGTAAAGGACCTATAAAATCACCGGATCATGAACTTGTCAGAAGACGAGTAACTTAATTGTCAACATTGCATTAAGTACCTAGTTTTATAGATTAAAAAAAAAAGTTCAAAAAATTCCGATAAAAAATAAAATTAAAGATGGAAAAATAGAAGCCCAGGTGGGGAGAGAGAGAGAGAGAGAGAGAGAGAGAGAGAGAGAGACCCAGATGGGATTTAGCCTACAAGCAATCGCATGCTAATAATTTATTTGATGCACTTTCTTGTTTTGTAGTTTCAAATTTAAGCTATATAAAATAAAACATTTGCATGTTATAAGGTTTAATGTGGTGTAGTGGTTGCCACATTAATTTTACATGTTGAAGGTCCTTATTTGGGAAAATTACACTTTTAGTCCCACAGTACTACTGCGTTTTCATTGTTGGTCCTAGAAAATCACGCCTCAACACTTAACGTCCATTTTTAATAACTTTTTTCACACATTTAGTCCTGCGCCTATTTTTCCGTTAACTTTGGACGGAAATAGCCACGTGCTTTGCACATGCCCGTTTAATAAGCTGAGTTGGAGGGCAAATAGTGACCTGTAATCCACCTGGCCAACAAAGGAGGGAAAATCTGGCTTTTATGTTTGGAAAAAACAAAAAAAAACTGAAGCAGAAACATTAAAAGTTAGTTTGACCCACTGGTCCCAAATCCCCAAATCCCAAACCCTAGTCTGCCCCCTTTTTCTCTCCAAATTCTCTATGTAATGAGGTGAAAATTTTCGCGACATTGCAACAAATTTGGGTTTTTGGACTTCCTAAGGCTTTCCACCCAAATGGCTCCAAGGATACCCACGATGAGCACGCAAGATTTGAAGAAGAGAGGCACTAACACAATGTATTTGAGGAGTCCGCATATGACGCACTTTTTAAACCCAATTTATGGTAAGTTTTCCTGACTTTTTTTATGTTTAGTGGTGTATGCTTTAGTGAGCTGCTTATCTATGTTGGGGTGACGCAGTGTTCAGTGCTTCTGTGGGTGTGTGTTGTCTGTCAAGGGACCATCTTTTTATATGCTTTTGGGGCCCAATTGTTTGTATTCTTGTGCTATTGAGGGGCTATCATAATTTATGTGCTGATGGGGGACAACTTTGGATTTGAATATGTGGTCCCTCCCCTGGTTTGTTTATTTGTGCACTTGTTTCTATAATTTTATTGCTTTTGTTCTTTGATTGTACTTATTTTATTCTCTTAAATACAATTGTTAACTTTAAGCTTTGTTCTTGTACTTGTGCTTGTATAATTAGATAAATTCTGGTGCATTAGCCCAAAATATGTTGATTGTATTTAAGTTTGGTCTTCAATTAATTAGTATACATTGTTTAAATTAAGTTAGTTATTCAATTAATTAATTATTATATTTAAGCTGCATTAGTCAAAATTGTATGACATGCACACACAGTTTAATTCCTTTTTGTTGTTTATTTTATTCTCTAGGTGGAAAGACAAACTTTGTGACAATTAGAATCTACCATGGAGGTGAAGTAGTACATAAACCAAGGGCAGAATACGTTGGAGGACATGTTGGCATTTATGACTATGTGGATCTCAATCAAATATGTATTGAGAACTTGGACCAAATGTGTATGCAGCTGGGATACAAGGGGCAGAAGAAATACTACAGATTAGTGAGGGAGAAGTTTAGACAAGTTCAATACTTGATTGACATATTACAATTGTTGGATGGTTTTAACCCAAAGAAGAGAGAGTTCATCTTATATTTAGATGCAGAGAAAAATGATGATGTGGATCCATATCAAGCATGGTTAGAAGCAAAGAGTGCATTACAAGAATCTGTACTTATTGTTAGTGATGAAGATGAAAATCAACTGTTGCCAGATTGTACTTTTGAAGAGGAAGAACCACAACAGCAGATTGAAGAGCAGCATGAGAAAGACCATAATAATGAGGACCTTGAGCATAAGGTTCAAGGCATTCAAGAGTTGGTTGAGCAAAAAGTTCAGCATGATACAAAGGTGAATGAAGACCATAATAATGAGGACCTTCAACACAAGGTTCAGAGCATTGAGGAATTGGTTGAGCAAGAAGTCCAGCATGATACAGAGGTGAATGAAGACCTTCAGCACAAGGTTCAGAGCATTGAGGAATTGGTTGAGCAAGAAGTTCAGCATGATACAGAGGTGAATGAAGACCTGTTGAATGAGGACCTTCAGCATAAGGTTTAGAGCATTGAGGAATTGGTTGAGTAAGAAGTCCAGCATGATACAGAGGTGAATGAAGACCTGTTGAATGAGGAATTGGTTGAGCAACCTGTTAAGCAAGGTGAAGAGGTGAATGAAGACCACCAGAATAAGGACTTTGAGCATGCAGATTTAAATGATAAGGTTGAGGGCACTTGGCACTTGGCACTTGGAAAAGGTGAATGAAGACATTCAAAATGATTATATTGAGGATCAAGGGGCAGGTGATCCTGTTGATGAGTGGGATGAAGTATTCAAAATTGTGGATAGCTATGCTGATGAATATGAAAAAGACAAAAACTTGACAGATGAAGATGTAGAGGAGGGTGAGGCACAACAAGATGATGAATGGCGTGACAGTGAATTTGAAATGGCAGAAGAAGCTGAGTTAGAACGAGATGATTTAGAGGACTTAGATTTTATAGAAAAAGATGTCCCTAAATCTGACTCTTCATCTGATGGATCATCAGACACATATGAGGATGAGAAAATGATTGAAAGTGGTGATGACTTTGACAGTGCAGCAGGGTCAGATGAAGATCATGGAGAATCATACCTTGTGTTTAATCCAAGAGACAAGTATGACCCTACTTTGAAAATTAGGATGATATTCAGCAACAAGGAAGAATTCAGGAAAGTAGTGCACTGCTATGTTGTGAAGACCAAAAGAAATTTGAAGATTACCAAGAATGACAAGAGAAGAATATATGCAAAATGCTTAGGGCCTGGTTGTGACTGGAGAATCCATTATTTGAAATTGGGAAATGAAAACACATTCCAGATCAGAGAGTATAATGCAGAGCATAAATGCACCACATCCTTCAATGTGAAGAATGTCAATTCCAAGTGGTTATCAGAAAAATATGAGGACTCTTTTAGGAGTGATCCCAAAAGAAATGTGAAAGGATTTAGAAATGATGCTATAAAGGAGCTCAGATGTAGTGTCTCTAAATCCCAAGCATACAGAGCCAAGAGAAAAGCCCTAAATGCAATTGAAGGTAAGGTAGAAGATCAATATGACCAGCTATGGGACTATGCAGAAGAATTGAGAAGAAGCAACCTAGGGTCCACTGTACTAATGTTGATGAAAGATAGTGATGATGGTAGTGAAAGAAGGAGGTTTAGTAAATTCTACATATGCTTTGATGCACTAAAAAAAGGTTTTTTATTAGGTTGCAGGCCACTAATAGGGGTTGATGGCTGTTACCTTAAAGGCCCTCATGGTGGTGTGTTGCTCACAGCTGTTTCTGTGGACCCCAACAATAATTTGTTCACTATATCTTATGTAGTAGTTTTTGGGGAAACAAAGGAGACATGGGAATGGTTTCTTGGGTTGATCAAGGAAGATTCGCAGATTGTCAGAAATGATGTTTTTACATTTATTAGTGACAAGCAAAAGGGTCTGGTTCCTTCATTTGAGAAAGTTTTTCCGGGAGCAGAGAATAGATTCTGTGTAAGACACTTGTATGGAAATATGAAGATAGCAGGATTCAGAGGATTAGCATTCAAGAAAGCCTTGTGGAATGCTGCAAGAGCAACCACCATAGTTGAGTACAAATTTAGAATGGTGGAGATGGCCAGCTTGGATAAGAAGATTATGGCTTGGTTTGAGGACAAGCCACGATCTCAATAGAGCAGGTCACACTTTAGCACCTTCCCTAAGTGTGACATGCTCCTAAACAACCTATGTGAGAGCTTCAATAGCATCATATTTGAAGCTAGGGAGAAGCCCATTCTTACAATGTTAGAATGGATAAGGGAGTTTATATTGACTAGGCTCACAGAGATGAGAGATAAAGCTAGGAAGAGATGGAATGGGAAGAAAATCTGTCCAAAAATAAGAAAACAAGTGGACAAGAATCTTGAGAAGGCTGCAGACTGTATTCCCATAAATGCAGATGATTTTCATTATGAAATTCATTGTTATGATGGAGCTAGGTACTCAGTTAACTTGCAAAATCACAGTTGTTGGGAACTCAGTGGCATTCCATGTAATCATGGAATGAGTGCCATTTGGAGCCAAGGTCTTGATCCAGAAAGCTTTGTCAATGAATGCTACCATATGAGTACTTTTCTGAGGGTCTACCAGCATGCTATACTACCAGTTAATGGCCCTATGTTGTGGGCTAAAATAGGGTTGATCCCACCACTGCCACCTAATCTTAGGAGGGGATCTGGAAGGCCTAGCAAAACTAGGAGGTTGGAGAAAGATGAACCTATCAATAAGAGGAAGAAAACTGCTAGGGGGGAGAAAAGGCCAATTAAGATGAGAAAGCAACCATATAGAGTTAAATGCCGCTATTGTGGAGAAGTTGGGCATAATAAGATGGGGTGTGAAAAGAAGATGATTGATGATGCATGTGTTGAGGGGTTAGGAAGTGCTGAAGAGTTGAATATTGGTATTGGTGGAACAAGTTTTGTTCTTGAGGATGGCAGACTTGCTCAGGCTAAGAAGATGAAGATGACAGTAAGATTGTGTACCTGCTATATTGTTATTTTTGTTAGTTTGATTTGTGTGCATATCTTAATGAGTTAGGTTTACATATGCAGGCTAGGAAAAGGACTAAGAAGCAAGATTTAGGGCCAATCAAGAGGCACCAAACAGAACCTATCATTGTGCCAAGCCAAGATGTCTCCCAACCTCAAGCTGATCCAATTTTAACTCAATGTTCAACAATTAGTCAAGCATCTGGAAGTGCTGCCACTAAGAAGAAGTCTAAGGGCAAGGGCAAAAAAATGTAGAGTTGAATGATGGTGGTTGTCATTTTTCTAGAATGTGATGAAATTCATAGGATGTTGTAAATGTTGAAGTGAAACGGGGCTGTTTTGTGAATGATGAATGGGGTTTTTGTACATTTTTTGCTGTTGGGAATTCTACTGCATGGATTTAGTAAATGTTTAATGGAATGGTTGATGACTCAGTGTTCTCTTTTCCTTATTCAATTGTGCTTGTTTACAGCAGTTTTTGTGGAGTTTTTCTTTCTTGTTTTTTCGCTTTCTGGTGTGGAGTGGTATGGAATCTTTCTTTGCTGTGGGTCTCTGTATCAATTTGGAAGGGGAAGGGGAGATATTTACTTCGTTCTATAAGGGAAAAGGGCGCCAGATTTTCCCTCCTTTGTTGGCCAGGTGGATTACAGGTCACTATTTTCCCTCCAACTCAGCTTATTAAACGGGCATGTGCAAAGCACGTGGCTATTTCCGTCCAAAGTTAACGGAAAAATGGGTGCAGGACTAAATGTGTGAAAAAAGTTATTAAAAATGGACGTTAAGTGTTGAGGCATGATTTTCTGGGACCAACAGTAAAAACGAGTAGTACTGTGGGACTAAAAGTGTAATTTTCCCGTCCTTAGTTCGATCTTGGCTAACAACCTTTTTGGAGTTTCTTCTTTAACGGGATGGTCACATGGCGATGGCATTACATGTAGCAGTAAATGTGGTTAAAATTCCCAATTTTTACGGTCATGTGATCTGCAAATGCAAAATTCTGGCCAATTTTTTGAGTAATTTTCAGCCAAATATCCTCAAATTGTGAAAAATATCCTCAGTATACTGAATTCCTTAACAGCGTGAACTATTTACAAAAATAGTACTTTTCAACATGAAGGAAACGATGATGCTATATGTATAATACCATGTAATTTTTGTGGTGGTTGCTCTCTCTCTATACATTTGCAATATGTCTTCATTTACTATCTCAACTTACCATGAATATTAAAGGATGCATGTTACTTCTCAACATGTTTCTGTTGTAATTTCTTAATTCGAGCCGTAAATATGAAAACTTTTGCAATAAAAATAAATCAACTGGCCATATTTATATTCGCTGTTGTTGATTTATAGCAGTTTAATCCATATATCACCACCTTCAGATATAGAATAACATTAACTAATCTACACTATTATAAATAGCACAATATTGTGGGACCCGCAATTGTATACTTTTAATTTTAATTGTGCAATTTTGGTGAAATGTCAAATTCTTAGAATTTTGAGTTTTTTAATTCAGTTGAAAAAATTTCATTGGTTGTTTATTTGTTTTTATATTTCATTTTAATATGATCAATTTATCTATTATAACTAAAATATCATATTGTGTTTATCCAGAATTGCAATATAGATTACTATCTCATAAGATAATTTAAAAAATATCTACAATCATATTTTTATCTCACAAAATAAGTTTATAATTTAAAAAATATTTTATAAGTACTATATTAAGTACTCTTGTCACAAATTTCATCTTATAAATTTATTTATAATTAGATTAATAGATAAATATTTTATTTTATTTTTTAAATAAATTTTATTACTTTACAATTATTCTTTTTAGATTTTATTTCTATATTATTCGTAGTACAATTCTCTATTTTAATTGTAGGACTTATTTCCCCAGTTAGTATAATATAACTATGTATCTTTTTCCTTTTTAATTAATTTAAAGTTCATTTAGTAGAAAAATTTTAACAATTTTTTTGAAACACATCTTTATATTATTTTTCTTTTCTTTTTATTCTAAATTAATTAGTTACTTTTCTAATATATTTAAATATTTTATCAATGTTATTACTTTATTATTTCCTCAATATTTATTTAAAATTAAAGTTCTCATGGCCAACTTAGGATTATAATTTTTAAATTACTTAAAAGTATTAGCATGCAGTACTTTTTTTATTTCAATTAATTATATATATATATTTATTTTCAATACTATTTTTAAATATTTTTGTATGTTCATATACGAATATATCTTTGATATTAACCTTTTATTTTACTATTATTTTAGTTGCAGCTCTCTTGATTTATTTAGATAAAAAAATTATATATACTTCATATTTGAATAATGCATCTCGAATAATCTGATGTTATGAAATAATTAAAAATATTATAATTTTATTAAGTTGTTGAAATTATTCCAATTTTCTTGTCAAATGAATGAAGAAATACCTTATATTTTCCTGTAAAAAATATTCATTAAATTTATTGGCACTTGTTTTACCCATTTCTAATTATGTGTATATAAGAAAGAATTTTTCCTTTTCATTTTTACTATATAATATTATGTGCTTTGATAAGTTTATTTCGATTGGTTGAATCTATACTTATTTATAATATTTTTTATAATAAAATTATTTTATTTCTCTTCAATAAATAAATTATTTATAAAAAATTATGTATATACTGCTAAAAATTAAAATTTCATTGCTGAGTAAATAATTTTATACAATTGATATATTTCATATTTAGTAACTTATATTCACTTTGATAATATTAACTATCAAAAATTAAATGGATATACGAAGTTGTGAATTATCTAATAAATATTAACTTATTTTTTATTTGAAGAGTGAGATTTTTTTCTTTTTAATTTAATTGTATATTTTTATCCAAAAAAACTTAAAATTTATCCCAAAAAAGTAGTTGATAACTAAGTCATCTCAAAACAACAACCAATTTTTGATACATAGTAATTTTTTTTGTATTTATATATTGACACAATCACATTATTTTTTAGTTGAAGTAATACAACATTCAATTATTTCTAAACAAAAAATTAATTAATAAATAAAAAATATTCAATTATTTAATCAAATAAATTATTTTTATTTATTAATTAAATAATTATTTTCTAGGCAACTTCAAAATTAAGTAACATTAAACTACTTAACAATCATAATTACCTCTTAACATTGTGACTTACTTAAAAAATTTTACAACTTATTTGTTGCTTATGAAAGAGATAAACAAATATTTACGTAAAATATCAAATCATTATTTTTTTTTTATCAGCATCAAATCATCATTTCTTTATTAAAGAGTTAGAAGGTTGAGAAATGAATAATTATAAATTAATTGATATGCAAGTCTTCAATTTATCAAAATTTTTAAAATGCAATTATTTTTACAATAATATTTTTAGATATGTAAAATATTTTTAGATAAAAATATATATAGAATATAATAAATAATTTCATTGAAGAATTTATTTCAAATATATTAATAGTTACTTCCTAGTATAATTATAAACTCTGAAATTTATTTTTATATTATTAATTTAAATTATTTTAGTTTTTTAGTAATATAATAATGGGGAACTCATTTTCAATTATTTGAAATAAATTCTTTTATATGGGACATATATATATATATATATATATATATTTGACGTAGTTGAAATTTTTAAAGTTTGATAAATGACCACTTAAATAGCAAATGATATCAATTTTTATATTTTTCAATATATTTAATTACACCATTTTATAATTATATTGCGTATATTTATTTTAATATTTTTACTTATAATAATTCATACAAACATTTTTACATGGATTAATGATGTCAGATTAAAAAAAAAAAATTCACTGAGTAAGCATCCATTAATTATTCATAATTTTTATATTTTAATTGTAAAAGAAACTTATGAAAAATTGATATTTTATTTTAAATTGAATATTAAAAATTTACTTATTATTTTATTCATGTACATAATGTATGTTAATTGATAATTTCAAAATTAATAAGATAACTACATATATAAATAAAAATATATAAATTTTACTTATAAGAGTTATATGAAATATTAAGAGATATTTAGCTTATAAAAAATGTATGTTACAAACTACTTATTGAATTAGTTATCAAATAATTGATAACCTAATATAAGCTATTTTTCATAGATAAAGTACAAAGATATTATATATTTACTCTAACAAAAAATATTTAACATTTAAAATTCTCAAATGTCATGAAAATTATAACTATAACTTCCACATTATTTTTAAAAAAAATGCAAAAAAGCTTTATACTATATATAAAAAAAAGTTATTTGCTTACTTATCATATCAAAATATGTATGTAATGTATATGTCTAAGTTAAAAAGCGTATTTAGTAAAATAATATGCGCTATTTTTACTTTCTTAATTCTTTAATTTATTTTTTAAAATTTTATCATTTTATAAATTTTTATATAATTTATAAACTTATAGTGAGCAATTCTTGATATTTTATTTAAGTATAAATTATCTTCAAATTAACATAATATTTTTAATTGAAATATTCATATTATTTTATTTTATTAGTAATAGATTTTCTTTCGTTAAATGCTAAAAATAAATACAATTCATGTTTTAATCACATGAAGTAAAATAAATATTATTATAAAATAAATTATTCAATTATATAATTATTTTTGGTGCATCGCACTGGACACATGCTAGTATCATATAAATTACACCAGTATGTAGCTAATTCATTCACAGGTAATTTGTTCTCACTCTTAAACTAGATGGTTTTAATTGATTTTGTCCTTGTAGAGCTTCAAGGTGCTAATTAACATCTCAATTTTTGGGGTCAACATTTAGAGCATTCAACATATTGATCTAATTTCTAAAACATGTTGGGTCATAAAATTATGGGTGATCTATGGTTCTTAGTTTTTTCCAGTTTGCTTTTCTGGTCTTTCAGATTGATTTTTATTGAAAATTGATAGTATTCGCTCCGTATTAATAGGATCTATATATTATTAAAGATCAAGTAATTCTAATAGTTAGTTCGTTTCATATTTTTTCTCCGTGTTTTGGTAACATATTGATATTTATCTATATTTGGACTAAGGATTTTACTGAAACAAGTGCTAAGATTTTTATTTTTTATTTTTTTTTATACGTCAAGTAATGTAACTTTATATTTTAAAATTTGCATTTTTGTATTTTTCTTTTTTTCTTTTCTCACTACTTTCTGTAACAAAACATATCATTAAAGATTTATAAACGTGAGAAAAATGGCCATCTTGTTACCACTCATTCTCTCAATTGTTGTGTGAGGATATTATATAAGGTTATTTTTCAAACTTATTAACACTACTTATCCTTTATTTGGGACTATATATGAATAAGGATCCAATTCTTCATTGACTAATTTTAGGCATATATATTACATCACTAAACCATATTTTGCAATAATGAGATTTATAGGACAACCCCCTCCCCCAAAAGAGGAAAAAAAAAAAAAATGGTTAAAGGGAAGAAGAAAGAAATGTTGCGCGCACACACACATGTATATATATATGTGTGTGTGTGTGGGGGGGGGGGGGGGACAATATATATATATATATATATATATATATATAAGACACAAGTTTACACTAATTCAAAGCGATAATGCTTGCAGGGAATACTAGAAATACATAACCTAATCCATCAGAAACGAATTAAAACGTACACGCATGAACACACACAAGATCAAACTTCTCATAGACATATATATATATATATATATATATTCATGCACACAGAGTTTCAAATCCTAAATACATATATATTTATAAAGATTAATTAATTTCCAATTCCAGGACTTGGACCAGTTGAATTGGGTTTAAAGCCATCCGCATGGCCTGGCGGCGTTGGGGGGGCCCGGGACCCTGCTGCTACTGCGCTTGCTGGTGGTGTAAATGCACCTTCTTTGCCACATGCTGTCATACTTGAGCAGCATGTGGTTAAATTTTTGTCCTCTCCAGCGAGCTTCCCAAAGTCCTTTGTAGAAATCTTTGTGTGAGTCTGAGATATTTCATTTTTGTTGTTAAAGTACTTCAAGTTTCTTCCCTCTATAAATTGAATTTTGTGGGAGAATATAATGGCGAGGAAAAACAAGGCGATGATGAGCTTTGTTTGGGCCATTGGGGAGATTATGGTTAAAGAAGGTAGAGAAATTAAGGAATAAATTCACTCAATATTAATGGAGGAAGGTTGAAGACCCTAGCTAGGTTTTCCTGGCAATTTATACAGCCAAATCGAAGTTAGTAGGCCCTCATTGGTTGGAGATCATTCTTCTAGCGGAAATACAATTAAAATATCATGTGTTTTATATCTATATATGTATGTATTTCTTTTCTTAATTCTCAAGCATATATTTACCATCTTAAAGTAGTATATTTCAATTGAAGTTATTCCACTTCTATACATGTCAAGTCTATTTTTAATTCATGCAAGTTGAAATTTTTTCTTTTTTCTCTTTTTGAGAGAAAAAAAAAAAAAAAACTCTATACAATTGACTTCTTTTAACAATATGAAATAAAAATAAAATATTAACTGGAATAGAAAATATCAACCATATGTACTGCTCAACATAAATCAGAGAGGGGTTATTTTCTACTATAATTTTGCAAATAAGATAACAAAACTTAGCACAGAGCAAAAGCAGGCGCCGAAAAAGACAGGGATTCTGTGTACTGCCCACTACTTGATTATCCATATTAATTGCCTACTTGTTTAATTATATATAATGTGGACGACTCTAATGAAATCTTCAATTAGTTTCGGTCGACAAATTCAAGTAAAACACATCTGTGATCTGTCTTCTGGATAAAGCAATATTGTTGAGTCTCTCGGCCATGCAGGTGACTTCAGACGACCCACGTCAACAGGTCACAGCCCCGAGTCGGCCATTCTTTATAAATTAAATATATATATAGGGGTTTGAAATTCTGTGCCCAAGTTTTATTTTTTCGGTTGAATTGCAAAAATTGCTATGAATTAAATTATGAGAATAGTTTGAAAAAAATGAAAACTAATATTTATAATGAAAAATGGGCTGGATATGATTAATTTACAAATGAGTAGTTTAAAAAGAATTGAAGTTTCAATTCATCCTGGTAATTGGGATCTTATATGGATGATCTCTAGATTCCATTGGATTTCATAAAACAAGATATATATGTACACACAATACGTATATGTATGTATATATATATGCAACATGAATATTGTTCTTTCCACCTCTACCTTCTTCCCCTTTTCCTTTTTGGGAGGAGGGATTGGCGGGGGTGGTGATGGGTATATATTCCTAAAAATCTTATTATATATAGCAAAATAAGAATAAGAGTTAGATCCTTGTACATATATAGTATAGTAGTGTATATGAGTTTGAAAGTAACCTTAATCTCCTGACATAGCAATTGAGAGAATGTCGGGTCAGTTAACCTTAATTAATAAGATATAAATTAACTAATCCAACTTGGAGCGAGAACGAATATATATTAAAGTGGCATATATATACAATTAGACTTTTCTTAACTGTCAATATGTTAACAGAACACAAATAATAGGATGAAAAAAATGGCCCAACTATATATTACAAATTAAACTTGACCTTGACCTGGAACAATAATGTAGTTTAAAAATACTAATAAGTAAAAATCATCCTGACGGACCTAAAAACTAAGAGCCTGTTTGGTTTTATTTCCAAACCCCTTTTCTACCAATTTTACTATTTCAGAAATAGAAATTATCATTTTTTAAAAATTTTCACCCAACATAATTTCAATTTTCAGTTTCAAAACACATTCTCCAATAACCTATATATCTTCTCTCTCTATTCCATTATTTCTATCTCTCTCCACCTACAACCTACATAATCATTATATTTCCAACATGATCATTACATTTCCAAACATTTCATCCAAATACATTTCCATTTCCACATCATATCACATAACTAATTCTCACCATTTTAGAAATGATGGAAATGAAAATTGGAAATAGAAATAAAACCAAACAGGCCCTTAGTTGGCGAAACAACTAGGTAGCTAAGAACCATATATATATATATATATAGGACATTACTTGTATGACTTTCAAATTTTAAGACCATGTGTCAAAGGATTTTCTATTTTCGAAATTAGAATATGCTAAATGCATGCATGTTCTAAATGTAGACCCCTAGAAGCTCTATAGAGGCAATAATTAAGACCATCCAATTAATTAAGGCTAAGACAATTGACAAAAGAAGGAGTTCATCATCACAATATTAATGATATAATTATAGTTATAGCTCAAGACTCAAGAGAATCAGGTTTTGTATCTTCTTTCATTTTCAAAGATGACTCATGGGACAGATAGAATCTTCCAAAAGTCAAGGAACTTAATTATATTTATGCCCTTTTCGAGGAGTATCTTTCTTAATTTATTCCCTTCTAAATGGGCGCCATCACAATTTAAGGGGCACGCCTGGTTCGGTCCTTTTGACTTCTTTGATAATGGAACAGCCAATGCCCAAAAAAATATAACAATTATTAATTAGCAAAAGCAGCATATTTTCGACAAAGTGTCTCCAGCCCTCACCAGTACACTTTTTTTCGCTCCAGTCCACTTGTCTTAGAAATTTCTGTAAGATTTATTATATATATCCTTAATTCTCAAGTTACTTTGTGTGGTCTTAACTTCCATTCAAAAAAAAGAATATGAAAGATCAAGTTCATCGCTAATCCCTCGATCTCATGGCAGATTCGATCCAGACCATTTTATGAATATCTTAATTGTATTTCAAGTATATTTTATCATGTAATATTTCATTTTATGAGTACATATCAAATGTTCTTAATCTATAGTCAAATTTTTTTATAAAAATATTTAAATTTAACATTATTTATAATAAAAAATAAAAAATCATTAAAATAAAGAATTTAAGCAGATCCATCAAAACATTCAGAGAATTCTGTCAGCACAAGTCAAAGCTATATTAATATATATATATATATATATATATATCAAATTGATGAGAAGAGTGCCAGACAAAAGCATAGTGTCAAAAGCTACATATTCAAATTGATGAGAAGAGTGCCAGACAAATATAAACTATTAATTAACCGATATTCTTCTGTTACTAGTACTACTGATATTTCGTCAAACTACACTGTTCATTAACCGTTTAAATCTTATATTTTATATATGATACGTATATTAAATATTTTTTTATAAAATAATTGACACTAATATTAATGACAAAATAATAAGTGATAATATAAAAATTATTTCTAATAATATGTATTATTATGTGACAATAGCTTTATTTTTTCATTAATGATATTTTTTAAGTAACAATAATTTTTATTTAGTCACAATATGTCTCATTAGTGACAAAAATTAATGTTTTAAGTTGTTACTATTAACAATTGGTGACATCCCTATGGTGATAACTTAGTAACAATAAAAATTGCCACTATAATTTGTGACAAAGTTTTTATTGTAATTAAGTATCACCATAGGTGTGTTACTAATTATAAATTGTGGCAACTTAATAATATTATTGTCATTATTTAATTTGTAAAAATCATTAAGGTGACAAAATAAAATTTTTTGTCACCTAATATATATAATTAGTGACAACTTTTATATTGTCACTAACTATTTTGTTACTGACTTATCTTTTTTTTGTAGTGTAATTGAAAATCAAATATACATGACATAAATACAACAAGTTCAAATAGAAGATAGATAGAGAAAGAAAGAATTTAAAGTGGCTTTTTTTTTTTTTTAACACTAAAGAAAATATATTTTATTATAAATTAGAAATAATTACATCAGAGAATCTAAAGTGGTTAATCTAAGCCACATTAATTAATTGGACAAAAAAGATATCATTTATTACTTTCCTTAAGTCGTCTTTGGTGCTCCAATTTATAGCTAATTATGCCAAGGCTCCGAGTACCCATCTGCACGTGCAGGATGCCATCATCGCTTTAACAAAAGAAATATGCTAGTTGTGATCCCATGTAAATATAGAAAAAGTTGCAAGGAGTGGAAATTAATCACAAGAAATGAAATTATATCAATTTATATATGTTGGGGTCAAACTTATATGCAGTTTTTATTATAATGGAATCACAATCACGCCTCTCTATAAATTTTTATTCATAATAAGTGAATATGCCTTTGGCATATGTAGTTATGTCTAACTTTCAAGTTATGAATGATTCTCAAATTTATGGAATTTTAATGATGCTTCAAAGAAAATAATAGAGAGAAACTAGAAGAGACAATTTTTAACGGAGTAATTCAGGCAATACAATCATTTAATTCTATATTCTATTATTTTGTTTAAAAAATGATATCATATAAATAAATCTTTCTACATAATAAATAATCTTAATCTAATAAAAAAATTTAATATCACTCAAAATAAAAAAATTAGAATTTATCCTTTCGTAGAAATCAAATCCAATTTGATGTAGCTTATGTAATATTATATTATACTACTCATGTATGGAATATTCTTAAAACTTTCGGGGGATTGGCGGGCAATGAAGCCGTTCATTCAAAAGCGAGGCTTAAGGTACTGCAAGACAGGTGTCTTTCACTTGAATTTGTCCACCAAGTCTGTTTATTATTATTATTTTTTTCTTTCGAATTTGTCCACCAAATCTAAAGAAATAGAGGCTTGCATACGAGCCCTACATATATACGCATTACATTATAAACAAGTAGAAAATATGGCCAAGTGGAACCAATTTGGGCATGTTTATGTTATTTTATTGATACTAGCAATTTTCACATACTCGATGCATGTGCTAAAATAACATAGACATTTATTTACTCTTTTAAATATCACTATAATTTTTAATATTTTTAATGCATTTATTTAAATATTAGTGATAAGTAAAAGAAAAAAGAACTTAGACGGAAAAAGGAAAAAAAATAAAAAATTGGAGGGAAAAAAATATTAAAAAAAGAAAAAAAGAAAACTTTCTAAGGAGTTGTAGGAATTAAAAAGTAACAATGAGGATATTTTAGGAAAACTATCCCGAAACATATTGAAAAGGGGATATGTGTGTTGACGACTTAATTTTTGGGCTAATTGAAAAATGACATATGCAAATAATATATTAGTTATTAATTTAAAATTTTCTATTAGTGTATTGGAATTTATTAAATTTAATTCTAAATGATAAATAGTTAATTTCAATTAATATTCTAATTTTTATTTTATATAAATCAAATGTTGGCAAGTGTCAAGATGAAGATGTATCATGTCAATCAAATCAAGTCTGCTGGCTTAACAATCTCAAGTAATCAAGTTGGGACACGCGGCGCATCCATGTACGTGGACCAATCAATTTAAGAATATTTAATATTATCTTTTAATATGTGTATCAAAGAGATAATTATCAAATGTATTTAAGTCATTTCGGAGTCTCCTGCTAAACATCTATATTTAGAAACTCATAGGGACATATACACATATTCATACATATTCATATAGACATATACTCAAGTTCAAGACTTCAAGTTTTCAAACTTCAAGTTCCTGCTGTGACGAAGTATTGCTACCATGAAGGTCCTATGCCTCTTAAAAGCATTAAATCATCAAGCCCTTTATTCTCGAAGTTAAGGTTTGAGTTCAAAAAAAATCTCGTAGTGTTCTTTTATCAAGTCAAAGGATACTATACCATATATCCAAGAACAAGTTTCAAGCCCTTGGATCATATATATTGAGAGAAGAATTAAGGGATTAGTTTTGTTAGGAAATTTATATTTTTCTTTGAGAAATTGTAATTCTTTTATTTTTTAATATAAATTTAATTTATTCATTATTTTTTCTTTATCTTGTAATTTAATTTTACAGACAACAACGAAATTATGTGAACAATGTGCTTTCTATATGGTATAGATTATTATGTAAAATAATAAAATATGATTGGCATTTGACGATGAGCACCCTAAAACATTCACACAATTAAAGCGACACTTGAGCACAATGAAAGGCCATACATCGATCGTAAGCGACTGCTTTTCTCTGATAGGGGACGTGGGGCCGATAGGTGGGGCCCCGTTTCTCTGTTTAAAATTTCTCACAAAAAGAAAACAGAAAAGATAAACGGTGTGAAAAAAAACAAAAGAAAAAGCGATTATGGTGGGAGAAAGTGAATAGCGGCACTAATTAAGGGCCCGTTTGGTTTTATTTTTATTTTCATTATTTTTAAAATTTGAAAAATTAATTAATGGAAATAAGTTGAAAATGAATTTGTATTTAGATAAATTGTTTGAAAAGTAATAATTATGTTGATTTTAATAGGTTGCAGGTGGAGAGAGAGAAAAAATAGAATAGAGAGAGAAGATATATAAGTTATTAGAGAATATATTTTGAAAATGAAAATGAAAATAATGTTGGGTAAAAATGTGTAGAAATTGATGTGTTTTATTTTTGAAATAGTAGAAAGTGTGAAAATGATTTTGAAAATGAAACCAAACGGGCTCTTAGTTTGTCCATTAGAATGGTGGATGAGTCTCCGGTGAGATTGTTATTTTAGAAAACCATTAAAATTTTAAGTGGTCGTTAGAATTTTTAATTCAGTTTGAATCCTTTATAAAACACTTTGAATCCTTTATTTCAACTTCATATATATATATATATTTTAATCTTCATATATATATATATATATTTTAATTAATTATTTTTATCAAAAAGTATTTAATACATATATTATATATTCATGAAATGAAATAAAATATGAAACCATAAATGAAATAGAGAATTTAAACTACTTATAAAATATTGAAAAGAGAGCCAACTAGACGTAACCCATGAAAATGAGTTATACAATTTGGTGAGTTGAGAAAAAATGATCATATTATGCAAAAGTTTGACAACGTGCGTTTTACTTGATTACAATTAAAATGCGGCTTGGAATCTATAAATTTCAATTAAATCACCAGGTAATGCATAAATAACAAATAAAGCAATATAATAGTATACAATAATTTATCGTGTTTTAATTATTGAAGCCTACATGTAATACTTAAAATTTTCATTTATAATTTTCAACTTGTCAAATTTACAGGTCATTAGAACATTTAAATTTAAATAATGTATGGAATCTAAATAAACTCTCTCAATAAGGAGAAAAATTACACAAGAGAAAAACAGTTTGAGAGGTTTTCTCGGTAGCACTGCATAGACAATAGATGGCCTGCTACGAATACAATCTTCATTGCACTGGCATAAATCTTGTGCACTTGCTACTTTGAAACCTCACTAAGAGAGTGTTTGGATGAGCTTATAAGCTTCTCAAAATATCTTATAAAATATTTAAGAGTTTATAAGTTGATAAAAAGTGCTTGGTAATTTTTTTTTAAAAAGAGCTTATAAGATCCTAAAATAAAATGTTAGGAGCTTATAAGCTCTTTTGAAAAAAGTAAGGAGACCCTAACTTATTTTTAAGATCTTAACAAGCTCATTCATTTTTAATTATTTTAATTACAAAATTGCCATTATTAGTATTTTATAAGCTCCAACATCTTATTTTATTCAAACACTTCAATAACTTTGTTTAAAAATAAGATCTAACATCTTATAAGCTCCAAAAATATCTTTTAAGATGTGGGATCTTATAAAATGTTTAAAATAAGTTTAGCCAAACACCTTCTAATACTAAATATTGCAAATTCGGCCCAGAGGCTTTCATAATTATTGTATATTTCATTTCCAAATTTCTGCTCATATATAAACTAGTCATCACCCTCATATGTATATTTGTGAGATTCGAAATTCAAATTCTAATGAATTTTAAGTATGCGTACGTGTATATATATATATATATATATAACTATATAAGAAATAATAGCCAATACAGATTAAGTATTTTGATCACTCCACAAGACCATAAGATCTCTTCTCCTTGGATTAAACTCCATGTTCACATGGTACACAGTCATTTACATAGCCATTCTCTCTCCCAAAAACCTCACTTTGAGAAACTCTCTCCAACGGATCCACACTCTTTTCCACTGCCCATACCCTTTTTCACTCCAACGCCACTCTCCCTTCTCACATTTCCGTATGATATTTTCCCCCTCAAATTCCAACGGTTGAAGACTCCAAAAAAAATCCACATACAACCAAAAAACATCCATTCCACCTGACTTCTGAAACAGTATTGATGGTGATAGTTTGGTCCCTTTCAAATCAGCACAAATAACAAATTTCTGGGGTCCTTCTCTGGTAGTATAGTTTGTTGGCTTTTGTCTTTTTGATATCTCTATACAAAACCAATCACAGTTTTTTCCCCCAGTAATCAGTCTGACTTTTCTATAAGCTGTCTTTGCAGGACTATTTTTGGGTCTTGTTTTGCTTGAGTTTTTGAAATGGATGGTGAGAATCTATCTGAATTCGTCGAGGAATCATTTTCTACTGCTTCTCCGGACGATATTTTCAGTATTCTTGAAGCCCTGGAAAGTGCTTCAGATTATATTAATCCCGTGACAGAAGACTCAGCAAATATTGGCTAATTTGAAAAAATACGGTGAAACAAGAAAAAATTTACAAAACTACCGTAACTTTAAAATGATTACAAAAATAGGGTAAGGCGTGGCTTGTAACCACGCCTTACCCTATTTTATTTATTTATTTAAATTTCAGAATTAAGAGGGCCACGCCTCTTAATTCATGTTTTTTTTTTTCACGTCTCTTTGGGATTTTTCCTTATTATTTTTTTTATTTTTTTTTATTTTTAGTATTGTTTTATATATATAAATATATATATAAATATATATATATAAATATATTTTAATTTTTTAATTTTAATGTTTGATTTTTTTTTTTTTTTGGGAATAATATTAGGGTTGACATAGCATCATTTGTTTTATTTTTATTTTATGTAATTTAATATAGAATATTTTATCTTATATTTAAAATTTTAATTAATTGATTTTTTGAAATATTAAAAATGAGCCATAAAATATAGTATAAATTTTAAATTTTTTTGTAAATGTACTATTTTATAAAATGCAAGTGATTGAAACATGCTTTTATAAATTTACTATACTCTATATTTTCTTCAATTGATGCAATATATTAATTCATGAAGGAATGCTTGTAATGTTTGAACTTTGACCAAAATAAGTATGTAAAACCACAATATATGATTATATATTAATACATTAATCAAACATTATCATACTTTTTAATCATAAGTGATGCTTGTAATTTCAAGGTATGTTATTATTTTCGCATATGAAACTGTCACATAATATTTTTATCTAATCGGTTCTATTTATCTATTCCACTTATAAAATCCACCATTCACATAACTTTATCATATATATATATATATATATATTTCTATATATTGTCTTTTAGAATTAAACTCAAATGGGAGATGATTCATTTTTTTAGCATGGATATACATGGTTATTAAGAGAAAAAAATGATCATTGTTAATGCCAATATATCTTGAATGAAAATAATTAATATCATGTATCGTTTTATTTATTCTTAATTTTAAAGTCCAAATTTGCATTTCAACTATTCCGTGAGACAAAGCCAGAATATTGGGGTTTAGGGTTTAGGTATATTTAATTTTTATGCGTTTAATATGTAACACTTACTATTTAATAATAACATACCTTGAAATTACAAGCATCACTTATGATTAAAAAGTATGATAATGCTTGATTAATGTATTAATATATAATCATATACTATGGTTTTACATACTTATTTTGGCCAAAGTTCAAACATTACAAGCATTCCTTCACGAATTAATATATTGCATCAATTGAAGAAAATATAGAGTATAGTAAATTTATAAAAGCATGTTTCAATCACTTGCATTTTATAAAATAGTACATTTATAAAAAAATTTAAAATTTATACTATATTTTATGGCTCATTTTTAATATTTCAAAAAATCAATTAATTAAAATTTTAAATATAAGATAAAATATTCTATATTAAATTACATAAAATAAAGATAAAACAAATGATGCTATGTCAACCCTAATATTATTCCCAAAAGAAAAAAAAATCAAACATTAAAATTAAAAAATTAAAATATATTTATATATATATATTTATATATATAAAACAATACTAAAAATAAAAAAATAAAAAAAAATAAAAAAAAAAAGGAAAAATCCCAAAGAGGCGTGGCCTGGCCACGCCTCTAGAGGGAAATACATGAATTAAGAGGCGTGGCCCTCTTAATTCTGAAATTAAAAAAAAAAAAAAAAAAGGGTAAAAGTTTTTAAAATTACGGTAGTTTTGTAAATTTTTTCTTGTTTCACCGTATTTTTTCAAATTAGCCAATATTGATATTGAAAGCTTTGAGTTCCAAAAATCATCAGCTTACTCTCCATTAAGTGTTGCTTTTCAAGAGTCTGAGACCGAGCTTGAAGCTGCTTCTTCCAAGTGTAAGAAGCAGAAGGTGAATACTTCTGCCTCTTCTCACTGGGAAGAAGGCCAGCAAAGAATGTTTTTGCTTCCTGTTCCTGTGCATTTTTTTTGCTTCTTGTATGTGTCTCTAGTATGTCTAACTTTTATCTCTGCCTTCATTCTATTGGTGTGTAATTGTCTTTAGGGGAATCAAAAAGTCCACTAAGCAATAACTCAAACTAGCAACAAGATTGCAACAATTGAGATCAACAAACTAGTAATTATGATTACGTTAGACTAACTAACTAATTACAACTTAAAATTAGGGAACACAACTGAAGATTTCCCATATATTCTAAGCCAACTTAGAGTACTAATTCTAACACAAAATACAACGATATTTGCATGCGAAAACCAAAAGGGAAAATATTGCTATAGGGTACTCTATTTTTTCTTTAGGGCAACATATGAAATGGTTCATTGCTTTCAGCATTCTTCTCCAGAACACTTCACATCAAATACAAGAATAACACTAGGAAAATTAATCATGTAGTGAAGAGCATCAATTCAGTTTTTCTCTTTTGCATTTTTAATTCGACAATTTCTGCTTCTTTTGCTCTAATCCTTTGAAGCAACCCAAGGATAATAAGCGTTGTTGTTTCACATAATGGAGGGTCCTCCCATCCAAAAAACCCACATCCCCTTCTCTCAAAAAAAAATAAAAAAATAAAAAAATAAAAAAAAGGAAAAAGGAAAATAGAACGGAAATTAATCTGGAACAAAAAAAATTGTGGAAAATTTCAAGAAATTACTATATAGTTAACACAAGAAATAAATCTTCTTCCTCGGTTATCATCAGCCCAAGAAGTCTAGATGACAACTTTCTTCTTATAATAGTAGTTCATGTTACCAGAGATTGTTGACATTGCAACTCAGGCTTTGAAATTTTTTTTCCACAATCAAGAGCTAGGGTAATGATATGAAGAAGGAGGAGACCCAGGGACTATATTTCCCCGCCAAAAGGGTTGGTTTTTCCCTCCTTTGAAGATGTGGCGTTTTAAATAATGTGGTGGATGAATAGGGATGACAATGGGTCCGGATAAACTGGGGCCCCGCCCCGGATCCGCCCCGAATGGGGCGGGTTTGGGGTGAAAAAAATGGGGATGGGGCGGGTAGCGGGTTACGGGTTTTGGTGGACCCGCCCCGGTCCCATCCTATATTATATTATATAATATATATATTTATATTATATTATATTATATTATATTATATATAAGTATAAGTATTTATTAGGTTATAATACTATATTAGAAAATTAGGGCTTTTTTTTTTTATTTTAACTTGTTTCAATTTTATTCTTTCAAACTCGATACTCACTAGAGCAAAATCTGTATATTCAAGTGATTATGAAGAAAAGAAGGTAAAAAATATATACACAAAAATATAAAAAAATACAAAAAAAAAAAAAAAAAAAAAAAAGAGGGGTTAGGCGGGTCCAACCCGCCGGGTCCGGGTCCAAAGGTAAGGCAGGACGGGGCGGGGCGGGTCCTGAATTTCTCAATTTTTAGGCGGGGCGGGTCATGGGTCCTGCAAAACCCGCCCCAGACTCGCCCTGTTGCCATCCCTATGTATGAAGTGTTTTTTTTTTTTTTTCCTCTTGACATGTGAAGTGACTTTGCAAATACCTGCTAGATGACATAGGAAAAAATTGACCAGAATTTGTTAGCTAGGAGCCACGCAGAAGAAAGCCGTTGCCTAATGTACTTTTCGGCAACCATTGTCATTTTCTTTTTGATTTTTAAAGAATTTCGGTTCTAATTTAATACCACCTACAATTTGTGTCCTCTTTTGCCAAATGAGTGTTTCTACGATCTTATTTTGTAATTTTTTCTATATATATATATATATATATTATTGCATTCATACTAATTTCTCCTATATACATGCTTTAAATCAACCACTATCAAACAAATCAAGGTTTCATTAACCAATACCTCGAGTTAGCAAGGCATACGTGATATAATTTAAATTGATTCTATCGTCACCAATGTAATTGTCTCTCTTTTTATTTTTCTTCTTCTCTCTTCTCTGTTTTTAAGTCTAATTACAGCAGGTCAATAAAATATTACACAGCTGCGGTATACACCAATTCAAGTCTAGTTTCAGGTGCATACAATGTGGAAATCGATTGTGTTAATTTCTTCCCTTTTTCGCCTGCCACAAGGCCACTGTCGTGTTCTTTCTTCTCCCTTTTTCTTTTTTCTTTCTTCTTCTTCTTTTCTTTCTTTCTTTCTTTTCTTTTTTTTCTTTCTATATAGTTTAATAATGTGATTAGGTTTTAGATTTGTATGAACTGTATATGTGAAGGAGGTAATTTAATCCAAGGAGAAGTCTAATTAATTAAAAATTTAGTAAGTCATATAACTAATGACTTTAATCCCTAGTAATATCATAAACTATCCAAGAAGATTAAAGCTTATTATAACCAGTATTAGAGTTTTATTATTGATCCAAATTTATGATCGAATAAGTTGAATATTTTTATATGGTCAGGAGGCAATCTAAATTTAGTTTTATAAGTTAATTAATATATTTTTTTAGGAATGATATTCCATGTGTTACTATGTATGTAATTGGAATAATAAATAAAATAAAATAAAAGAAGGTAAAATTACCAATTAAACATGAAATAAAATTCTAAGGCATTACAATTTTGGTATAAAACCCTGAATTGTTACAAAAGATTGAGCACTTGTGGTGCAAAATTTTTTATAGTTAAATACGAAACAATTTATTGCAAATTGTCAGTATTTAGGCAAGAAATGATTTGTTGTAAATTATTGAGTACTTTTATATATGATATGTCCATTGTAAAAATATGACAAAATTAGTCCTATTATTGAGTACTACTCCACCATCAAAAAATTATTTTTTAAATTTAGTTAAAGAATAATAAATAATAGGTATTGATTTAGGATAATCTAAAATTATAAAATAAACCAGACATCACTCAAATATTAAAAAATAGTCACTTTATACTGTTGCAAACAGGCTAGGGTTTTGAAATAGAGAAAGTAATACACACACACACACACACTAGTTAAGATTAAAACATATAATACTTTTTAAATAAAAAGTTATCGAATCATGGGTCTTTTCTTTATTGATTAGCATGCTCATAGATAAAAGATTAGATTGATGCATTCTAATAAGAAACAATATGTAGTGCCCCGCTCAAGAGGTGTTTGCTTCGGGTCGAAATGCTACTCAAATTAATTTAATAGTATCATATTACGATTAAACTATACATGAGCACAAAACTCCTTTAACAAAATGAGTTGCTAATGTTACATTACTTCTGATACATAATATTTACATATTCAAAATCCCGATACATAACTTAACGAGCTCTCGTTTAACTTGATAAGTGATAAGTATGAAAACCTTGTACAATAAATGGGTACTAGCATCACAAACCACAAAATACTTACATAAGATGATGCGGTTCAAGCTTACATACCCAAAACTTTTACATAATAAGTCTAGGATTCTTGAACATTTAGCAGCTATTTACAAACTATTTACATTAGGTATGAGCACGCGCAAACCTTCAGTCACCTTTTACATCTTATATGGGAAAAAAAAATTAAAACATAGAAGAGGTGTAAGTCCTAAGGACTTAGTGAGGTGAAGTGACAATAAATTCACATATAAATGCAAAATAAGAAAAGATAGCTATGACGCTTTGAAAGAAATTAAGGAAGCGGGGTATTCACAAAAGCATGAAGCCAATTGCCCAACAACATGAATTGGTATAGATAGATTCAAATAAACAAAGAATCAATCATAAGTGAGAACCAGTCAGTAAAGAATATAGCATACAAACAGTGGAGCTCGATAGTCAATAAGAAATACAGTTAAACAGTGGAGCTGTTGGTGGGTCTCCAACCTTATTACTCCCATATATTGGTATGAAACAAATCCCTTATCCATCAAAATTTTGAGTGATCAGCTCGAACGATCGGTTGATATGGCATGGTCGCTCACATGCTGATCCCGCTCTCGCAGACAACTACCTCCAACTACCCATGGGTTAGGAACACGGTAGGTACTAGTCGGAAGACCACTCACCGTAGGTCTATTCCGCCTGGTCATCTTTCTGGTCCTAGTCCTGGGCCCAATTTCTCCCAAGGGCATCTCCAAGGGGCATCGGTAAATGGTCGATTTTCCAACAACGGATTCAGAATTTAAAAAACGGTACCACTAACGAATAATAATTGAATACAATGAGTTTAAAGTGGGAAGTTCAGGAAAATAGTAAAACAATCGGTGAGCAAGACCGTCCCTACAACTGCTCAAAATAACGAACTCGAGAAACAATAAAAACAATAAGTCGGCAAGACTGTTTCAATGATAGTTCAAAACAACGAATTAAAAAAAATAATGAATTAATTGGTCGGCAAGACCATATTAACGATATTTTAAAAGGTCAATAAATCATTTACGAAACTAGCCGGCAAGGCTAGGGACTGCAAAGAATATAAATTTATCAAACTCAACAAATGCTTTGAACATCAAGACGATATCAAACGAACATATATAAACAAACCGAGATCCATGATGATAGGCATAATCTTTTTCCCAGCAATAAAGGGGCCGATAACCTCACCTGGTATTCTATGCCTTACAACAAGAGTCCTCAGTTGAACTGGAATGCTTGGGTCCTCACGACCTATTTGCAACTAGAATGCGATATAAGTGTCGGCACTACTGAATAGCATCTACTATTAGTAACTATGATTATTTAGCATTTTAGTTATATTCGTTTACTTATTTCTTTGCGAGTTTTCATCCTATCTTGATATTCGTGTTAAGGGATTTAAATATAATAACTTCCTTCATTTTGACCACCTAATAAATCTGGATATTAAGTTCGTTCGATAACGAGCTTGTTTAGGCAATCAAGACTACTATTCTATTATTGAGGTTCGAGTCCATTTTCTTGAAATTAGTGTACTTAACTATAATGATCAATTCTTATCTCAATTTATAATTTTGACTTCCTATGCACGCCACTTGGGTAAAACAATATTATTTGCATGTTTTATAAATTCTGAGCCCTCATTCCAGTTTCTTTATTAAAACTCAAATCATTATTCTTAGCCCATAACTATAAATTTAGCTTATACTTATAAATTTAGTATATTCCTCTATAATAGCCAATTTTTATTCTCATATTACAGTTCCGACATTCTAACATGTTGCTTTGACTTAATTAATAATAATTATTTATTTTATTCAATTCTAGGCCTATATTTCACTTTCATAGCTAACAACTAAATTAATTTTTTTAGTCCATATCTAATTAATTTAACCACTGTCCACGAATTTAATATATTTTTCCATACGAGTAAATTTTTTATTATTGTCTTATAAATTGGCTTCCCAATTATATCAATTAACCTAATTATATAATAATTAGCCTCTTATTATTGAATCTGGGTCCATGTGTTACTTTATAACTAAACTATATTCAATTATTTCGGTCCAACATCATAATTCGATTCAACTAACTCAAATTTACATCAAAAACTAACTTAATAATTTAATCGAATCCAATCAGAAAACATTTAATCGTTCAAATGGAATTTTACCAAATTGACTGAGTTTGAGGTCAATTCACAGTTTGAAACCTTGTTGCATGCGTTCAGATTGTCGTCCCGAAGATTCTGCCCAGAAGTCGCTAGATCACCGCCGTGCGCTGCACCGGAAATGTGCATGGCCACCAACAATTGATGCGCTTCGATGAGGTGAACAATTCCCCCAAATCAATTTTTTAATCCGTTGCTGATTGCCCAACCAATTTGCTGAAAAATAGTGTAGCGCCACCCGACGTTGCCGCTCTATTTTTTGTCCAATTGCTCCTCCTTCCATCGTCGATTCGTCAATTTGAAGACACCATTGTCTTCCTCACACTAAGCCCGTCAAGACCCATATCTTGGTCGCGCCCAATGATCGCCGGAGACAACACACCCATCATCGTCCGTCGAGCTCAATTTTGAGCTAAATTTTTTGGCTATGCACCAGTCGGTTTAGAGAGTTTTAAGGGTGGATGTGGTCATTGAGGTGAGGGGAGTCTTTTGGGTAGGTTGGGTCAAAGGTTCGCGGGCACCGAGGTGTTCTCCTTCGAGAGGTGAGGAAAGGGGTTGCGTGGTGAAAATTAAAAGAAATGAAGGGGGGCTCTTATGTACTTTTTAGGTTATATGAAATTCTATTTTGGACCCCAGGAGATCTCTTATTTTTCAATTGAGCCCCTTAACTTCTCAGTGTCTCACATTGGCCCCCTAATTTTTCAATTAAACCCTCAATTTTCTTTTCTTATACATTGGCCCCATTCAGTTTTCTTAATTATGCAATTAAGTCCTTGTTTTATAAATTTTGGCCCTTGTAATTTTTCAACATCACGCTAAAATTCAATTAAGTATGATTTTCTAAGACCCGTCTAGATTTTGATATTATTTTTATTTTAAAATCTTCATATTCTCATTCAATTTATTATAAATTTCAAAATCTAACAAAAATTCTCATAACCCCGGTTTGGGGTGTTACAAAATCTGTCTTTCTAATGTTGAGTGTTTGTAGTATTCATAAAAATCTAATTAGATTATTTCTCATCTTTCTAAATTAATAATTTGCAAATTTAAAGTGAGATTTTATTTGATTTATTTGTTATAGTAATCACAAGTACGATATTCTCAGTATTATATGATCTTAATACATTTATTTTTTTATTTACAATTTAATTTTGCTGACTTATGAGTTTTCTAATGGTGAAATACTATTGGTACAATAAAACCATGGAAGAAAGGGTTTAATATAGTGATAGTTTAATTCTATATAAAAGTTCAATGGTATTTTGATTTCCTAAGGGTATCTCCCCAAAAAAAATGTAATAAAATTTATGTATTTTTCTATCATATATATATATATTAACAATAATAGGTCCTAAGGACATATCAGTAAAACTATGATAAAAATAGTGCAAAAAATGAATTGTCGTGCGTAATTGCATATCAATAAAACTATAATAATAATGGTGCAAAAAATGGATCTTCGTGTAGAACAGTGCAACACCTAAATATTTTAGCACTATAAATACCTTTATTAATAACAAAAAAGGAAAATTCACATTTTAACTCAAGCAATTACTACAGAATTTTATAAAGTAAATTTTTTAAGTACATAGATATATTCTCCAATCACAAATCCACAATATTTACTTCCACTATGACAATTTTCAAATAGATATCTGAACCCAAACTTGAACCGTATCATTTTGATGCCACTTCTGGAAATACTTCTAAATCATTGAACGCTTAGAATGGGGACGAGATTTAGAATCTGACTCAAGAAAGAACTTTGTTGAGAACTATACAAAAAAAAAAGAAAAAGAAAAAGAATAACATTAGTAACAAAAAGAAAGTAAAAATGTAATAATTATCACAAATATATTAAGTGACAATAACTTATATATTTTTTGTCATTAATAATATTTTTTACATGAAAAATTTATTTTGTCACAATATAACTTAGTAGTAATAGGAACTAACATTTTAAATTGCCACAACTGACAATTAGTGATAGCCCCCCCATAGTTAGAATCTAGTGAAAATATAAAATGATAGTATAATTTGTGACATCAATGTGCAATTGTGAATGTGACAACTTAAATGCTAATTTTATCACTTTTTAAATTTGTAAAAATCATTAGAATGATAAAACAAATTCGTTTATCACTTAATATATATAATTAATAATAAATATTATTATTATTATTATTATTATTATTATTATTATTATTATTTTCCTTTTAGAGAACAGAGAAGAACGTACGATCGATTTTGACCTCAATCGCCTACTGCACTTCTGATGTCAGAGATTCCAATCCCAACAAAGCACTTATCAACAATAAAGTAGGACGATGCTATATATATAATAGGGTGAATTGCATTTTACCCCCCTGTGAAAATAGGAAAAAGCAAAAAGACCCCCTATGAAAAAAAAAAGGCAACAAACCTCCTTGTGATTTAAAAAAAATAGCAAATTACCCCCCTCTGTCTTGTGGTGTAATTCACGCGCGGCAAATGCGATTTTTTAGGGTTTTTGCAGTTGAAATGTCAATTTTACCCCTAAATATTAACCGTTGGATGAACTAGAAAAAAATCAGTGGCTCAAATTACTTTTGATTATAAAAAATTATAAATTATAAAATATATTTATTTATATAATTATTTATATATATCTACATATACATATTTATATATAAAATATATGTATATGTATTATATATACATATTTATATATATATAACCCACTACCCACTACCCCCGGCAACCCACCCAACCCCCCACCCCCCCACCTTACCCACGAGCGGCGGCCATGGAGGCCACCTCTGCGAGCGACGGCCATGGCCGCCGCTCGCAGAGGCTGAGCGGCGCAGCCTCCGTGGCCGCATTTGTAGTGGCCATGGAGGCCACCTTTGCGAGCGATGGCCATGGCCGCCGCTCGCAGAGGCCGAGTGGCGAGGCCTCCATGGCCACGTTTGCAGCGGCCATGGAGGCCATGGCCGCCGCTTGCAGAGGCCAAGCGGTGAGGCCAGCAGGGAGCGGTCGGCGTTTCCGGCGGCTGGTGGTGGGGGTGGAGGAGCGGTCGGCCACTGTATACAAGTATGTATATATACATATATTTAATTATATATATAAATACAGTTAATTAGATATTTATAAATAAATAAATTTTATATTTTATAATTTTTTATAATCAGAAATAATTTGAGCCATTGATTTTTTTCTAATTCATCAAACGGTTAATATTTAGGGGTAAAATTGACATTTCAACTGCAAAAAACCCTAAAAAATTGCATTTGCCGCGCGTGAATTACACCACGAGACAGAGGGGGGTAATTTGTTATTTTTTTTAAATCACAAGGAGGTTTGTTGCCTATTTTTTTTTCATAAGGGGTCTTTTTGCTTTTTTCTATTTTCACATGAGGGTAAAATGCAATTCACCCATATATAATATCATGCAAGTTTAGTGGTGGTTACTCCCTTTCTATACATTAGTCTTCAAGGCAACATGTCTTTTAGCACGTATCTCAAGTTATCATGAATATTAAAGGATGTTATTTCTTTGCATATTCCTCCGTTGTTGTAATGTCTTAATTTGAGCTTTAAACATGAAATCTTTCTGAATAAAAAATCAACTGGTCATATTTACATTTGGTATTATCAATCTAAAGCAATTTAATTCATATATCACCATTCAAATGTAGCGTAGAATTAAATGGTATCATATTAACACGAAGATGTAATAACTACCTTCTCATGTAATTATTTTGTTGTCACTCTTAAACTGGATGGTCTTATACATATTGCCTTTGCAGAGTTTCACGGTGCTAACGTCTCAAATTCTGGGGTCTTAACATTTAGAGCATTTAGCATATTAATCTAGTTTCTAATACATAAATGTTTATGTTTAGATTGAAAAAATTAATGAGGACAAAAAAAAAAGAAAATATGAAATAAAAATAAAAATATAAAATTATATCATTTGAAGCGTGAAAAAAAATTTTCTTAATATTTTTTTTTAATTAAAATTTAAGGTCATAAAATTTATGGGTTTTATGGTTCTTAGGGCCCGTTTGTTTTCATTTTCTCCTCAAAATGAAAATAGAAAATTATCATTATTTACACCACTTTTTCAAATATTTTCATTTTCAAAACATTCTTTATTATATTCACTCTCCATTTTCATCCACTTTTCAACCCAAATCATTACCTTAATCAGTTTTTATTTTCCCAATACTTCTCATACACCATTCACAACAAATTATTATAAATTCAAATTTAAATCCAAATTATAATATTATTTTTTCAAACAATTACACATCACATCATCAATTCAAATTCAAAAACTACATAACTTTTAATATGAAAACATCCAATATCCAAATATATCTCATTTTCACACCTATATAAACCTATATAAATCTATAATTTTCTACAATACATCCAAATAAAACTTTATTTTCAAATTCAACTATTCTAACTAACTTTTCACTATACATTTTTATTAGAAAATGAAAACGGCCTCTGAAAATGAAACCAAATGGCCCCTTAGTTTTTTCTAATTCACTTTTCAGGCCTGTTCGGCCAATCTTTATTGAAATTGATAGTATTAGCTAGGGGATTTTAATAGGCTATGTATATCATTACAGATCAACTTTCTAAATCTTAGTCAGCTTGTCTCATCCTATTCTTTCGTGTTTTCTTAACATACTGGTACTTAAAAACTCATAACTAAGGGTGAGGAAATTAAGGTTATCATTTCTCGTTGCCACTGATTCTCTCAATTGTTATGTGAGGAAATTAAGTTTACTTTCCAAACTTATGAACTCTACCACTACTACATTTGGTACTATGAACAATTAAGATCCAACTCTTCACTGATTTTTAGGCATATCTATAAATATGGGAACAAACTTACTCTTATTCAAAGCCATAACGCTTACAGGAAATATTAGATATACAAAATCTAATTTATCAGGATGAATAAAACGTACATGCTAGAACACATAAGATCAGACTTCTCATAGACATATACATATTCTTGCACACAGAATTTCAAACCCTATATATATTTATAAAGATGAATTGGACCAGCTGAGCTGGATCTAAAGCCATCTGGGCTTGCTGGACCTGCAGGTGGTCTAAATGCACCTTCCTTGCCACATATATGCTGTCATACTTGAGCAGCATGTGGTTAAATTTTTGTCCTGTCCAGCGAGCTTCCCAAAGTCCTCTAGAAATCTTTGTGTGAGTCTGAAATATTTCATTTTTGTTGTTAAAGTACTTCAAGTTTCTTCCCTCTATAAATTGAATTTTGTGGGAGAATATAATGGCAAGGAAAAACAAGGCAACGATGAGCTTTGTTTGGGCCATTGGGAGGGATTAGGGTTAAAGGTGGTAGAGAAATTTAGGAATAAAGACTGAAGTCACTCAGTAATGCAGGGTGATGGAAGACACCGGGATGATGTTTGGTTATGTTTTATGTTTAATTATGATATGTGTTTTGAGTGAATAAATTTTGGAAGTAGGCTTGGGAAATGTAAAAATTGTGTTGAAAAATGTAATGAATATTTCTTTATATTTTAGGTAATTATTAAAAATTTATTTTGAAGAGTATTGATATTTTCATTGGGATTCTCTTGGGTTAGATAGCCTCGTACCTATCGGACCACTTTAGCCAATAAATGCTCTCCACATCGGCTAAGCACAAGAGGTATTAAAAAATCTTATTTTTGAAAAATGATAAAGAAGAAATCATTCACTCCTTAAAAGACATAATTACCCTTTATGTGAATTTATGAACTTATTCAATATAGCAAAAGCATTGACTTTCTTGCATCTTGAATCTAAACCCTGCATGATTCATGATGATTTGAAGCCAAGAAAATGTGTGACTTGATTCATAGTTAGAGCCAGGCTCGATTGGAACTCCCATCAGAAAGTCATCGGTTCGTGGAGGAAAATTCAACTTTGGCTTTGCAAGCTTCTTCTTCTTCCAAGAACAAATGTAGAATTTACCATCATGTGATGGGGTTAGTTATACCTATTACTACTATTATATACTTCTGCGTTGATACAAACCTTGGAAATCAAAGGCTCCATTACAATCTTTCAATCAAGGATTTTGCTTTGGTTGTGCAAGCTTCTTCTTCTTATTATGCTTGCTGTTAATTATGGTGCTATGCTAAGCATTGAAATGAAGGAAGGATTTGCATTTTTGGTGGACTGGTCGATCGTATCATTTGGCTTTTTGGTGATTGTTTGGCTGCTGAGAATTTGGTATTGAGATTATTTCCCTCTCTTTTGAGTTGTGTTGTTGTCCTTTGGTTAGAGTTGGTGCAGTTGTATGGAGTTTGATGTTGGACTGTTTATGGTGCGATTGGATTGTTAAGGGCCCTGCTTTGGTGCTGATCTTATCTTCCCCTTTCTGCTGACTGTGTTCGGGTAGCATAGCATTATTAGGATACCAAGGGCCATTCTTGTTATGGTTAGGATTTTGGTTTCATAATCTTTCACCATTCCTAAATTGTTTCTGTACCCAAAAACATCATTTTGTTGATAGCCAAATATGAAGTTAGAGCAAAAGTCAATTAGCTATGTACGATCATATTCTCTCTTCAACTGTCAGCTGACTGTAGTCCAAAACACCAGTTTTCAACCCAAGAAAATCATACTCAGAAATCTTTTCTGTTTTGTATTCCAAGGCTACAGGCAAAGCATAAGGTATTATTATATATTACTACTAATATTATTTCTTCCACCTGTCATCAATGGCTCTTGAGTTTGTTGCTGATAAGGAAGCTTAATTCTTAGATCAAGACTCAAATCAAGGCACTTTTCTTTAACCGGGCTGTATTCTTCCTTGCACAAAATCCCATCTGCAGTTGTATTTTTCTCTTCTTTTGAATTTGCACCAGAGAAAGAACGGTTGTTGTCATGGCTGCTGCAGAGTGCAGGCTTATTGATTGGCCTGTGATATGAGTTGTGGGATCAATCTCTCGGCTCAAAAGTTTGTGAGGTCTTTGTTGCTTAACTTTGAGTGTTGAAACAATATATAATAGTAGTTTTGATTCTTTTGAACAAACATTCTTTTTCTTCTTGATGTATATTTTTTCATATTAGTTACTGTTGTGTCTTTCTAGGAATGGCAAATTGATTCTGTTTCAAGGGTCACAAAATGGATTTCATTCCATTGTTCTAACCCAACCAAACTAATGTTGGGCTCGATTATGTCTAAAATAATTTCATTGGGTTTATTTTGGGCCAGGTTCAGATGGTCGTAATGTAAGCTGCATACAATTGGGGTCAATTGGATTAAAGTAAAATATTTGTTAGTTTAATTTTATTTATCATTAATTTATAAATCTATATTTACGTCCATTGAATAATTTATAGATGTTATTATTAACCTCTAAAACTTTACAATAACATTCATTACCTAAGTAAAATCCTAATCTAACATCCTGGTCAATTTTGCATTCATCTCGCCATTTAACCACATAAGTTCTCTCTCTCTCTCTCTCTCTCTCTCTCCACATATAATATACATGCACACACACTATCTAGGGATGGAAATAGGCTAGGCTTTGATTTAAATAGGCCAAACCTGTTATGCAAATGATAAGCCTGAGCCTAACTAGCCTATTATCTATGAATATGCTTTTTTTAAAGGTTAAGCCAATCATTTTTAATAAATTTTAAAGTCTTGGTCCGACTTGTAAGTTTACCTAAAAGCCTGTTTTTTACTAAAGTTTTAATTAAGTTAAAATATAACATAAATTTAAAATTTTAATATACTCCAACTTGTAATAGACCTTGGTAGGCAAGGATTAAAATGATAAATAACAAATATATAATTATAAAAGTTCAAATTTAAATATAAAATAGTATCATTTCATCAAAAAAAATACTAAACAATATAAAGGATTCCATAAAGTACTAATTAAAAAAATCAAATACAATTAGCTATTTAATATTATATCATTATTATTGTGTTTTTTAATGTGAAGAAGATAAACAGACCGACTTGTTAGGCTTCGCAAGCTTTCAGAAGAGCCTAAATCCAATTTATTTAGTTAAAAGTACTACTTTTTAAGCGTTGATCGACCTTTTTGTTAAATAGGCTAGGCCTAACTAAGCTATAAATATGTTAGGCCAGAGGCCCTTGATGAGTAGTTTGGCCGAATCCTATCCCTAACACTAACTAATATATGCTCCATGTAATACACCAAAAATTATTATATAGTAATATTTATTTTACTTCATGTGATTAAAAAATACTTTTAAAGAACTTATTATTAAGTAACATAAGATGGATATTTTAATTGAAAATATTAAATGTTAAGATAATTTTTATTTGGATAAATTATAGTGTTCTAATCCAGGAGGATCTATTGCGGAAATAATGAAATAATAGTAAAGTAATTTGATGTAAAGTGACAACAAAATTTAATGTAGTTCGGCGATGTGCCTAATCCACCCAACAAAGAAAAGGAATTTTACTGATTTCAAATCAAAGTGCAAGTACAAATTTGAATCCCACAAATCTCATAAAAACACCTAACACCCTCATTCCAAACTCCGTCTTGAGAGAATTACTAAAAAGCAATAAAGAAGCCCTTGTGTTATGTTCGTGATACTTTTCTCGAAAGAAAAAACTGATATTTATACTCAAAAATTGAATCCCAAGGCCCGTAGGCCTGCGCTGTGAGCTAGGGCGCACAAACTTGCGCCCTGGCGCGTTGCGTCTTTCCAACACGCGCCGGGGTGTGTTATCGAGCCCATTTCGACCACTTTGCTCTGTTTCGCTCCATTTCTTCCGATCCTTGTCAATTTTACCTCAAATTTCAAGGCAAAATCAACAATTCTCCACATTGACTTGAAATTCCCATTCATCTTCTTTGTCCCTGCCCCCAATAGGGCCTGTTATCTGAGTCTGCAAACATTAACCAAATCCAAGCAATGCTCGAATTTGATTCCTGGAACAGCCTTAGTCAACATGTCTGCCGTATTATCCTTTATCCCAACTTTGTCAACCAACATGACTCCTTGAGACACCATATCCTGAACAAAGTGATACCTCACATCTATGTGCTTTGTTCTCTCATGAAATGCTTGATTCTTTGATAAGTATATGGCACTCTGATTGTCACAAAATACCTTAGTGATCACAGAAGTCATACCCATATCATCGATAAGCCCCTTTAGCCAAATGCCTTCCTTAACACCTTCAGCCAAAGCCATGTACTCAGCTTCTGTTGTAGATAATACAACTGATGACTGTAAAGTCGCCTTCTAACTAACCGTATAACTTAATACACAAAACACATAGCTCGTCATAGACCTTCTGCTGTCTAAATCTCCTGTATAATCCGTATCCAAATAGTCAATAATTTTTGTAGTAGAATTCGATTGACTATACCTCAAACATTTATCTGCAGAGCCTCTCAGTTACCTCATGATCCATTTCATAGTCTGTCAATGAGTCTTTCCTGGCTTGTGCATATACCTGCTCACAACACTGACTGCATGTGAAATGTCTGGCCTAGTGCACACCATGGCGTACATCAAGCTACCCACTGCACTAGCATATGGCACATTTGACATGTGCTCTAACTCCTCAGTACTCGGTGATAGATCTGATGAGAGCCTGAAATGAGCTGCAAATGGCATACTAACTAGCTTGGACTTATCCATCCCAAATCGCTCAAGTACTTTCTCAATGTAATGCTGTTGAGACAAGTACAACAATCCTACGTGTCTATCCCGGATGATCTCCATGCCCAATATCTTCTTTGCATCGCCTAAATCCTTCATCTCCAATTCTTCACTTAACTGAGCTTTTAATTGGTTGATCTCAGATATGTTTCTAGAGGCAATCAACATATCATCAATGTACAACAACAAATATACGAGAAGGCTATCACTACAAATTTTGTAATATACACAACAATCAAATTTGCTTCTAGTATATCCTATCTTGGTAATAAAAGCATCAAACCTTTTATACCACTTCCTGGGAGACTGCTTTAGGCCATATAATGACCTCTTTAAAAGACATACTTGATTTTGTTTCGCGGGAACAACGAATCCTTCTTATTGACTTATGTAGATTTGTTCCTCCAACTCACCATGCAAAAACGCTGTTTTCACAGCCATCTGCTCTAGTTCCATATCAAACAGAGCAACCATGGCAAGTAAAACACGAATGAAAGTATGTTTTACAACTGGAGAGAATACTTCATGAAAGTCAACTCCCTCTCTCTGAGTAAAACCCTTAGCAACCAATCGCACCTTGTATCTAGCATCTTCAACACCGGGAATCCCTTCCTTCTTCTTGTAGATCCATTTGCAACCTACAATCTTCTGCCCTTTGGGTATATCAACCAACTCCTATGTGTTATTCTTGTGTAGAGACTCCATCTCTTCACTCATAATTGCAACCCATTTATCAGAATCTGGCCTGGAAATTACCTCTTTGTATGAGACTGGATCATCTCCTACAAACTCCTCAGCTGAACTCAGAGCATAAGCTACCAGATCTGAGTAAGCATACCACTTTGGTAGTTTGATTTGCCTCCTCTCCCTATCGCGAGCCAAGTGATAATTTTGTAGTGGTTCATTTTCCTGCTGTTAGTTAGGTGGTAATGTGCTCTCACCAGCTTCATATACCATATTCTGTTTCCCCTTTGAAACTTGGGGAGGATCAATATGAATATCCACATTCTCCTTAACGCCCTGTTGACCGCTTTCTTGCTGCTCCACCTTCTTCATCATTGCAAACTCATAGAATGTCACGTCTCTGCTGATAATCATCTTGGAGCCCTTGTTATCATTACACCACAAATGATAACCTTTGACTCCATCTGCATAGCCTAGAAATATGCACTTCCTAGCCCTTGGCTCAAGCTTTCCATCCCGGACATGAGCATAGGCTGGACACCCAAATACTCTCAGATTTGAGTAATCAGTAGGAGACCCGGACCAAACTTCCATTGGTATCTTGCAGTCCAAAGCAGTTGATGGTGACCTATTCACCAAATAACACGCAGTGTTAATTGATTCGGCCCAAAAATCCTTGGACAATCCGACGTTAAAGAGCATATATCTAGCTCTTTCCAAGATAGTCCTGTTCATCCGTTCTGCAACTCCATTCTACTGTGGTGTATGTACAACTATGCAATGCCTCACAATTCCTTGTCGCAGAATTCCTGAAATTCCTTGTTGCAGAACTCCAATCCGTTGTCAGTCCTCAAGCGCTTGATCTCCTTTCCTGTCTGCTTCTCAATTAAGGTCTTCCATTTCTTGAAGTTGACAAACACCTTATCCTTATGCTTCAACATGTACACCTACACTCTCTGTGATAAATCATCTATGAATGTCAGCATGTACCTTGCACCTCCCTTTGAAGGAACTTGAGAAGGTCCCCAAAGATCTGAGTGAATGTAATCCAAGGTGCCTTTGGTCCTATGAACTGCAGTGCCGAATTTCACCCTGTGTTGCTTGCCTACACACACTGCTCGCAGAAATCCAGTTCTCAAGTTTTCTCTCTGCAAAGCAAACTTCGTTTGCTCAGTTCTGACATCCCCCTTTCACTTATATGCCCAAGCCGCATATACCATAGTCTCGTAGTATCATTGACTGATGAAAAAATTGCTGCAGTACTAGAAACCGTGTTTCCTTGCAATATGTTAAGGCTGTTCCGCTTTTTTCCCTTTATGATAAGCAATGCACCTTTGGAAACCCGCATAACTCCATCTCGAGCTCTGTACTCACAACCATTCTTGTCTAGAGTACCCAGCAATATCAGACTTTTCTTCAGATCTGGAACATGGCGCACATCTGTTAGGGTCCTTACTATCCCATCATGCATCTTGATACAAACTGAGCCAATTACTACAATCCTGCAAGAAGCATCGTTTCCCATAAGCACTTTACCAGCATCATATTTATGGTATGTGGTAAACCAATCTTCTCGTGGGCACATGTGGTAGGAGAAGCCACTATCCAAAATCCATTCAAAGCTTAGTAAAGTTTCAGCAACATTGAGAACAAGCCCACCATTAGACTCATCCTCAACAATTCCGGCGACATCATCCCATTTTTGATCAGAAGTTTCAATTGTATCCTTCGCCTTTCCTCGTTCCGGACAGTTTCATTTCCAATGCCCCTTTCCTCCGCACCTAAAACACTTGACACCATTTCTAGGCTTGGTTCGGGACTTCGATCGGCCTCTATTCCTTCCCCTGTCTCTCGATCTCCCTTTTGCCACCAATCCTTCCCCACTTTCACCATCGTTGCTGCCCAGGACATGTTTTCTCAACTCGTTGGGATTTAATGAGGCCTTTACATCCTTCATTGAAATTGTATCTCTCCCGTACAACAAAGTACTAACCAAGTGCTCAAAAGATTTTGGCAGAGAACACAAGAGAATTAAGGCTTGATCTTCATCATCAATTTTGACATCTATATTAGCGAGATCCAGAATCACCTTATTGAAAAAATCAATATGTTGAGTGATAGATGTACCTTTCTTCATTCTCAATGTATATAATCGTTGTTTCAAATACAACCGATTCGTCAGGGATTTCGTCATATATAGACTCTCTAGCTTCTTCCATAAATCCGCTAGCGTACTTTCCGTGGCGACCTCTCTCAGTACGTTATCCGCCAATGATAACACCAAAGTACCGTAAGCCTTCGCCATGAACTTATCATTCTCCTCGTCCTTCAGCATTTTCGGCAGGGAATCTCTGCCCTTTAACATTCTCTGTAATCCTTGTTGACACAGGAGGGCGTGAACCTTCATCTTCCACAGCCCAAAGTCATTCTTCCCATCAAATTTCTCTACCTCGTACTTCATTCCTGACATCTGATCCAACCTGCTCTGATACCAATTTGTTGTAACCTAGGAGGATCTATTGCAAAAACAATGAAATAATGGTAAAGTAATTCGATATAAAGTGACAACAAGATTTAATGTGGTTCGGCGATGTGCCTAATCCACCCAACAAAGAAAAGGAATTTTATTGATCTCAAATCAAAGTGCAAGTACAAATTTGAATCCCACAAATCTCACGAAAACACCTAACACCTTCGTTCTAAACTCTTTTTGAGAGAATTACTCAAAGGCACTAAAGAAGCCCTTGTGTTATGTTTGTGATACTTTTCCCGAAAGAAAAAATTGATATTTATACTTGAAAATCAAAGCCCAAGGACCGTGGGCCTGCGTCGTGCGCCGGGGCACACAAAACTTGCGCCCCAGTGCATCGCGTCCTTCCAACACGCGGGGGTGTGTGTTCTTGAGCCCATTTCGACCACTTTGCTTCGTTTTGCTACATTTCTTCCATTTCTTGTCAATTTTACCTCAAATTTCAAGGCAAAATCAACATACAGAATATCAAGATTGCTAAATATATATATATATATATTATAAATTTAAATAGTAAAAGAATTTAAAAATAAAAGATAAAGAGTAAGAAATTAAAAATATGAGTAAAACATTTTGTTCAATATATTTTTTTAAATTAGATATACCTACACGTATTTCGATATGATACTAAGCAAACAAATTTTTTAAAATATCAAACCTTTTAGTATGATCTCTTAAAAATATGAAAACCATAATCACAATTTTCATAACAATTGAGGTTTTGAAAATATTAATTATTTATAAATAGAGTAAACATATAAGTTTTCGTACTTCACATATAAAAACAACTTATGTTAATTTATTCTTTAATCGCCAATTCAGCACATGCTTGTAGAATGCAATATTTTAGAAATTAAAATATTTTTAAATGGTCATATTTCTTAATTCTCATAAATTTCTCTTATAAATATAAAATGTACAAATAATTTAATTTGTTACTTAGTTTCAATCAAACTTTCTTGATCTAACACTATTACATAATTATTATTACTTACACATATAAAAACATTCTTTTATGAACTCTTATAGAGGAAAAATATATAAAGAAATGTGCACGATATAAATATTAAAATGCACAAATAGATATACTCAAAAATATAAAGATTGATCTCATTGATTATATAAGTATTCAAACTTCAATATTTTTTTCAAAAAAATTAACTATACCAACCATATATTTACATTCCTTATAGAAAACTTACTTCAATTAATTGATTATGAGTTCTCTATTATTAAGTTGTCAAACATAAAAAATGATTGCAGTTTAAAATTTTGATAATTATATAAAAATTGAACTTAGAGTTTGTAGATGTTGGGAAGTAATTTCTTATGTTCAAAATAAAGTTTAAATTCAAATTAAATTATTAGTATATTCCTTATATATGATTTTATATTAATGTATTTTGTATCTATAAAAGACATTATTATAAAAATAATTACAATTTTAAAAAAATTGATAAACGTAGGACTCACACATCAATTGATTTATAATTATTTATTTGTCAAATTATAAAATCTTTATTTAGAAAATAATGATATGATGTTCTAAAGAAATGGGTGTCTATCGTTTCTATAACATATGTGTCTATCCTTTCTATAAAACATGAATATGTTCTAATGTTTTAATGTTGGATGATTGAAGAAAAATTAGTCATATTATATAAAATACAAAAACAATATATTAAATATAAAAAATTAGTTGCACTGATGTAGATATATATTATTAATATATATTTATAGTTGGATGATTGATGTATGTATATATATATTGTAATGATTGATATATGATTGTAAGAAAATAATATGTAAATAATTGAATTGATTAATTTGTTTAAATTTTTTAATTAATATTAAAAAAGTTATATAATTAGTATTGAAAATAAATTCCTTAGAAAAATAAGAATCTTGTCTTGTTAAAAATAATATATGAAAATAATTAACATATAAATAATATTTATAATTAACAAAAAATAATTGAATAGTTAGGCATTATTTAAATATTTATGGAAATTAATTGTTAAAAAAATTATTGAGCGGATTATTAAATATTAAATGAACTAATATATTAATTAATAATTTCTTAACAAATTATTTGACAAATTAATCAGGACTATTTGACATTACGTATTTAACCAAATATTAAAATTTTTAGAGCAATAGATGGCTTAAACTTTTAAATTTTAATTTGTTTAATAGAAATTTAAATTCTTAAAGTTTCTAAACATAAATTTTAATTTTTTAAATTTTGAAATAAAAATATTAAAAATTTTTAAATAGTAAAATTTGAACACACACACACACGCACATATATATATATATATATATATATATATAATACGCAAGTGAAGTGGGCTAGAATTTGCAGTCTGAGCACAAACAAGCCTCGGAATCCTATTAACTAGCCCCACCAGCTCTTTACAGTTTACACATGCAGAAACCTTTGAATGCATATATATTGCCAAAGGAAATATGGAAAAATAAACGTAACAATAAAGGTAAAAGAAACTTGGATAAGTATTCTAATATATTTGTTAGGGGCACGTTTGATATTTGCGAGTACCCAAAACATCAACTTTGAATCTCACCTAGTTGGTTTGTTTGATAGGCAAAATTAGAATTGTAGGTTGGCCCGCATTTAATCCAAGGTCTGGCATTGTTGTTGCAATTATTACTTATTCAAGTAGTGAGGTACTCTGGGGTGTGATTGTTGGGCAATCCTGGTTCACAACAAAATGTCATTCTTGCCCTCCATTATGTGAACTATTTTATGGTTTTTACCCTCGAATAATTGAAGACAGACACAGCCCCCTCTCCCCTTTCCCTTTCATCACAATTCCCCTTTTTTGTATCTTGTCTCCCCTGTATTATTTGAAGAACCCTAGTGGTCTTATTTCATGGGATGAAAATTACTAAAATCTTCAATTAGCATGTAACTTGAGGAAGGCCATTCTTGGTGCCGGATTTTGTTTGTGATAACAATTTTTACATTGACCGTTTGCATACTTTCTATTATATTCTTTTTCTCCTTATCTAAGTATGATATCTCTAAGTTTTACTCGATTTCCTTTTGGTTTTTCCTTTTTGTTTCAGGATCTGGGTGTGTCGTTGAGACTTGCGTGAGCATGACCGTGATGAAACTGTAGAGTTTGGTTCACATTTTGCTTGGAAAGGTACTTGTAACCCCCTTCTTCATCTCTCAGTTTTATGTAAGGCATGCCTTTTTTTAATTTAGCTAGCTATAAGCATGGAACCATGTTTATCGTTGTTGAGTTACTATAATTTCTATAGTCCAATGTGTTTGTTGCTTGAGAATTTAGTGTCATTTCAGTATGTTTATTCCACCATTCATTTTTCTGTTACCTGTGTTTAGTAGGTTTTTGTGAATACAAATAGTTTATTTCTTGAAGCATTTATGTGTTATCATGGTTAGGAAAATGACTACTGTTATGGTGTTATTGATACTAAGTAAGTGGACAGAGAGTGAGGCAATTGAAATTTGTTATAATTCTGTCCATACTTACAAATTTACATACTAGCTAATTTAAACAAGTTTTTTCTTGCAAATTGTAAGATCTACTCATTGTCTGAACATAAATGTGTTACCTAATGATAATGCATCTTGTGTTTGCTTCAATAGCTTTTGGATAGTTATCATTTGGTTTTAATCGCTTCGAAATAATTTCTTTTTAGATTTTTTTTATAGGAAATTCCCATGGATTGGAACACCAAAATCTGTATTTTGATATGAATTCAAGTAGTTTTGCTGCAAAGAATAATTTGCATGCTTTTGGATTTATTGTGCTTAACTCATACATTATGTAAGACGCCTATAGGAGAAATGGGGTGCCAAAGAGTTTCTAAGATACTAGATCAATTAAAACACTTGAGAGAGTTTGTGAAAATTAATTATCAAGCATGTTTGGATAACTTGCGTATGGATAAAAATACCTTTTGGCAGTTTTGTTATTTGATAGAGCATGTAGGAGAACTTCAAAACGAAAAAGTTTAGGTATCCCAGAGAAAGTAGCCACCTTTTTTTTACTTTCTATTTTAGCACATCATAAGAAGAATATGATCATGAAGCATGATTTTAAGCAATTTGCTAATACAATTAGCAAGTATTTCAAACAATGCCTTAAAATAGTTGTAAAGATAAGTTCATTGCTCCTTGTCGATCCTCAACCCGTCGATGATGATTGCACTAATGAGACATGCAGATGCTTTAAGGTATGTTTAAATAAACCTATGAGTTATTTCAAACAAGATAAGGTATAGAATCGTTATGCATTTTGAAATTATCATTCTTATTTTATAAGGTTGTCTTGGTGCCCTTGATGAAATCTATATATTGGTCCTTGTACTAGCAAACGAATAAACCTGTTACAGGTCCAAGAGGGTGAGATTGCAGTGAACGTACTTGGTGTTTGCAATTGTGAATGAATTTTGTCTATGTATTTGTCAGATGGGAGGGCTTTGTTGTGGATAATAAGGTATTACATATAGCTATTAACATGCCAAATAGGCTTAGGCTTTATTTGGTTGTGAATTGGGCCATTCTCCCAAAATATTTTGGGAGAGTGAATTTTGGGTAGTGGGGTTAGGGAATGTGATAGTTTTTTTGTTTGTGTTTTGGGAGAATAAATTAGGAGAAAATGATTTGTTTGTTTGTGTTTTGGGGGACAAGATGTCACATCAATGATTTTCTTGTTGGGTTTATGGGATGAAATGAATATTTTAGAATTGTTTATATATGTGTATATATAGATTGTATGAATGGTAGTATGTGTGTATATTTGTAATAATGAAAGAATGAGTGGTGCCTTAGGGAATAGGGTGGGGTTGGGAATAGTAGGAATTTTTTGGGAATAAATTTTGTATTTGTGGGATTGTGGAATGTGTAGTATTTGTTTGTTTAAATTTTGGGAGTTGGAAAATAAATTGGGGGTTGACAAACAAACAAAGCCTTAAAGTATCAGTTGATAAAGCATATTATGTGTCACGAACTTGTATGCTTCTTTCTTGGATTATTATGGACTTCGATCTAATCTACATTTAATCATGCTTAATGTAGGAAATTACTACTTATGTGATGCCGACCACACCAACTGTGAAATATTTTTGACTCTATATCGTGGCATTATATATATACCACCTCAATTACTAAAGCAATGGAGCATTGACACTGCAAAACCTTCACAAATATTTCAACATGAAGTATGTTAGGGCACGTAACATGATTGAAAGGGCTATTGGACTTCCAAACGGGCGATAGGTTGTCTTAAGAAGTACTACTTTTTATTCAATCAAAACACAAAACATGATAATATTGGTGTGTGCACTTTTGCATAATTACAACCGTGCACAGATGCCTATTGACCCTTTTGAGGATCAAATTTTGGTTCATGATGAAGACTATCAACTAACGAAAGTTAACCATATTAACAAGATTGAAGGCTTATCCAAGTGGAACAATTGGCATGATAACCTAGCTAACAATATGTAGCAATCATGCAGAAGGGCTCACTTAACGTCCTAGTATGCTAGATTTAGTCTAGAAGAAGAATTCTATAGAATATGAATGTCAATTTTCTTACCAGGATAGTTGTACTTTTCTATAAGTTAATGCGTGGAGAATACATAGCTTTAAATAGATGTCCCAAAATAATTCTTTATTTGGTGTTTGATAGTACGATGTTAGAGTGCATTTCTTAGATTTCATGTTATTAGTATGCGCTTGTTTGTTTATGATTCATATGTGCACGTATGTGTCACTTGTGTGAATATTTAGGTGTATTTATATTCAATATGCCAATTTACATATATGCTTTAATTTTGTGATATTTAAGTAACATTGTTGTTGACAGGTAAAGACGCAGTCTGGATACTCCTCTCACATCACAAATAGGTTAATTAAAGTTGTCGTTGCCCCAAGGAATTTCTGGACGCACCAAGAGGAGAAAGCCTTGACACATACACTGAAGAACTTATAAATTGCTAGTCGACATTTCTAGATTCCTAAATAATATCTAATAATATGTTCTTTGTTATCAATAACTTGTGTAAGAATCCCTTTGTATGCTATCTCTGACGCATCAGTTTGTACTATTTTAGGAGAGTCTTGTTTGTAGATGCTAAGGTATGGTAATTTTTTGACTTTGGTCTTAATTTATCTAACTATTTTGGTGTGTTCTTCTGGCCAAGGTCTAGGATTCTTCTCAAGTCTTTCAAACAAGGGTTTGCAAGTTTGTTTGAGATTAGGAAAGAAATCACTAACATAATTGAGTGATCCTAAAAATCTTTGTAGTTGGGTTTTGTCTTTGATTTCATCTAGAAACTTCTCTTTGAAGGTCAATGCTCTTTGGATGGGTTTAATTGTTCCTTTATCTATTTGATGTCCTAAAAATCTAATATTGGTTTGAAAGAGCTTGATTTTCTTTATTGATCACTACTAATCCATTTTGTTCTATAATTTTTACAAATTTGTGAAGATGTTACCAATGTTGTTCTATAGAATTGCAAAACACTAAGACATCACAAATATAAACTATACTAAAATTTGTGTTAGGATTAAATATGTCATTCATAATTTTTTGGAATTCTGAGGGAGTATTTCTAAGTTCAGATGGCATTACATTGCATTCAAATTGTCCAAATGGTACAATAAAAGTAGTTTTGTATCTATCTTTTTCTTCTATCTGTATTTGTCAAAATCCAAAATCTCATATCAAATTTTGAAAATACCTTTGCATGAGATAATCTTTTAATTAGGTCTTGTTTGTTAGGTATAGGATATCTAATCCATTTTAAAGCTTTGTTTATGGGTTTGTAATTTATTACTAATCTTGGTACTCCTCTTTCAATGTTCACTTGTTTTTGCACATAAAAAGCAGAACATGACCATGGGAATTTACTTAGCCTAATTAAATTTTTATTTATTAATTCATTAATTTCTTTTTTGTAGAATTCCAGTAATTCTTGATTCATTTGTATTGGTCTGGCTTTGATAGGAATTTTGTATTCATCGAACTTTTCTTCATATGGTAAGGTTACAGAATGATTCTTTTTATTCCATAATGCATTTGGTATGTCAGAATATATTTGTTTTTCTAATGTTTGTTGGAATTCTTTTATTCTTTGCTGAAATTCTTCTTTATTAATATTTTCTTCAATCATTTTATAAGTAATTTCTTCTTTCAAGAAGTTAATTTGTTTTTCATTATTTTTTAATATTGAAGTATCTTGTAGTAGTTTAATATCTCTTTCTTAGACAGGAAATTGAAATCTAAGTAATATTTTTGCCCTAGGGTTTGGCTATGGATACCTTCGCTATCTAGAGTAATAGGATATAATATTTGTAAGAATGAATTTCCTAATATAACAGGAGTATTTAAATTCTTTATTAGTACAAAATTTTTCTTAAAGCATAAATTGTCATTACATACATGTGCGTTGGAAAGTTTGTAATTTATCTGTAATTTTAAGGAATTGATAGCAGAAAGTTTTTCTTTTGTTTTTTCAAAGAATTGTGTAGGTATTAAGTCTTCTTGTGTACAATTCATATATGACTCCTGAGTCCATTAAAACTATTGTTTCTAATTTATAATTTTGAAATTTTATTGTGATTTTAACATACCATTTTTGGTAACTGATTTTTGAAATTGCATTTATGTATTTATTTTCTTGTGGAGTTATATTTTCCTCTTTCATGGTTTCTTCTCCTAGATTTTCTTGTTCAATTTTATTTTTTAATTTTAAAAGTAATATATCTTGTTTTGTTTTATGGTTTTCTCTTTTTATTTGTGAAAATTCTCTTTTAAGGTTCTTAACGTCTTCTTGTAGTTCATATATAGTTATTTTTTGTGGTTTTGCTTTAAACATATTCATTATATATTTGAATTATATCTAATGAATAGAAATGTTTTTTCTTTCTTCATCAGTTTCTATTAAAATTTTCATTTATTTTAAATATTTTTCTTTAATTTCTTCATTGGCAATATTTACTAGGGATATTTATATTTTTGTGACAGAAGCATATTTCTGCCTCATGAGGATAGTTACAATCATTTTCTTGTTCAGATTTAGAAGTAGAAGAATAATATTGGTCATCTGATTGAATTTGATTGAGGTCTTCTTTATCTGTTTCTTCTTCATATTCACTAAAATCTATTTGGTCAAGGATTTTAATAATCGTAATTTTTTGTTGTTCTTCAATTTCTAATTCATTTATTATTTTTTTGGTCCAACATTTATTAGCATAATGTCGTAGTTTTCCGCAATTTTTACACTTTATTTGAGATTTGTCCTTTCTATAGTTTTATTTACAAATTTTCTTAGCGGGTCTTTTCTTGTAGTTTTCTTGATTTTTATTATTTTGTCTTTGATATGTTTTATTTCTACCTCTATGCCTATCATTATATCTTCTATGTGTATTAGGAGGTTTTACAAAACGAAATTGTTCACAAAATTATCCTAATTCTCTTCTTGAGGTAATTTGTTGTTTTTTCATCTGTGATTTAATTTTAGATCATTACATAATTGTATTCATCCAATATTTATTTGTGTTATTATTTCTCCGTAGGACCTAAGTCTTGGTTTTCTACATTCTTTATTTAATCTTGGAACTCCTTTTTCAATTTTAGCTTATTTTTGTACATAAAATGCAGAGCATGACCAAGGGGATTTGCTCGGTCTAATTAATTTTCTATCTAGCAATTCGTTAATTTTTTTAAAAATATTCTAATATTTACTTCTTGATTCATTTGGATAGGTCTAGCTTTATAGGTATTTTAGACTCTTCAAAATTTTCTTCATATGGTAATGTTACTGTATGTTTCTTTCTATCCCAAAATGCATTTGGTATTTTTGAGCATATTTGTTTTTCTAAATTCTATTGAATCTTTTGTTGAAATTCTTCTTTGTTAATATTTTCTTCTAATTTTTTGTAAGTAATTTCTTCTTTTAAAAAGGTAATTTGCTTTTCTTTGTTTTTTAATATTAATTTTCTTATAATGTTTTAATATCTCTTTCTTTAGCAGAAAATTGAAGTTTAAATAATATTTTTTGTCCTAAATTTTGGCTCTATATACCTTGACTATCAGTAGTAATAGGGTATAACAATTGTAAGAATGGATTTCCTAGGATAACAGGAGTATTTAAATTCTTAATTAATACAAAACTTGTTTTGAAACATAGATTATCATTACAAACATGTGCATTGGATAATTTATAGTTTATTTTTAACATTGAAGAATTGGCAGCTAATAATTTTCCTTTAGTTTTTTCGAAGAATTTTATAGGAATTAAGCCTTCTTGTATACAATTCATGTTTGCTCCAAAATCCATTAAGGCTATAGTTTCTGATTTATAATTTTGGATTTTTGTTGAGATTTTTCCATACCATTTTTGGTAACTTATTCTTGATATTGAATTTATATAAGTATCTTCTTCTGGAGCTATATTTTCTTCTTTATTATCTTTGAAATTTTCTTGTTCTATTATGTCTTTTAATTTTAATAATATTATATCCTGCTTTATTTCATGATTTTCTCTTTTTAGTATTGAAAATTCTTTTTTGAGAATTTTAACTTCTTCTTGAAGTTCACTAATTGTTATTTTTTGTGGTTTAGCTTTGAAAATATTCATTATATTTTAAATTCTGTTATATATGTGGGTATGTTTGATTCGTCTTCATTTGTTTCGATTAAATGTTTTATTTGCTTTAAATATTCTTCTCTAGTTTCTTCATTGGTAATTTGTTGATATAATTCAAGTAATTTATTATATTTATTAAGGACATTTATATTTTTATTATAGAAACAGATTTTTGCTTCAGGGGGACAATTACAATCATCATTTTGTTCAGATTTTGAAGTTGAGGAATTATATTCATCACCCATTTGTATTTTATTAAGTTCTTCATTTTCTGATTCATTTTCATATTCACTGAAGTCTAATTGGTCTAAATTTTTTATAATTTCAAGTTTTTGCTATTCTTCGATTTCTAATTCATTAATTCTTTTTCTAGCCCAACAAGTATTTTCATAATGTCCTAGTTTTCCACAATTACATTTTATTTGAGATTTATCTTTTCTATAATTTGTTTTTATAATTCCTCTGAGTAGATTTACTTTTATAATCTTGATTCTTGTTATCTTGTTTTTTGAAGGTTTTCTTCTTATTCTTATTTTTATCATAATATCATTTGTGTGCATTAGGAGTTCTTATCTTTTTGAATCCAAATTGTTCACAAAATCTTCCTAGTTCTTTTCTAGAGCTAATTTGTTGTGTTTTCATTTGAGACTTTAATCTTACATCATTACAGAATTGTATGCCTACTATATTTATTTGTATAATTATCTCTCCATAAGATAGGTTTGCTAAACTATCATTTTCTGTATTTTTTATTTGGTCTCTAACTTTTTCAGCAAATAATTTTGGTAAGCCTGCTATAAATCTTTCTTTACAATAATAAGAATTTGCATATTCTAATTGATAGACTCTTGTTAAAAATGTATCTTTATACCATCTAAAGTTTCATAGGGATTTACACGTTAAATTTTGAAGGGTTTGTAAATTTCTTTGTTCATACATTTGTGGGTCTCCAATAAAATTTAAAAGTATTGTATAAACTAATACTCCTACAACATTGGGTATTGGTACTCCATTCGTTTGATCAAGTATTATTTCAGTCCTTTAGAATTCTTTTTATAATTTTTGAGAATTGATACTTTGCATTCAACTTTTATACCATCCCACCAACCCTTGAGTTTTCCATTAAATCCTATAATTAAATTCCTTGCAGCATCCTCTTCAAAAATTTTATTCTTTTACTCATATATATTTACAACTATAGTAATTTGTTTTGAAAGAGCTATGACTTGATATTCTGATAATCTATCTATTATCCATTCATATATAGAATTTCCTCAAAATGATATATAATTTTGTATTTCTTCAAATTGTAGGTCTAGATGAATCTATTTATGATAACAATTCTTTTGTTGAATATATGGTTGTCCTAGATTATCTGAATTCCTATGAATTACTAGATTTATAAAACTATTATCTTTAGATATTTCTTCAGTATTGGAATTATTTTCCAAATTGTTTTCTTGTAGGACATTAACATTTTCAACTTTGGATTTTTCTTTGCTTAATTCTTTTAATTGTCTTTTATTTCATTAAGATCTTCATCTGCGTTTTGTCCTAAAGACGGTTTGTATTTTGGCATTTTGAATGGTATTTTTGTAATATTTTTATTAGTATTATATATAAGCTTTTCTTTATATATATATATATGTTGTCTTTCATTTCCTCTTTCTTCTCCTTAGATTTTATCTTCTATTCTATCTAATTGTTCTCTTGTGGTATATAACATGATATTAACATAATTAGATTGTTTCATAACTAAATTTGGTTGTAATTTGATATTGTTGGGCTCTTTTGGCAATTCTACAAGGGGATCAACTAAGATAGTTTTTTCTCCAATTTTATTCTTATATTTTCTAGTGGGGGGGGGGGGGGTTGTATGAAGTTATATTGTCTTCTTTAGTCCAGTTCCTATCTTGTTTTGTTAATACATTTATTTGTTTAGTTTTTAAATATTCAAATAGAAGTTTGTTTTGTTCAATTTCTTCCATATATTGGTACCAATCTTCTTTTATTACTTCCCTTTGTTCTGGTGTAAAACTTTTCATATAAGTTTTTATTTTGAAAGAAAATCTCTTTCTAAGAATTCTTTATTAATTTCAAATTTTGTTAAGGTGGCTATTTTGGATGGTGTTGGGTCAAAATCTTCAATTCTACTAGTACTAGTAAATTGGTGATAAATAGGTTCAGCAATACCTTTGTCTTTTCTAAGGGCTTGAGGTGGTTCTATTTGTGAGATCCTATGGAATATCTTGGTAAAAATTCTATTTCAGGAGAATTAATTTTTAAGTTCTCTTGTCTAGATCTATTTTCTAATTGGGATCTTAAAATTTTAACTTCTATAGATCCACAAGTATTTTGTATGATATATTCAAGTTCTCTATTTTCTATAGTTGGTTTGTTTGTTTTTCCTTCAGGCATTCCCCAATATTTTGGAAATGTGACATCATTCCAACTTATCATTTTTGGTATGGAAACATTTGATTTTGGGTTTGTAACTTCCCAAAAGGCTATTTGGTCACCTGCATGGTATTCTTCTATTTATTGCTTTTGTTTCTATTCTTGTATTCATAACTTTGTAATGGATCCTCTAAAATATTTCATATGCCAAACTTTCAAATTCCATTGCATAATTATGGGTTTTAACATTTAAAGTTAATACATCTAATATATATGGATCTTGTAAAGCAACAGTAAAGTTTGGAAAGCAATTAAAGTATATTGGTTCATTTGCTAAACTTGTTTCAATAAATCCTAATGAGGAATCAACATATTTGAGATGTCTACAATCTCTTAATGCTAAAAATATATGGGTATTAAGGCCTTGTCTAGTTAAGGGTATGACAACCACTTGTACTAATCCTATATGTAATAATTTATATTTGTTTTTAAGATGTTGTCTAGTTTCTTTTGCAGAAAGTAGTAGGATGGTTTGGATATTACTAACTAAGAGAATTGTCTTTTCAATTAATTTGATATTAAATGCAGATTTAAAATCTAAAAACATTGTATGCCAAATTTCTTTGTTAGGAATTTTTGGTGGTTTCCATCTATCTATGTCTGTTGTACTTCATTCACAATGTCTTTTGTAAATGGTGTTTGAATAATTGTTTTCTGAGTCTTTTAAACTAGTTGTTATAGAAGCCATTATAAAACTTAAACATTGGTTCTAGAAATTAACTATTATTTTCCTCAAAGTCAATGATTTATGCAAAACTGCTACACACTTGGCCATAACGCTATGCGATGAGGAAGTATAACAAGTAGTTAAATCCTAAAACTTTAGGTTTTGTCCTAACATGGCTCTGATACCACTTTGCCTTATAATCCAGGAAGCAATATATTTAAACAACATTTTTAAAGAAATATTCAATAGATAAAGCATATATATTTGTATAATAAAATAATTGAATAAGAATTTTGTAAATAACGTACTTGTATAAAATTTGCACAAGAGATTACAAGATTGGCTTTGTCTGATACAGAGTGACTTTGGTATGGCATAAATTTGGTCAAGTACAATTTGTAAGGCTGGTTTTCAAAAGGAAAGGAAGATTAAAGGATTAATATGAGGATGTAAGCTTAATAAAACCGATGAAATCTTTCAAAACTAATTGATGCTTTTGCTTGCTTTGGTCTTTCATATTTATAGATGAATTCTCGGACTTGAACTCTAGATGAATTTGCTACTTCTACATTATTGGTCTTCAATAATTGTCCTTGGAATAACTTTTGATTTATTAGTCTGGATGGCTTCTTACTTTTCTTCACTTGCTTTTGCTGACTATCCTTCATGATAAGAAATATTTTGCTTTTGAAAAGTTTTGTCTCAAATAATTCTTCGGACTTCAAAACATAATTTTGAAATTCAAATAATTATCTTTGTCACAATCCGAAGAAATAATCCTCTGTTTCCTTGAGATTGAAAGTTGGTATGTTTTTCTCTTTAGCAACTCTTGATGTCCCTTTATTTGGCGGAGATCTTTTGTAACGCCCCTACTCAGAAAAGCACCTAAGCTGAGGCGCCACTCAGTTCAATCTTAAATTGAACCTACAAATCAATCAATAATCTATAATCAAATGTTTCAAGCTTATTAGAAATATCAGTGGATTCCAAATTAAACAAACCTGTCATAAGACAATGAATTCAACCCTTAAACAATTCTGTAACATACAACACATATACTAAATACATGCCACAAAGTCTCAAATTCAACTTATCAGAAGAGCGGAATTTTAAAGTTAACAGACTTGTCAATCGATTAAGCAAATGCCATGATTCACATTCTTACATAACAAAATATTTACATTCTTTAAGTTGACCACATTAATAAGATATAGCACAACATCTTGAGTCCATACTTAGCGATTAGATAATGTCCATATATACATTCAAGATATGATCTATTACCAAATATTCGTGTCCTGCTTGGAGTCCAATCCTTCACTTAATCCTTGTCTAAGAGAATCAAAATAAACGAGGGTAAGTCTAAAGGATTTAGTGAGGGAGAAGAAAATGATAAGATGTGAAGGAAAACTATTGAGATACAATAATCAACAGTAAAATTCTGTAATAAGCAAGACTTTCTAAAAGGAACAGAATTCGGTAATAAGCAAGATTTTTTTAACAAGATCAATAGAGTACATAACATACATGATATTGAACTTGACAGACTATTGGTCATTCCAACCTTATTACTCCTAAATCAAATTATAATTTCCAAGTACCGGGCATTGGTGCAGTATAAACAAGATTTCCTTATCGCTCCATTGCTCGAGCACTCAGTTCGGCGGGTAATAACTTTATGATATGGCATGGCTGGTCACATGCCGGATCCCGTCACTCACAATTTGCTACCTCCAGCTAGCTATAAGTCAGGATCGTAAGTAGGTACTAATTGTAAGACCTATGTCCGTCGGTCCATTCCGCCCGGCCGTCTTTCAAACCTAGCTCCTGGGCCCAAAACCCCTCGTCGCGTCCCTCTGGGTGAAAACTACCCATGGTGTCCCATGAGTTGAAAACTGCCGATGGCGTCCCATGAGTTGAAAAGATATAATGCCAATAAATAAGAATTTAACCTTTCAAGCAATAATATGAACATTTCAAAACTTTACCAAATTTGCCATTTACAAGGCAAAACATTTTCCAATAACGGCTGGCAAGGCCTATTCCAATAAGAAAGGTACATGAACAATTTAAGAAAACTTTTGACACAAATAGGTCTAGTACTGAAATCCAGGGGTGCTACGAGGATAGACTCAAGAGAAGCCTCCCACTAGACATGCACTATTAACTAGTGTGGCCCTTTGCTCTGCCCAGCACATATTTTACAGTATTGACCGAACAAGATATTTAAAAGGATCAAGATTTTCAACATTTAGTTGCCAATGGGGTAGAACAATTTAACAATTTTTTCAACAAGGCGATCAACAATACACCTGAGCAGACAACATGTTTATGAGAAATTAACAAGTATAAGAGAAATTCACAGAGTTCAATTGAAAGACATTTATTTTCAAGAAACTACGGAAAGATACCAAATAGTTTCAAATCTAGGAGAACCTCATAGGGTTCGATAATCAAACAATATTAATCTAGACAAATATCAATTCAGCAGAACCTAATAGTTTTAATGCTAGATACAAAATAAACTCATACAAGCGATAACCAATCGGCAGATCCCTCACAGGGGTAATAATAATAACGGAATACGATAATCAAATCTATACCAACCCTCACAGGGGTTCATCAATAAAAGTGATAGGTATAGGAGTGCCAGATTGGTGGATCCTCACCTTAAAAGTCTCAGAAAGCAACCACAACTGACAGTCTACTGATTTGTGGGACCTACTCCCTCGTCACCTACCAAAGGAATAAGTTCACGATCAAAACTTCTGAATCTTAACTATAAATATAACGAATGTCATTATCAAACTTAAGGGTATTCCAACATAGTCTTGATAATTCTTAGATGTTTAAACAGTTTATGAACTTGTTTCCCAATTGATTTAGAGTTCAAAGTACATAACCTAACCCAACATTGATTATGATTTCTCAATCATAATTCTTAATGCACTTAAATATCCTTGTCATGTTTCTCAATTACTCTAACTGTTCAATCATAGTTCTCAATTTCTATGTTATACTCAACTCTGCAAGGAAATCACCTATCATAGTCCTTAACTCGATATGTCGATAAACTAGTTGTTTACATCTTATTTAAAGCCTCAACAACAATTTGATAATTTATCCGAGTCAATTAAACTCAATACTATATTAATTACAAGATTAATCTATAAAAGAAATAAGATAACGAAAATGGGTGAATTACGGCCACTCCCCTTGAGGTTTGGCGTAATTACAAAAAAATTCCTGTTGTTTTGAAAATTACAAAAAAAACCCTGACCTTAATCGCCGTCCAACATTTTAGCCCAGACGTTAGTTGCCGTTACGGGTTTTACGAAATTGCTGTTAAAATTTTTGGGTGAAATTTTAAAAATTCCCTTGGGCTGTCTAATGGCATTTTTTATCCGATTTGACTTTTTTTAGTGGACTAAAATACCCTCAGGGGTGATATTGTAAGATTTTTGAAATTTTCAAGGGTTTATTTGTTACTATTGTTTTGTTTGAGGACTTAATTGTAATAAAATAGAGTAAAAATCAGCCTAGCCGTTTATAGTCGTTTGTGCTCTTTCCTATATATATACACACATATTCCATTGATTTTTCCCCAAAATAATATGGATTCTTCATGGAGCACATGATCTAGTAAATGGGGCCCATTGAAATAAAAAAAGATAAGTGTAGGAGGCAAAATTGTGGGAATAAGACATCAATAATGGTGTCCGAGACTAGGAATAATCCGGGAAGGCTTTTTTATTGTTGTGGGGAGCATGATTTCTCACATTGGTGTTTAACTACAAAAGAAGAAGATTCAAATTGAGGCTATGGTCATGTTTTGGGAGGAGTTTATGAAGATTTTGAAGCTACTAGTTCAGTGCAAAGGCAACGTACTAATCATGTAGGCATGAAGAATGAAAATCTATTGTATACGATTGTTGTACTTAATATGTTACTTTTAAGCTTGTTCTTGATAGGCCAAATTGTCAAAATGCTAGTGAATTAGTACGGAATTGTAATGTGAAATTTGTTTCCTAATATTAATGAATTAAGTATGCCTTTTCATTCCAATTATAATGTTATGCACAATGTCACCAAGTCAAACCAACCATAAAACCATCCAAGAATCATGCTTTCATTAATCACATAAAGTTAGCATACATAATTTGTTCACCTCACAATGCAAAGCATTAATAATCTAATCTCTCCTAAAACCATCCAACAACCATCCAAAATTCCACTTAATATTCTTTCCAAAAAATCAACATATATCCAACCAATATCCATCATTCAATTATCTAAATAATCTCCAAAAACCATCTAACAATCTTCCCAAATCCATCAATCTATCCATCCATCAAAATAATATATATAACAAAATAAAAGTCAAGTTAATTTCGTTTAGAAATAAGTTGCTTCACATTTGATGGCATTTATACTCCAAGTCATCATCTACAGGAGTGCTTGACTGTCCAGCATGTGCAGTTGGAGGAGCATGTGCAGTTGGAGGAGCTTGTGACTATGCAGAAGTTGTAGCTGGAGCAGTGTTGAAGGGTGGAGCAGTGTTAGGTTTTAGAGAAGGAGGATTAACTGGAGAAGTCTTAGAGGTGGTGTTGCTCTTTTTTGTTCCTTTATTTGCTTTCTTCTTCTTTTGCACTACAGGGGGTGACACAAAAGTAGCCTTTTTTGGTCTTCCCCTTTTCTTAGCTGGCACATGAGTTTGAGATGATGCTTTAGGCAGCAAGTTAGCCACAGCTTCTTCAGCAACTATAGAAATAGGGCCAACAGCTTCTTCACCAACTTCTGATGCAGCAATAGGTTCTAGAACACATTCAGCAGGTTTAGGAACATAGTCAGCAAGTTCAGGAAACACCTCAGCAGGTTCAGGAACATAGTCAGCACATTCAACACCTTTTTCAGCCTCAACTTCAGCTTCAACTTCAATGTCAGCTTCAACTTCAGCATATTTTGTTGCAGTCTTGCTAATTTGCTGAAAAAATTAAAGTGAAAATAGGTAAAGAAATGAACAATGAGAATAAGTCAAATATGTTTGAAACTAATAAACATTTTTTCCAAACCTCATATCTTCTCTTAGTCCTCATTTCCCTATCTGGGCTACTTGCAACAGTGTCTTGGCTTTGGCTCCTGCCTCTCTTTCCTCTCCCCTACCTTCTCTTCCCCTTAGCTCTTTGAGAGGCATCTACAACTAGCTCAAGTTCAATAGATTGATTGACCTGTGAAAATTTCAATTGGATGCATTCTGTAAAATTTAACTTTGAATTAGGAAAAAAACGTAAAAAATAAAATTGAAGATTGTTACCTCACGCATGCTTTGGCTTTTACTCCTTCTTCCCTTCCTTCTTTTGCTTTAGCTGGCACCTTTCTTCACTCTTTCACTATCCTAAAACATCAAATATAGCAACAATAAGTCCAATAATTATAGATAGTTATCTACATTATCATACTTGGTAAAATATAGATAGAATTAAATACATATAAATTATTCTTGCTCAAAGTTTGAGAAACAAGCTGTGGTTCCATCTTGCAGGTCCTACTATTATGACCTTGTCCATTACACTTCTTACATCTCAAAATGCTTGACCTCTTCACAACAACTGGTTCACCCAACTCTTTCCTCCTACTTTTCTTAAGTCTACCTAACAGCCTTTTTTTTAGAGGGGGTAGTAGGTCTTTGGGGGTGACATCCATATCTTTAGGCCAAAAGCTAGGGTCAGTGATGGGATGAATCATATATCTTTAGGCTTTCATGTATTTCTCCTTTGAAAACCTAGTGTCAGCATAATTCTCTACCTTTTCTCTTCTAGAAGCTATGGCAAGTGCACCATGCCTGCAAGGTATGCCACTAATCTCCCATCTTTTACAATCACAAGTCTTATTTTGCAAATTAACTATGTAGTGTATGATTTCAACTTGTACTTCATACTCCCACTACCCAGCCAGAAGTAAAGTACATTTTTTGGACTCCTCAACCACCACATTCAATTGTTTAAGAGCATCAGGAACTATATCACCCCTCCAGCTTAATCCCTTCTCATACCTCTTATGAAGTCTGCTAATAAGTTTTGCCCTCAATCCATCCAACAAAGTAAGAATAGGTTTTGCCCTAAGATCACTAACCCAATGATTAAATGATTCTGAAATGTTGTTGGTCACATGATCAATCTTAATTCTAGTGTCAAAGGCATATCTAGACCACTGCTCAGAGTGAATCTTCAAGAGCCAATCATATGCACCAGGCTTTATTTCTTTCAACTTGTACATTGCAAAGTTGAAGCCTACTGCATTATATGATCTGGCAGCTTGCCAAAAGTACCTTTTTAAAGCAACATCCACAAATTGGCTTCTGAAATTGGCATATATATGCCTTGCACACCTTCTGTTGATGGCATGAGGGACTAGCTCATCTATTGTCTCAACCAGCCCCTACAAAGGAGGAGTTTATAATATTAGTTCTATATATTATTTTTCAAACCCTACCATATAGTGTGCAAATGCCATGCCATGCATTCTCTACCCTTACAACATGTTTACTTTTACAGCCTTCTACATGCCATGCATTACATTCTACCCCCTAACATATTATTAACATAACAAATACCCCCTTCAATGCACCCCACAATGAATTCATAAGGACATGAAACAATGAAATTAAGTATACCAAAAGAATAAAGTATTAAATTTCATACCTTTTGCCTATCACTCATGAATGTCCATAGAAAATCCCTTGAGAATCCTCCAAGCATAAGTGACAAGTGTTCAAAGAAAAACATCTAGTTTCCTTACATTCTGATTCAGCCACAACAAATGCTAATGGGAACAATCCATTATTCCCATCTAACCCAATAGTAGCCAACAACACACCACCAAATGGACCTTTTAAGTGGCATCCATCAAAGCCTAAAAATGGGCTGTAGCCTTGCATGAAGCCATTTATAAAGGTGAAGCTGGTATGCTAGAAGAGCCTCCTTCTTCATCTTTATGAATATCACATTGCAACCCAACTACATTTCCCACATATTTTAAACATAACATCTTACAATATGATGGTAGAAGGGCATATGACTTAGAATGACTGCCCTCTATTTCCTTAAGAGCTTTTTTCTTTGCCATATAAATCTGCATGTATGAAGGATTCACTCCAAACTTTTGCATTTCACTCCTAATCCCTCTAGTCTTCATCCTCGAGTTATCTCTCAAAATAGAAACAAGTTTTGAAGCTATCCACTTAACACTAGCTTCCTTAGTACTTTCAGCCCTTACACATGTGTGTGTACTTCGGTATGTTTTAATTTGAAAAGTCATTCCATCAGCCAATAATGATGCATGTATCCTCCAAGTACAATTTTTCAAGCACAATGACATGTAACCCTAGATGTCTCATTTTTTACTCTCACTATATTAAAACCCTCTTGAATAACAAAATCTCTCAAAGTGTCCTTAAAAGCATTTACATTAATGAAGACCATTCCTTTTTCTAAAATAATTTTCTCACCAGGCTCACAAGAAAACTGTACAACATTTCTATTCAAAGCACCTTTCATGGGATCATCTACAACCTTCTCATCACTTGAATGATGAGTTTCACAGTGGTTATCTGAACCATAGCTAGACAGGCCATCACTATCACTACATTCTGATACTAAACTTACGGAGTCATCATGTCCATCCTCACTATTTGGCATAAATAATAACTCAGAGCTACTATCATATCCAATTCTAGACTCATGCCTAGTGTCCTCATCACCTTGACCCTACTCTCCCTCTTCATTTTCAGCCTCAGCTCCCTCGCCCTCCTTATCCTCACCTCCCTCACCCACCTTACCATCCTCACTATCATTTTTATCTCCATCACCCTCCTCAGCCGCACATCCCTTATCGTCCTCAGCCCCATTCTCAGCTCCCTCACCAACTCTCTCAACCTCATCAAAGCCATTGTCAACACAGTCAACAAAAACATTAATTCTTTTTGAACTTATATTTCTAGAAACTATATGTAATACATCTTGATCATCTAACACTGGCATCATATCATCATTTCCACTAACACTACAACTAATTATCAAAGGGACCTTACCTATATGATGTGCATCCCTAGCATCATCAAGGAGATCAAAGAAGCTGTATCGGTCTGGATCCACATTCTTGATTATTTTCTTCTTGCCCAAATTATGAATAACAAGTGTATACACTGCCTCAGCCATACCTACTTCAAATAAATTAATGAATAAATAGCAACTGTATACACACATTGATAAGAATTGAGTAAATAACTACTGCATAAACTTATTAATAATAGCTACTGATTTATTATGAATGAACACTTGTCAAATTGACTCAATTGACCTATAACAAATTCAAATATCTAACAAGAACCCACAGTTCATAAACTGAACCTTATACAGAGAGTAAAAATGTAGGTTATTGAGGAGGGTTGTTCATAGAAATTTCATTAAATGCAGCAACATAGACATATAACACATATATCATTAGAAATACATCAAACACAGGAACATCAAGTTAGGGTTTCACAGTTTTTCAATAAAAGTTTGAATATTTGAAAAAAAAAAATGATTATATGAATGTTATTAATAGTTAAAACGTGTATCTATACTATGATCATGCACTAAGACCATCAAAATCACAAAATCCATGCACATAAAACTCTTTTCTAAACTAGAGTACATGAAACTCTTTTCTACACCATGCCTGACAAAATGCAGCATGAAAAGATGAAAAAACAGAGATTTTTTACTATTTTCAAACAACCCATTACAAAAATATTGGTTTCATACCTTTCTTGAACCAAATCGTGCTATATTTTCAAAGCCCTGCGCCTAATAGTTCGTTAAGAGCATGGAAACCACACTTTCTCTGCGTTCTATGGATGTAAATGGCCATATTTTAGGTGGGAGACGATGGCTTTCGAGTGCAGAAGATGGAGGGTTTTCTCTTCTATCTTAAAGAACGAATATGAAAAGATACGATTTTATTTTGTTCTTTTGTCTTTTCACTGCTTTAGGTGCCAGACACAAGGGTCTTTTGGTCCACTAAAAGTTTGCCCATTTTTCACTATTTTTCTTTTTCTTTTTTAATTTTTACTGTCTGGGCTTTTGGTAATTTCACAATTTTCGTCTGCATTACATTTAGGTCCCAAAGTTCAGGGTTTTTTTTATAATTTTCAAAACAATGGGGTTTTTTTTTGTAGTTATGCCAAACCTCATGGGGGTAGTCGTAATTCACCCAAAAGAAAATTGCTCATTTTGGAAAAATAAGAATTTTTGCGAGGCATCAATATAATCCCAATAAGTATAACTTGGAGGATTATACTGAATCTAATTTTTTTTTTTCTGAAAGGATTTCCCCATTATGCTGTGTAATGATTTTTGAAAATTTGATATTCTTAAAAATAATTTTTTTTCAAAATTTTCTTTGTCAAATTTTTTGGTTATTTCATTGGAATCAGAGTCTACTAAAATAAACTCATAGAACTTTTGTATTTTTCTTGGATCATGGGGAATACAAAAGTAATCCCTGCTAAAGAACTTTGCTGCTATTTTGCTCGAATTTGTCTCACTATTAATCCATTATGGTTCTAAGAAACAGTCAAACCAAAAATATTTAGTAAGAGTATAGTGATCAATTTTGTCAATAGATGAACAAGAGGTTGTGGATTTTGGGGAATCAGAACTTTGGATTTTTTTGTTTATATGTTTGAGGTGTTGTTTGTATGGGAGAAATAAGATTAGCTAATGGAGAAAAAATGTTATAGCATGGTGAATTTGTAGAAAATTGGCTTAAATTGACTAATCTTGGTTCTGGGTTTGATTTATTTGTTGGATTTGTTGGAGATAGCACTTTTGTTAGAGCATAAGATTTTATGATACGTTTTTTGTCAGGTATAGAGGTTGGGAATTTGTCAGCCATTGCCTTGTAAAATTTCTCTTGTAAGAAAACCTAGAATAGAATTTTGTGATCCTTTGATATATTCAATATCAAAATCATAGTTTTTATGAGAGTGAAAGTCTTTTTTAGATAAATTTTGTCAATCTCAAATTCTTTTAAGGTGGCAACTTGAGATGGAAAAGAATCAAAGTTTTCAGGCCTATTTGTGAATTGGTGATATATAGGTTTGATAATTCCTTTGTCCTTTTTGATGGCTTTTAGTTGTTCTACTTGTGATGAACTGGCTAAGAACCTTGGTAAAGATTCAAGTTCTGAGAAGGCTATTCTACCATTTTCGGCCAAGATCTATTGAATTCAATTTCGATTGACTTATTAATATTTTGTATATTATATACTCTAGATCTTTATTCTCTATAGTTGGTTTACTAATAGTTCCCTGAGGCATACCCCAAGTATGAGGGAAAGAGATTTCATTTTAATTGATCATTTTGGGTATATAAACATTTGAATTAGGATTGCTTACTTCCCAATTAGCAATTTGATTACTAGGTAGTGTTTTATTAATCACTCTTATATTTAAGCCTATCTTCATAATTTTGCAGCAGACTCCATAAAATACTTCATAAGCTAAAGTTTCAAACTTCATACTATAATTTTATGTTTTGATATTAAGTGTTAAAATATCTAATATGTGACAGTCTTGTAATGCTACTATGAAATTAAAATAGATTAGTTCATTTGTTAGACTTGTTTCTGTTACTCCTAATAAAGACTCATCATACCTAAGATACCTACAGTCTTCAAGGGCAAGGAAGATAGTAGTATTGAGTCCTTGTCAATGGTTTTACTGTAACTTGAACAAGACCAAGATGTAAAAATCTATACTTCTTTTTAAGATGTTGTCTAGTTTCTTTAGAAGAGAATAGTTGTATGGTTTGATTGTTACTTACTAAGGGAATCAATTTTTCAATTAGTTTAATATTAAAGGCTGATCTAAAGTCTAAAAGCTTTGTATGATAGATTTTTGTATTAGGTATCTTTGGTGGCTTCTATTTACCGATATCGTCATCATTCCACTAAAAATTTCTTTTATAAATTATACAAGTATTATCTGGATCACTAAATCCTATTGATACTGAAGCCATTTTTAAATTATTTAGACTTAGGCTATTTTGAAATTAATTATTAAATTTCTTACAATCAACAATTTATGCTAAAGATGAGCACTAACTTGGCCTAAAAGCTATGACATGAGAGAGTACTTATAATAGCTAATACCTTAAAATCTTTGTCTTAACTATTCAACATGGCTCCGATACCATTTTGGTATGACAATGTCTAGGATTTATAAATAGTAATGGAAGCACAACACAAAACCTCTGGAAATATAACTGAAAATCTATTATCAAAAGTATTTGCAATTATATAATACAAATATGTTCTTTGTTATCAATAGCTTGTATAAGAATCCCACAATATTCTATCTCCAATGCATCAATTTGTATTATTTTAGGAGAGTCTTGTCTGCAGATGCCAAGGCATGGTAATTTTTTTTACTCTAGTCTTAATTTCTCTAACTATTATGGTGTCTTCTTTTGTCCAAGGTCTAGGATTCTTCTTAAGTCTTTCAAATATGAGTTTGCAAGTTTGTATGAGATTAGGAAAGAAATCATTAACATAATTGAGTGATCCTAAAAATCTTTGTAGTTGGGTTTTGTCTTCGATTTCATCAGGAAACTTCTACAAAGGTCAATGTTCTTTGGATGGGTGTAATTGTTCCTTTATCTAATTAGTGTCCTAAAAATCTAATATTGGTTTGAAAGAGCTTGATTTTCTTTTCTGATACTACTAATCCATTTTGTTCTATAATTTTTACAAATTTGTGAAGATGTTTCCAATGTTGTTTGATAGAATTTCTAAATACTAAGACATCATCAATATAAACTATACTAAAATTTGTATAAGGATTAAATATGTCATTCATAATTTTTTGGAATTTTGAGGGAGCATTTTAAGTCCAAATGGCATTACATCCTATTCAAATTGTCCAAATGGTACAGTAAAGGCAGTTTTGAATATGTCTTTTTCTTCTATTTGTATTTGCCAAAATCCTAACTTCATATCAAATTTAGAAAATACCTGTGCATGAGATAATCATTTAATTAGATCTTGTTTGTTAGGTATAGGATATCTAATCCATTTTAAAGCTTTGCTTATGGGTTTGTAATTTATTACTAATCTTGGTACTCCTCTTTCTATGTTAACTTGTTTTTGGACATAAAAAGCAAAACATGACCCTAGGAATTTACTTGGCCTAATTACATTTTTATTTAATAATTCATTAATTTCTTTTTTACAGAATCCGATTGGCAACCGAATCCGAGTCTTCATTTTCACTACTTCTTTATGATGAGAGAGCTATCGGTCTTGATTCTTGATTCATTTGTATTGGTCTAGCTTTGGTAGGAATATTTTATTCATCGAAGTTTTCTTCATATGGTGAGGCTACAAAATATTTGTTTATGTTCCAGAATGCATTTGGTATGTCAAAATATATATGTATATATATATATATTTTCTTCTAATTTTTGTTGGAATTCTTTTATTCTTTGCTGAAATTCTTCTTTATTAATATTTTCTTCAATCTTTTTATAGGTAATTTATTCTTTTAAGAAGTTAATTTGTTTTTCGTTATTTTTTAATATTGATGTATCTTGTAGTAGTTTAATATCTCTTTCATTGACTGGCAATTGAAATCTAAATAATAATTTTTGCCCTAGGGTTTCGCTATGGATACCTTGGCTATCTATAGTAATAGGATATAATATTTCTAAGAATGGATTTCCTAATATAACGGAGTATTTAAATTCTTTATTAGTACAAAACTTGTCTTAAAGTATAAATTATCATTACATACATGGGCATTAGAAAGTTTGTAATATATCTGTAATTTTGAGGAATTGGCAGTAGAAAGTTTTTCTTTTGTCTTTTCAAAGAATTGTGTAGGTATTAAGTCTTCTTGTATATAGTTCATATATGCTCTCGAGTCCATTAAAACTATTGTTTCTAATTTGTAATTTTGAATTTTTATTATGATTTTAAAATATCATTTTTGGTAACTGATTTTTGAAATTGTATTTATGTATGTATCTTCTTTTCTTTCATAGTTTTTCTCCTAGATTTTCTCATTCAATTTTATTTTTAAATTTTAGTAATAGTATATCTTGTTTTATTTTATGGTTTTCTGTTTTTGTTTGTGAAAATTCTCTTTTAAAGTTCGTAACTTCTTCTCGTAGTTCAATAATAGTTATTTTTTATGGTTTTGCTTTAAACATATTCATTATATCTTTGAATTCTGTCTTATGAATAGAAATGTTTGTTCTTTCTTCATCAGTTTCTATTAAATTTGTTATTTATTTTAGATATTCTTCTTTAATTTCTTCATTAGCAATTTGTTGAGATAATTCTAATAATTCACTATATTTACTAAGGACATTTATATTTTTGTTACATAAGCAAATTTCTACCTCAGGAGGACAGTTACAATCATTTTCTTGTTCAGCTTCAGAAGTAGAAGAATAATATTGGTCTTCTAATTGAATTTGAGGTCTTCTTTATCTATTTCTTCTTTATATTCACTAAAATCTATTTGGTCAAGGATTTTAATAATCTCAAGTTTTTGTTGTTCTTCAATTTCTAATTCATTTATTCTTTTTCTGGCCCAACATGTATTAGCATAATGTCCTAGTTTTCCACCTTTTTTACACTTTATTTGAGATTTGTCTTTTTTATAGTTTTTCTTATAATTTTTCTTAGTAGGTCTTTTCTGATAGTTTTCTTGATATTTACTATTTTGTCTTTGATATGTTTTCTTTCTACTTCTGTACCTATCATTGTGTCTTCTATGTGTACTAGGAGATTTTATTTTTTCAAAACCAAATTGTTCACAAAATTGTCATAATTCTCTTCTTGAGAGAATTTGTTATTTTTTTCGTTTGTGATTTTAATTTTAGGTCATTACATAATTGTATTCCTGCAATATTTATTTGTGTTATTATTTCTCCATAGGATAAGTTTCCTAAGTCTTAGTTTTCTATATTCTTTATTTGATCTCTAACTTTTTTAGCAAATAATTTTGGTAGTCCAGCATTGAATCTTTCTTTCTAATAATATAAATTTGCATCATCTAATTGGTAACTCTTGTTAAGAAATGCATCTTTGTACCATCTAAGGTTTTGAAGAGATTTACAAGTTAAGTTTTGTAGTATTTTGGAGTTTCTTTGTTCATACATATGGGGGTCTCCAATAAAACTTAAAACTATTGTATAACACTGCTAAAAAAATTATTTTTTGTGACAGAAATTTTCGATGGAAAAAATTCATTCCAATTTGTGACAAATTTTCAGCCAATTTGTGACGGATTTTGCAGTTGAAAATCCATTGCAAAAAAATCCATTGAAAAATGACAATATTTGAAGAAATTAAGTTTGACAACATTTGCGACAGAAAAATCCATCGCAAATGTCAAGATTAGCGACGGATTTTAAAAAGTTTCACAAAATCGAAGTTTTGCAATGGAAAAATCCATTGCTAAAGCTGAAAAAATTAAAATTAAAAATAAAAATTGTTTGCGATGGATTTTGGGTGGGGGAAATTAAACCCTAATTCCCCCACCCAGATACTTGGATTTCAATTTTTCCTAAAAAAGGTTAGACTTCTCTTTTTTATTATTATTATCATTATTTTGGTTTGCTACATTGGCTGGCTAGCTGGTGACGGCTGGTCGCAGCCAACAAGTGCTGGCCGCGCAAGCTGGTGTGGCCAGTGACCCGCCAGATTTGGCTGATTATTTTATATTTTATATTTTTTTGAAAAAATTCTCTTAATTTTAAAAAATGCTAATGGATTTTGTTTGTTTATTGTTTTAGGCTTGGAAAGCTTATATTTTGCATGATCTCCATTAATTAAGGTGATTTTTTTAATTATGATTTATTAGTTAGTTAAAATTTGATTTATGTATTAGTTAAACTTAAATAATGATTTATTTATTAGTAATATAATTTGATTTAACAAAAATAATAATTTATGTATTATTTCATTAAATGTCGTTATGTTTTGTTAGAGTTATGTTTTTATGTGAATTAAAAATTTCATTAGATTTTGATTGAGTTAAATTTTATGGTAGTTTATATTGAATTGTATTAAATTTACAAGTTTTAATTTAGTTTATGGAATTATGATTTATGAATAAATATATGCACTTGTGACATGTGCCCAGTGAATTAGGCTATCTCGACTATGGTGGATACATTTTGTTGGTGTTGAGATTTGTGGAGCATTTAGAAGCAAGTTTGCATACCTTGTTTTGATTATATATATATTTTTAGTAGAATACATTAGAAATGTTTAGACTTGGTGGAATTAGGAAGGAGGATTGGATGTTGGGTGAAGGCGTAGAGCTTGGTTTAATTGCTTGCATGATGATGATGGGTATAAGGGGAAGTGTTTATGGGCCATTATATGTTTATGAATATTATTAATTATTTTCAATTGAAATAATACTACTCATTTTGTTGAGTCTTGTTTTTTGGCACTTTGGATATCTTATTTTAGGGAGTTTTTGAATTTTTTTTTTATAATCACATAGGACACCATAGTACACCAAATAATTTGCTTACCCACTTCAATTGTTAGCTCATCCTTTCATCCTCTTGTCGATTAGACTTCTCCTTTTCTATTTGCCAAATGTATTCATTTCCAAATAATAATAATAATAATAATAATAATAATAATAATAATAATAATAATAATAATAATGATATCCTATACTATAAGAAATTACTTTCCAACAAACATACACTAATAAAGTAAATAATCAAATATTTTATCAAAATTGAAATATTTATAATAAAATTACTTTTGCATCATTTAATTTGAAATCAATTTAATGAATTTACTTCTTTACAGAACATGGATCATGCTGAACACAATTGGATGTATAATAAGCTATTGCCAAATCGAAAATACTATAGAAGAGAGTTTGTTGTTGGGGTGAAATTTTTATTGATTATGCATCTGTCCAATCTCAATGTTCGAAAGATGGAGGAATAAGGTGTCATTGTTCAAAAGATAAGAATCTGACAATTTTGACACCTGATGAAGTACATGTACATTTGTTGATATATGAGTTTTAGCCTAATTATTGATATTGGACTGCACATGGGGAGACTGAACATATGGATTTCAATGTGCATAGCGGAGCTCCTAATAATGCTCATTTTTGTTTTGATGCCACGGAAAATAGATATGAAAACATGGTTTATGATGTTATAGGATCAAATTTTTATATTGAAATTAATCATGAGGAAGGCATTAATCCCAATAGAGAGGAACCTCCAAACATAAATGATTAAGATTTTTATGACATGTTAGCTGCTGCCCAATGACCATTGTGGTCAGGTTGTAAAACTCATTGTGAGTTGTCTATGACTCTACAAATGATGTGCTTAAAACTTGACTACAATATATCTCAAGGATGTTTTGATTGAATGAAAGAACTTATTAAATCCTCAAATCCTTCATAAAATTGTGTCCCGAATAATTTTTACCAAGCAATGATATTGGTTTCAAAATTGAGATTAAGTTATATGAAGATTGATTGTTGTATCAATGGTTGTATGTTCTTTTACACAATTAATGCCAGTTTGAATGAATGTAAGTTTTGCAGTCATCCCTATTTTAATCCAACCTAAGAGGTCATCAAACGATAAAGTGAATTCCTTACAAAGGGTGCAATACTTACCCCTAATTCTTCGGCTCAAAAGATTATATGCATCTTTGAAATCAACCGAGCATATGAGGTGGCACTTTGAAAATAAAAAAAGTTATGGTATTTTATGTGATCCTTCTGATGGGTTTGTTTGTAAGCATTTTGATTAAACTCAACCGGATTTTACATCTAAGCCAAGAAATGTTAGGTTTAGATTATATGTAGATGGATTTAACCCCTTTAGTCAATCTGCTACACCATATTCATGTTGGCTGGTTATTGTAACTCTATATAACTTGCCTTTCGAATTGTGCATGACAACTCCTTACATGTTCTTGACTTGTATAATACCTAGTCCATATAATCATAATAGCAAAATTCATGTGTATTTGCAATCTTTAATTGAGGAGTTGAAGTTGTTATGGGAAGAGCGTGTAGAAACTTATGACATTTCTAAAAAACAAAACTTTCAATTGAGGACAGCTCTTATGTGGACGATTAATGATTTTCCTACTTATGGCATGCTATCAAGTTAGATAACTGTAGGAAAATTAGCATGTCCAATTTGTATGGAACAAACTAAGTCTTTCAGATTGAAGAATGGTGGAAAAGTGTCATGATTTAATCGCCATCGTCAGTTTTTGCCTACAGATCATATGTTTAGGAGGAATTGAGATGCATTTTATAAGGGAAGGATTGAACAATCAAAGGCACCTCCTAGATTGACCGGTCAACAAATATTGGAAAGGATTTGTAATTTTCCCAAAATTGCTGACTTGTTAGTAACTTTTGGTAAATTACCTATATGTGGTGTATCACATAATTGGATGAAACAAAGTATATTCTGGGAGTTGCCTTATTGAAAAGATAACTTAGTTCACCATAATTTGGATGTTATGCATATTGAGAAGAATATCTTTGAAAATGTGCTTAGCACCGTGATGGAAGTCAAAGGTAAGACTAAGGACAATGAGAAGGCAAGATTTGACTTGGAGGAATACTGTTAGAGACCAGGGTTACATTTAAGAGTTTTATCGAATGGGAAATACGTTAAACCCAAAGATTGTTTCTCTTTAACTATAGACCAAATGTGGGACTTATGTACTTGGCTAGAGGATCTTAAAATGCCGGATGGGTATGCTTCAAATTTGGCAAGATGTGTTGATAAGACAAAATTGAAATTACATGAATTGCCATGTGTTTATGCAATGGTTGCTATCAAGTGCCTTTAGTTTGCTCCCACAAAATGTGTAGAGGCCCTTAACTGAATTAAGCCGATTTTTTAAGAATTGTGCGCATCAGAATTATGTGAAGATAATTTATTACAGTTAGAAAAAAAATCCCGTTTGTCTTGTGTAAGTTGGAATGCATGTTCCCACCAGGTTGTTTTGATTCAATAGGGCACTTGATGGTACACCTACCATTTGAGGCACTTGTTTGTGGGTCTGTACAATATAGATGGAAGTATCCTTTTGAGAAGTAAATAATCAATCTCATGTGTAAATACTATAAGTATTTCATACATATTAAATATTTATAATTATATGTTTTTATTTTTCAGATTCTTACATGATTTAAAAGGCATGGTACAAAATAAAGCTAAAGTTGAGGGCTCTATATGTGAGACACATCTAGCCCAAGAATTAACATATTTTTCATCGTATTACATTGAGTTTCACATTCAATCAAAGAGTACGCTAAGTAAATGAAATTAAAAAGAGGGATAGAATGATCAACAGCCATGTACTCTGTCAGTTTTTAATCAAACTGGACGCCCTACTGGTAAGTGGACTAGTAGATGGTTGAAAGATGCTGAGTTGAAAGTTGCTTCATTGCAAGTTCTTTTAAATTGTGATGAAGTTGTGCCTTTTCTCCAGTAAGCTTTCCAATTCAATATAAATTCATTTTCATTAATATGTTCCAATTGAAAAAAAGAAAACTAATGTTCAAACTCAATATATTTTAGGATGTATAAAGCATCCCTTCGACGTTATTGGCCTTTCCTCATCGACCTTCAAGTGGAGTAATTTGTTGAGGATTATTTTGTAAATTGGTCCCAAAACTATGTAAGTATAGAAAAATTTAAAATAAATAAATATCTTTGTTAACTAATAAAATCTATTCTAATTATTCAATTCTTTGCTATTATTTATACATGCACACTCCAAAAAATATGGTACAAAATCAATATTTGAAGGATATAGATGGGGTCCTATGAGACAAGTAAAGACATGACGTCATTTTTTTGTTAATGGACATGTATTTCATACACATTCGTTGGCAAAGTATAAAAATACATGTAATTATGGAGTGTGTCTCAAAGGTGAAGGATCATTAGAATTTTATAGAAAACTGAAGGAAATAATCCAACTAGAGTATCTAGGTGTACCTAAAAAGAAACTTTTCCTCTTTAACTGTCAGTAGTTCGATTCAGTATCTAAGCATGGTATCTAGATAACAAAGAGTATAATATCATTGAGATCAAAGAAAATGAAAAATATCCAAAGTTTGATCCTTTTATCATTGCTCAACATGCATCTCAAGTGTATTATATTTCTTATCCTGGTGTTAAAAGAGATAAAGTCCATTGGCGATTTATGATCAAAATAAGACTAAGAGATATAGTGGATAAACGTCATACTGTGGAGGTAGCTTTACAAGAACCGCTTACCACAGTCAATGCAGTTGATACCGATCCAACTGGTGACTTACTTGATATTGAGGAACCTTGTGAAGAAATAAATCTAGAAAATAATCCAGTGATCGGTGATGACGAAGAGTTGGAGATTGAGGATGAGGATGAGGATGAGGATGAGGATGAGGATGAGGCTGAGGACGAGGACGATGACAGTGCACATGATGATGATGATTAGTTATTTTAATGTAATGTTAATTTATCTAAAAACTCATTGTTGATGTAATATATTGATTGCAATTTTTATGATTGTTTCTATATTGTGATGGTGATTTATTTAACGTCATTTATCTATTATAATTTATATAATTAGTGTTCGTTATAGATGTCAAGTAATATGAAGGGAAAAAATAAGATTGTTCCGTCTAGCACTAGATCAGAGTCATATATACCTCCACACATTCATCCAAATGTTGTACTAGGTAGCTCTCCATTACATGCATCACCTACTCCCTCATCTACCCCATCTACACTAGCATCTATAGATATTGTGAGTACAGATATCACTCAGAAGACCTTTGTTCAGCCTCGAGCGAAAAAGTAATATTTTTTAATCTTTTTAATTACAATCATTTGTAAATCATGTGTACTACTAAATTATATTTTATCTTTATAATATATGTTGTAAAATATATTTATGAAACAGGTTCTCCAAGGAGTTACTATGTGTCCAAGAGATAAAAACTATTATTAAAAGGCACTTATGAGAAGTGTGGAGATCATGGAAAAAGATTCCAGAGGTAATTAGGACAATGTGGTTTGGGGATTTTGAGGTAAGAATTATTTGAAGTATAATATATGTTTTTCTTAATTAGATCTCAAAATGGAAGAGTTCTTTAAGTATTGTAAATTCTTTTATGTGCCTCAGAAAAAATTTACTTGGTTTGAACATGAGAGAGCATAGATTCACAAAATATTTGAGCATTGAGGCTCGGAGATATTGAAAAATAATTTACACCGAGGAAGACAATGCAAAAAGAAACCTATTTGGATTGGAGATGAAGTATGGGGGTGGATTTCTTGAAGAATGGGGCAAGGATGGATTCCAAAAGATAAGTGCTAAAAATAAATCGAATAGGGCATCAGACTGTGGTGGTATGGGATTTCCACTTCATTAGGGTGGTTGTATTTCACACCTATCACATAGAGATAAATTGGTAATTTTCATAAAAGTATCAACATTTAATTTTAGTTATAATTGATTCCTAATAAATGTGTCTGGATGTAGGAGAAAGAACTTGGACACTCACCTGGACATGCAGAATCATTTACGCATACACATTCAACATTAAATAAAAAAGGTGATTGCATGTTGGTCAATGAGTGTGTACAGAATACTTTTTTAAGTAGTATGTTTTATGAAAACATCTAATTTAGAAAGTTTAAATGTTATATATACATATATATTATTTTTTATCATTCTATGTACTTCGTGTCTAGAATGCATTCAACAATTGATTGGAAGAGTTCTCTAGTCAAAGTTCAAGCAATGGTGTTGAAAGTTCTTCGTTGCCCATGTCATATCAACTTCAAGTGAAAGTTCTAAGTTATTAATTTATATTTTGTTTTATTTTCAAATTGAATTATTTGATTTTTGTTAATTTGTGGTAATATTACTTATGTAGGTGTGGAAAGATACGATAAGCAGATCAAAGAAGGGGCGGATGTATGGACTTGGAAGTGAGGCTTCCTTTGTCTTGGGTCACTCATCTAGAGGATCTCCAAATGATTAGACCTATGAAAGGATTAAGAAGTTGGAAGAAGAAATAGCAATGTTAACAGAAGAAAATATGATGTTTAAGTGAAGATTCATGGATATGGAGGTGATGATGTGACAGATGTTGATGCAGCAAAGTATGCATACCCCATCACCATCAGTTCATCCTTATACATCGTCATATTATCCACCTACAAAATTTTTATTCATGGAACCGATCTAACATGTTCCCCGGCTAGAGGTATCTCCTGCAACATCCTCATCTAGATCCCCTAATGTACAACCACGAAGAAACATAAATGATGAAAATGATGCTTGATTGGCTTATGTATGATTGTTTAGTTATATATTGTTTGAAGATGGTTACACTTTGATAATTACATTTGAATACTTTTATGTTGTTGAATTTATGAATATTTTGTTAATTTGATGTTATGTTTAGATTTTATGGAGGATATTGTTATTTTATCATTTGATGATTATAAATGTGATTAAGTATTGTGTTGATGAATTTATGAATATACTATTTGTTGATTGCATGTTTTTAATATTGGATAAAATGTTGCAAAATAAAAAAATTAAAATAATTTTGCGACAGAAAATTCTTCACAAAGTGCGTTTTGTGAAGGATTTTTAATCATTAAAAAACTGAAAATTTGTGACAAACAAAAAATCCATTGCAAAATTATTCTTTTACGATAGATTTTTTGTTCTGTTACAAATTTGGGACGAAAAAATCTGTCACAAAAGTGGTGCAACAAATCCATCGCAAAATTTTGCGATGGATTTTTACTATCGCAAAATCCATTGTAAATTCCAATTTGTGATGGATTTTTGGCAAAATCCGTCGCAAATTCTTTCACAAAAAGCTATTTTTTTAATAATGATATAAACTAAAACATCCACTGCATTAGGCATTGGTGTTCTATTAGTTGGGTCAAGTATTATTTCTCCTTCAGAATCATTTTTGTAAATTTTTTATGTTCATCTTTAATACTATGCCATCAATATTCCATTAAATCCTAAAACTAAATTTTTTGTTGCATCCATTTTAGAAATTTTATTCTTTTCTTTATATATATATATATTTGCAATTATAGTCAATTGTTTTGAAAAGGTAATGATTTGATATTCTAATAGTTTGTCTATTGTCCATTAATATATAGAGTTTCCTGAAACTGGTCTATAATATTGTATTTTTTATATTTGTAAATCTAGATGAGTTGGTCTATAATAATAATTCTTTTGTTGAGTGAATGGTAGGCCTAAATTGTCTGAAGTTCTATGAATAACAGGATTTATATAATTATCATCTTCGGATAGTTCTTCTGTGGTAGAATTATTTTCTTGTATTACATTAACATTTTCTACCTTAGTTTTGCCTTTACTTAATTCTTTTAATTGTCTTTTAATTTCATTAAGGACTTCTTCAGTGTCTTGGCCTAATGATGGTTTGTATTCTATCATTTTGAATGGTATTTTTGTAATGTTTTTGTCTTTATTATTATTATTGTATTTGGGTCTTTCTTTATCAATTTGATATTTTTCTTTTTCTCTTTCTTTACGTTCTTCTTCAAATTTGTCTTCTATTTTGTCTTGTTGTTCACCTATAGTATATAACATGATATTAGTATAATTAGATTGTTTTATAGTAGGGTTTGTTTGTGGTCTAATGTTTTTAGGATCTTTTGGTAATTCTACGAGGGGATAAACTATGGTAGTTTTGTCTCCAATTTTTTATTCCTATATTTTCTAATGGTATTTTAGCAGAGTTTGTCAATGTGCCGTCTTCTTTTGTCAAATTTCTATCTAGTTTTGTGAGTACATTTATTTGTTTAGATTCAAGGTATTCAAATAAAAGAATATTTTGTTATATTTCTTCCATATATTGGTTCCATTCTCTTTTTATTTCTTCTCTTTGTTTAGGTGTGAAAATTTTCATATAGGGTTTTCTTTTATCAAAATTTTCTTTGGAGAGGAAGTCCCTTTTTAGGTATTCTTTATTAATGTCAAATTTTGTTAAGGTAGCAATTTGTGATGCATAGAGATCAAACTCTTCAGATTTGTTAGTAAATTGGTGATAGATAGGTTATGCTATTCCTTTGTCTTTTCTAAGTGCTTGTGGTGGTTCTAATTGAGTTGATCCTATGGAATATCTTTGTAATGTTTCTGGTTCATAAGAGTCAATTCTTGGATTTTCTAGTCTAGATCTATTCTCAGATTGTGATCTCATGAATTTAATTTCTACATATCCATCTGTATTTTTTATAATATATTAAAGGAGAAATAATACTTGACCCAACTAATAGAACACAAATTCCTAACGTAGTAGAAGTTTTAGTTTATACAATAGTTTTAAGTTTTATTGGAGACCCCCATATGTATGATCAAAGAAGCTCCCAAATAGTACAAAACTTAACTTGTAAAACTCTTCAAAACTTTAGAAGATATAAAGATACATTCTTTACAAGAGTTTACCAATTAGAAGATGCAAATTCATATTATTGGAAAGAAAGATTCATTGACTACCAAAATTATTTGCGAAAAAGTTATAGATCAAATAAAAATACATAAAACCAAGACTTACGAAACTTATCCTATGGAGAAACAATAACACGAATAAATATTACAGGAATACATTTATGTAATGACTTAAAATTAAAATCACAGATGAAAAAACAGCAAATTACCTCAAGAAAAGAATTAGGACAATTTTGTGAATAATTTGGTTTTGAAAAAATAAAATCTCCTAGTACACATAGAAGACATAATGATAGGTATAGAAGTAGAAAGAAAACATATCAAAGACAAAATAATAAAAATCAAGAAAACTATAAAAAAAGACACACTAAGAAAAATTATAAGAAAAAATATAAAAAAGACAAATCTCAAATAAAGTGTAAAAATGTGGGGAAACTAGGACATTATGCTAATACATGTTGGGCTAGAAAAAGAATAAATGAATTAGAAACTGAAGAACAACAAAAAATTGAGATTATTAAAATCCTTGACCAAATAGATTTTAGCGAATATGAAGAAGAAACAGGTAAAGAAGACCTCAATCAAATGCAAACGGATGACAAATATTATTCTTCTACTTCTAAATCTGAACAAAAAAACGATTGTAACTATCCTCCTGAGGCAAAAATATGCTTCTATAACAAAAATATAAATGTTCTTAATAAATATAATGAATTATTAGAATTATCTCAGTAGATTGCCAATGAAGAAATTAGAGAAGAATATTTAAAACAAATACAAAATTTAATAGAAACTGATGAAGAAAGAACAAACATTCATATTCATAAGACAAAATTCAAAGATATAATGAATATATTTAAAGAAAACCCACAAAAAATAACTAGTAATGAACTACAAGAAGAAGTTAAGAACCTTCAAAGAGAATTTTCACGAATAAAGAGAGAAAACCATGAAATAAAACAAGATATATTACAACTAAAATTAAAAAATCAAATTGAACAAGAAAATTTAGGAGAAGATAATATAACTCTAGAAGAAGATACATACATAAATGCAATTTCAAAAATCAGTTACCAAAAATCGTAAGTTAAAATCACAATAAAAATTCAAAATTACAAATTAGAAACAATAGTTTAATGGAGTCCGAAGCAAATATGAATTGTCTACAAGAAGGCTTAATACCTACACAATTCTTTGAAATAACAAAAGAAAAACTTTCTACTGCCAATTCCTCAAAATTATAGATAAATTACAAACTTTCTGAAGCCCATGTATGTAATGACAATTTATGTTTTAAGACAAGTCTTGTACAAATAAAGAATTTAAATACTCCTGTTATATGAGGAAATTTATTTTTACAAATGTTATATCCAATTACTATAGATAGCCAAGGTATCCATAGCTAAACCTTTGGACAAAAAATGTTATTAAGTTTCCTGTCAAAGAAAAAGATATTAAACTACTACAAGATAGCCAATTTATGTTTCCTGTCAAAGAAAAAGATATTAAACTACTACAAGATACATCAATAATAAAAAAAAAAGAAAAATAAATTAACTTCTTCAAAGAAGAAATTACCTATAAAAAGATTGAAGAAAATATTAATAAAGAAGAATTCTAGCAAAAAATAAAAGAGTTCCAATAAAAATTAGAAAAACAAATATGTTATGACATACCAAATGCAGTCTGGAGCAAAAAGAAACATATGTAACCTTACCATATGAAGAAAATTTCGATGAATAAAAAATTCCTACCAAAGCCAAACCAATACAAATGAATCAAGATTTACCAAAATTCTGCAAAAAAGAAATTAATAAATTTTTAAATAAAAAGTTAATTAGGCCAAGTAAATCCCCATGGTCATGTTCTGCTTTTTATGTCCAGAAACAAGCTAAGATAGAAAGAGGAGTACCAAGATTAGTAATAAATTACAAACCCTTAAACAAAACTTTAAAATGGATTAGATATTCTATACCTAACAAACAAGATCTAATTAAAAGATTATCTCATGCAAATATATTTTCTAAATTTTATATGAAATTAGGATTTTCGCAAATACCGGCAGAAGAAAAAGATAGATACAAACTGCCTTTACTGTACCATTGGGACAATTTGAATGGAACGTAATGCCATTTGGACTTGAAAATTCTCCCTCAGAATTCCAAAAAATTAAGAATGACATATTTAATCCTTACATAAATTTTATTATAGTTTATATTGATGATGTTTTAGTATTTAGCAAATCTATAGAACAACATTGGAACATCTTCACAAATTTGTAAAAATTATAGAACAAAACGGATTAGTAGTATCAACAAAGAAAATCAAGCTCTTTCAAACCAATATTAGATTTTTAGTACAACAAATAGATAAAGGAATAATTACACCCATCCAAAGAACATCGACCTTCAGAGAGAAGTTTTCGGATGAAATCAAAGACAAAACCCAACTACAAAATTTTTTAGGATCGCTCAATTATGTTTGTGATTTCTTTCCTAATCTCAAACTTGCAAACCCCTGTTTGAAAGACTTGAGAAGAATCCTAGACCTTGGACAGAAGAACACACCAAAATAGTTAGAGAAATTAAGACCAAAGTCAAAAAATTACCATGCCTTAGCATCTGCAAACAAGACTTTCCTAAAATAGTACAAATTGATGCGTCGGAGTATGTAGGAATTCTTATACAAGTTATTGATAACAAAGAACATATTGTCATATATTATTCAGGAATCTTGAAAGAAGCTCAACAAAAATATTATACTATTAAAAAGAAATTCTTTCTATTGTTTTATGTATTACAAAATTTCGAGATGATCTTTTAAATCAAAAATTTCTTCTAAGAGTTGATTGCAAATCCACCAATGAAGTTTTGACAAAAGATGTTAAAAATATTGCATATAAACAAATCTTTGCCAGATGGCAAGCTATATTATCTATATTTGATTTGATATAGAATATATCAAAGGTTCTCAAAATTCAATTTCATATTTTCTTACAAGAGAATTTTTACAAGGCAAAGGCTGACAAATCTTTCTCTTCTTGTACACCTAACAAAAAACGCACCAAAGAATTCTTTGCCTTTACTATCAAACCCCCATTACCAACAAATCTAACAAATACTTCCCCATCTAGACCAATACTAGTTAACTTAAGCTAATTCTCTCCAAATTTCTCTTATTATAACAAAATTTCACCCTTAGCTAATACCATTCTTTCAGTACAATCAACACCTCCAACCTACAAATAAAAAGTCCAATATGTAGACTCACCAAAATCCACCACTTCTTGTTCTTCTCTTGACAAAATAAATAATTATATTCTTAAAAAATATTTCTGGTTTGAGTGCTTTCTTGAACCAGAATGGATTAACAGGGAAACAAATCCCAAGAAAATTGCAGAGAAGGATTATTTCTATATCCCTAAAGATCTTCAAAAAACACAAAAATTTTATGAATTCATTTTGATAGACTCTGAGTCTATCAAAATTACTGAAAAATTTGACAAAGATAATTATCAAAAAATAGCTTTTTAAAAAGTTCAAATTTTGAAAATTATTACTCCATCAAAATGGGGAAATCCTTACTGTGACACCCCACTTCGGGTAACTCAAAGCTGAGATATCAACTCAATTCAAACTTAATCTGAACCTTATAATACAAACAATAATTCCAAAGAAGCGGAATATAACATCAACTTAAATAATACTATTAACCATAACATTCAAACCAAGGTTCAAATCTTAAGTATAAAGCAAAATATATACACAGAATAAAGGTCTATCGGTCGATTATGACATATCACAACATCTCTATGTACCACCTATACATCTAGTGATCCATAGGCAAAAGAGAGACACTTAAACTATTACAAAAAAAGCATCCCTACATTTCAAGTCAGAACTTTTCATTCTTAGGCCACTATGTCTGCAAAAGTAATGAAAACGAGGGGGTAAGTCCAATGGACTTAGTGAGGGATAAATATCAAGCAATAGTAGAGCCTGTCAAGGAAAGAGCATCTCAACAGATCTAGAATCAATAGCAATACAAGTACAATTACAATTTTAGCAAGAACAAATGTAGCAACAGGAAACTCTCCTGCCTTATTGCTCCAAGAGCATTTCACAAGCAAGCAAAAATGAGTACGAGTAAGCAAACCCTTACAAAATATGCATTCGAACAAAACGAGTACGACATGCATATCAGATCACCTTATACCAATCAAATAAGTACTTTCATAGCATGATAGCTTGGTATACAATTGGTGTGCCCATACGGACTGTATGGTGCACTGCCCATACGGATATCTAAGCGGACTGCTTAGTGTATTGCAGATACCTATGCGGACCGTATAGCGTACCCTGGACACCCAGGATGGCTACAAGGCATGTCCCAAGTATCCTAGCATTCCGCGTAGGATTGGCACTCGGCCCAAGTACAATCTCCAAACAAGTACAACAAGTACCAATCAAGTACAACAATAAAGTACATACAAGCCAACTGGCTAGATATCAGGATACAACAAGTGAGTATGTCGGCAAGACATCTGATAACGATTCAAGCAGGAACAAGCAAGTACGATCAAACAAGTACTAGACACGAAAAACAGGAGTTCTGGGCGCCAGAATGAACAAGAATGAGCAAGAACGATTGAACCATTACTATTGAAAAAGTACAATTGAACAAGTGTGAACCCTTGCAGGGGTATACAAGTCAATAACAAGTAACGAGCAAGTACGAATCAAGTACAACAAGTGTGAATCAAGTAATTTACGAGCAGGTACAATCAAGCAAATTAAACCTCATAGGGGTTATGCCACAAGAACAGAAAGATATATCAAGGCCACAATGGCAGACCCGCATAAGGGTTTCCAACAAATAATGAGTAGTTGTAACCAAAATAATAACCCAAATTGGGAGAACCTCACCTCCAAAATCTCTGATGGTATAAGTTCTGCAGACTGTCTATTGGTCCTCGTGACCCACTTCTTCGTCACCTAATAATAATGATGTATATTTAGTCAGAACGCACTTTAAATTCCTAATATATCTTTATCATATTGATTCTTAACTCCAAATTTGCTATTTATCCCATTAACATGATAACTTAAAATGACAACATTGATAAAATTCAAGAATGGCTATAAGACTAGTCTTGCTACAATAATCTTAATTCTCATATTGTTTCTCCTATCAATAAAATCAAGTCTTTTAACCACATGATCTACATTGTCACTTAGTCATCAATTGTTCAAGATCCCAATAGTTTCCAATACTATCTAGTTTAGGTCCTCAATCCAAGGTCTCAAGTTCAATTTTCCTACCAAATTCATAATTCCAATTTGTAACTTAATATAATGTCCAAGTCCATAATAATATCTTCCTTAGCATGGGAGAGTTCAACACATAAATATATACATGGCATATCATCATCCTCAAGTCTTATTCTAAGCATGGATACAACATCAATTAGGAATACACAAATGCATGTTTATACATATACATATATATAAATTCTTCAATCTTTTACCACAACTACGCAATGAGAGCTCGGATCCACGATCTAACTACGCCACTACGATCATCTCGATGAAAGGAAGATTCTGTCTTCCCGCTGCCATCAAAAAATCTCAAAGCCAACACTAGTCTACTCCTTTCGAGCTCCTGAATCCAATGCCGTTTTTGGTTTTTCATTTTGAGGTCTGTGGCCATTGAAAATGAGCTATATAGCCCAAAAATCTCATTTTCTCCGTCGGCTCCGATCTCTATTTTTTGTCGTCTCTGCTGCGTCAAAGCCACATGCAACCACGTATCTTGCTTCTCCTTGTCACGAGCTACTCAGAACACTCTTCAACCATCCAAGTTGTCGCCAAAAAATTCAATCCTAGTTCACCCGCCGTGGATGGTGCTTCGGCCTTCTTCACTCACGGTGGCTCGTCGGTTTCTAGCCATACATGGGTGGAGAGAGGTGTTCAGGGGGTAGAGGGGAGTTGTTTGAGGGGGTTAGAGTGGTGGTTTGTGGTCGCTGGTGAGAGGGTCGTCGGTGGTGGTGGTGCATGCGGGAGAAAGGAGAAAAGAAGGAAGAAAGAAATGAAGAAGAAAGGAAGAGAAACGGAAAGAAAAAGTAAGGAAAAATGGGAAACAATCTGCTGCCTGTTTGGTTTTAAAATTCAATTTTCTCAATTTGCAATTTAGTCCTCCAGGTTCAATCAGCCTCAATTAGACCCCAAAAACTTTTAAAATTACTAATTAAACCTTATTGACCAAGACCCTTATATGCAAACCCCATTATTTTCAAAACGTGTTCATTCAAGTTTTACTAAATTTTGAATTGACCCCAAACTTTTTAATTATCATGAAATCAAGTTTACAAAATTTCTAAAATACCAAATAATCATGGAAATTCATAAAGTACATTAAAATGAATTATCTAACAATTACACTATCATAATTTTAGAAAATTAGGGGTGTTATAGACTCCCCCCCTTAAAAGAATCTGGCCCCCATATTCTCACCTGAAAATTGGAAGAGTTTAGGATATTGACGGCGCATGAGATCTTCTGACTTCCATGTGGCTTCTTCCACATTATGATTGCGCCATAATACTTTTACTTGGGAGATTTTCCGATTCCTAAGTTCTCGAAATCTCTGATCCAGAATGCGTACTGGAGTCTCTTCATATGACATATCACTCTTAACTTGCACATTCTCCAGTGATATGATATGAGAGGAATCAGGATAGTATTTTTGAAGTTGTGAAACATGAAAAACGTCATGTATTCCCGTCAAATTCTTAGGTAGTACCAATCGATAAGCTACAGGTCCGACTTTCTCGCATATTGCATACGGTCCTACATACCTCGGACCCAGCTTTCCTCTTTTTCCTATTCGTTTCACCCCTATTCTCGAGAATACTTTTAGAAAAACTTTGTCACCAACTTTGAACTCTAATTCCTTTATCCTTTTATCGGCATAGCTCTTTTGTCGATCTTGTGCTGCTTTCATTTTCTGCTTAATCACTTGCAATTTCTCGACAGTTTCTTGAATCAACTCTAGTCTTATAGTACTTGTTGATTCTCCCATCTTACCTCTGTGCTTTTCTAGATCCCAGTGTACTGGCGATCGACACTTTCTACCGTACAAAACTTCATACGGTGCCATTTTGATAGTAGCCTGGTAACTGTTATTGTAGGCAAATTCTATCAAAGAAAGATATCGATCCCAACTTCCAATAAACTCCATAGCATATGCTCATAACATATCTTCTAAAATTTGTATTACCCTTTTCGATTGCCCGTCTGTTTGTGGGTGAGCAGTAGAGCTAAATTTCAGTTTTGTTCGCAAATGTTCTTGTAGTCTTTTCCAGAGTCTTGATGTAAATTTTGGATCACGATCTGATACTGTATTGGTGGGAATGCCATGTAGTCAAATGATTTCCTTAACATATAATTCTGCTAACTTCTCAACTTTATACTGCGTTCCAATAGGCAGAAAATGTGCGGATTTAGTCAATTGGTCCACCATCACCCATATACTATCATACCCTCCTCAAACTGTAGGTAGACCAGTTAGAAAATCCATGGTCACTTGTTCCCATTTCCAATCTGGGATTAAAAGCGGTTGCCTCATATTTAAATCCTTTTGTGACTGTAAATATTTGAGGCTTTTGTGGTCGGTATATATCTCAAAGGTGGACATAGAGATAATATCTCCACTTAGATAATGCAAAAATGACTGCTGCTAATTCCAGGTCATGAGTTGGGTAGTTCTCTTCATGTGGATTTAGTTTTCTAGATACAGAAGCGATAACACGTACTCTTTGCATCAATACACATCCCAACCCCTTCTTGGAAGCATCTGTATAGACCACAAATCCTTCTAGGCCATCTGGAAGAGCTAGAATAGGAGTTGTCATCAATCGAATTTTCAATTCCTGAAAACTCTGCTCACAATCCTTATTCTAGATAAAAGCTTGCCCTTTCTGGGTTAACCTAGTTAAGGGACCATCTATTTTGGAAAAATATTGAACAAATCTTCGGTAATAACCGGCCAGGCCTAGAAAACTCTGAATTTTAGTAACATTTTTGGGTTTCTTCCAATTGGTTATCACATCCACCTTGGAGGGATCAACTTCTATTCCTCTATGAGTGATAACATGTCCCAGAAAAGCTATTCGTTCCATCCAAAACTCACATTTGCTGAATTTAGCGTACAACTGATGTTTCTTCAGAGTTTGGAGAACTACATGTAAATGCTTTACATGTTTTTCTTTGGACTTTGAAAATACCAAAATGTCGTCAATAAATATAACCACAAACTGGTCTAAATAAGGCCTGAAAACCCAATGCATTAAATCCATAAATGCTGCTGGTGCATTGGTCAGGCCAAATAGCATCACCACAAACTCAAAATGACCATACCGGGAGTTGAAAGCGGTCTTTGGAATATCATTTTCCCTAACCTTTAACTAATAATATCTCTGCTTCAAATCCAATTTTGAAAAGATCCTTGACCCTTGCAGCAAATCTAACAGTTCCTCAACATGAGGTAGGGGATATTTGTTCTTAACAGTTATTTTATTTAGTTCCCGGTAATCAATGCACATTCTTAGGGATCTATCTTTCTTCTTGACAAACAGCACTGGAGCTCCCCAAGGCGATGTGCTTGGTCTGATAAATCCTTTTTCCAAAAGTTTTTGAAGTTGATTCTTTAGTTCCTTAAGTTCGGCTGGCGCCATTCTATAAGGAGTCTTGGAAAAAAGCGTTACCCCTGGTAAAGTATGAATAACGAATTCTATCTCTCTCTCAAGAGGTAACGAGTTTAGTTTTTCAGGGAACACTTCTTGATATTTAGCTACTACTTCCACACTCTCTAGCTAAACAATATCCCGAGGCTTATTTATGAGGTAAGCCAATAATCCTTGCCCGCTTTCGCTTAAGATTTGTTGGGCCTCCACAGCCGAGATAATTGCTATTGGAGATGAGTTGTCTGCTGAATGGTGTGTTGATACTAGTGTCACTTCCCCGAGCGTCACACTCTTGGTAAAATAATTCACCTGAGCTTGATGGTGAAATAGCCACTCCATTCCTAATATTAAATCATATCTTTGCATTGGCAATTGAATAAGGTTAGTGGGATATTCTCGATCCCCAATTACTATTGGGCAATCCCGATATATGGTGTCGGTGGTTATCCCTGCCCCTAAGGGTGTTTGAACCTCAATTTGATAATTCATGGTCTCAGGTAGTATATTCAGTTTTTCTGATAATGCAACAGATATAAAAGAATGCGAGGCACCAGGGTTATATAATGCTTTACTAGAAATTTCAAAAATAGAAACAGTACTTTCCACCACTTCATTAGGATTTGGTGCATCTTCGCCAGTGATAGCATATGCACGGGCTTAAACTCTTTGCTTTCCACAAGTTCCAGCTACCTATTTTCCTTTTTCAGTTGGTAGTGGACCTTTCAGTCTAGGACAATCTCTCATAAAGTGTTGATCACTTCTACATCTTAAGCATTTGCCCTGCTTCTTTTAGCATTCTATTTCTTCATGGCCTGAATTTCCACAAAACCCACACCGCATCGATGCTTGCCCTGATCCAGATCTGTCATCTAATTATTCTGAGGGACTCTTTGAGAAGCACTATTGGCCTGAAGTCTTGGTTGCTTTCTACTGGTTCCACTGTGCCCTCCCGAGATTAGCCTTCCTTTTCTGTTTCTGTCCTCAATCTTTCAGATTTCTTGTAACTTCGATTCAAGTTGTAAAGCCTTACTCACAGCCAAACTGAAATTTTGCAAATCCCAAGTGGCCAAACCTCTTCTCAGTTCTAGCTTTAGTCCTTGTAAGAACTGTCTGGTCTGTAAATTTTCATCTCCATGGACATAGAGGGCATATTGTACCAACCGACTGAAAGTGGCCTCGTACTGGCTGACTGACTGACTGATTCTCTTGTATCATATCCATAAATTCCCGCTCCCTAACTTGCTTGGCTACTAGTGGCATATACTTGTCCTTAAACTCTTGGACGAAGTTTTCCCAAGTTCTGGGGGTATCCACAGCTATCCACCTACGCTTTATCATCCGCTACTAGCTTCGTGCAGATTTTGCTAAAAGGAAAGTAGCAAAACGCACTCTTTGCTCATCCGGGTAACGTATTGTCCCGAATATGTTTTCCAAATCTTCCAACCATTCTTCAGCTTTGTGATCATCTGGTTCGCCAAAGAATTTTGGGGGCTGAAACCTCAAGAACCTTTCTAAGGCTCTGTCTTCTGTGAGTACTTCTGCCACTCCCGCTATGTCTGCTGGTTGGCGATCCGGTTGTCTGGGCCTCTGTCTTTCCCTATAATTAGGTTCAACCGAGGGATCCATCGCTGGCTGATCGATTGGAGAGGTTTGAGAAACTTCATCCTCTGGCAGATGTCGTGGAAAGACAAGTGCTTCTCTTCTAGGAGCTCAAGGCACATTAGGCCGCCGACCTGGCGGTCTGCCCCTTACACCCGTTCTTGCAAGCATATGAGTATCGACACTTCCTCTGGATGCCATCTATTCTTAAAATCTGACAAAAATTTAACTTATCAGCATGGCTTGTAAACATAATTCTCAACATCCTCAACCAATATAAATTGGAAAATATCAACTTACAAAGTTTAATATCGTTCAATAAAAATAGATAAATGATCAGCAAAAGCAAAATCCATTACAACATATAGTTATTAAAGTTGTTAAAAGTTATACAAGTGAATTAAATAACAACTAGCTGAATGCCCAATCTTAAGACAAAATGAAAGGGCAATATCATGAAATACTTATATGTCCGAGGGAAAATTGGTCAACGCTATGTCAACGGTCAAGCACTACTACTATAAAAACATACGCCTAGCTAGACTACTGCCTAATCAGAGTCCTTAACATCGGTGACATTGGATTCATCATCTTCCCTGGCTTCTTCATCGGACTCTTTCTGATTCAGCTCATCTCTCAAGAAAGCTACGTTAATACCTCCAACCATGAGTGCATCATCTCCATCATTTTCTATTACCATCAGATCTGCTGTGGGAGCCTCAAGAACTTCTTCTTCCTCGGGATCTTCTTCAAGTTCTTCGGCAGGATTCTCTATAGGTGCTCTTTCTTGGTTCTCCACTGGTCGATCCTCCATATGTATGCCTATCTGATGACCCTGACCAAAATATGGACGAACTCGAGCAGGTCTTGCATCGGTGTCGATACCGATACTAACTACTTTCACTTGATCGATAGCTGTGTGGTAGTACGTCATCATTCGATGAATCTCTTCCATGATCGGGTGAGGCATATCCACAGTTCTTCTATAACCAGCGTCTAGGGCCTGGAAGGTTTCCTCCATGTGACGTCACATTACCCGAAGTTCCTCGATTTGAGTAGCAATTATTCTGACTCGAACTTCTTCCCGCTCGACACTTTCCATCATTCGGTCTATCATGTAGTCTCTCGCTCCAATTGACGACTTAAGATGGCATAATTTCATCCTCTCATCTTGCAAAGCTCCATGCATGTCATAGAGTTTCTCTTCAAGTTGTTGGCATGCCTGAGAAAGACGCTCCTTGTCTTTCCTAAGGTTTTCTATTTCTTGTCGCAAGTGTTCGGGGTTGTTCTCGTTCATCAGTTCCTTGCCTTTATTAGATGATCCCGCCATCCTATAATACAAGTCAAAATATTCACTCAGTAGCAAAAGATAACACAAGTCAATCCTAGTCTTCTAAGGAGCTCAACATTCCAAGGAGATCTATGTCCCAAAATACACCTCTCAACTTAGTGAAAGCTATCAATAAATATTCCAATAATGATATTTACCTAGGTCAGCTGCAACCTAGGCTCTGATACCACACCTATGACACCCCACTCCGGGTAAGCCAAAGCTGAGATATTAACTCAATTCAAACTTAATCTGAACCTTATAATACAAAAAATAATTCAAAAGCAACGGAATATAACATCAACTTAAATAATACTATTAACCATAACATTCAAACCAAGGTTCAAATCTTAAGTATAAAGCAAAATATATACACAGAATCAAGGTGCCTCGGTCGATTCTAACGTATCACAACATCTCTATATACCACATATCCATCTAGTGATCTATAGGTAAAAGAGAGACACTTAAACTATTACAAAAGCAGCATCCCTACATTTCAAGTCAGAACTTTTCATTCTTAGGCCACTCTACCTACAAAAGTAATGAAAATAAGGGGGTAAGTCCAATGGACTTAGTTAGGGATAAATATCAAGCAATAGTAGAACCTATCAAGGAAAGAGTATCTCAATAGATCCAGAATCAACAGCAATACAAGTACAATTACAATTTTAGCAAGAAAAAATGTAGCAACAGGAAACTCTCCTGCCTTATTGCTCCAAGAGCATTTCACAAGCAAGCAAAAACGAGTACGAGTAAGCAAACCCTTACAATATATGCATTCTAACGAAACCAGTAAGACATGCATATCAGATCACCTTATACCAATCAAACAAGTACTTTCATAGCGTGATAGCTTGGTATACAATTGGTGTGCCATTACGGACTGTATGGCGTATAGCAAATACCTAAGCGGACTGCTTAGCGTATGGCGGATACCTATGCGGACCGCATAGCGTACCCTGGACACCCAGACGGGCTACAAAGTGTGTCCCAAGTATCCCAGCATTCCGCGTAGGATTGGCACTTGGCCCAAGTAAAATCTCCAAACAAGTACAACAAGTACCAATCAAGTACAACAATCAAGTACATACAAGCCAACTTCCTAGATATCAGGATACAACAAGCGAGTATGTCGGCAAGACATCTGATAACGATTCAAGCAGGAATAAGCAAGTACGATCAAACAAGTACCAGACATGACAGACAGGAGTTCTGGGCACAAGAACGAACAAGAACGAGCAAAAATAATTGAACCAGTACTATTGAACAAGTATGATTGAATAAGTGCGAACCCTCACAGTGGTATACAAGTCAATAATAAGTAACGAGCAAGTACAAATCAAGGATAACAAGTGTGAATCAAGCAACTTACGAGCAAGTACAATCAAGCAAATTAAACCCTCATAGGGGTTATGCCACAAGAACAGATATATATATATATATATATCAAGGCCAAAATGGCAGACCCGCACAGGGGTTTCCAACAAATAATGAGTAGCTGTAACCAAAACAATAACCCAAAGTGGGAGAACCTCACCTCCAAAATCTTTGATGGTACAAGTTCTGCAGACTGTCTATTGGTCCTCGTGACCCACTTCTTCATCACCTAATAATAATGATGTATATTTAGTCAGAACTCACTTTAAATTCCTAATATATCTTTATCATATTGATTCTTAACTCCAAATTTGCTATTTATCCCATTAACATGAAAACTTAAAATGAAAACATTGATAAAATTCCAAGAATGGCTATAAGACTAGTCTTGCTACAATAATCTTAATTCTCATATTGTTTCTCCTATCAATAAAGTCAAGTCTTTTAACCACATGTTCTACATTGTCACTTAATCATCAATTGTTCAAGATCCCAATAGTTTCCAATACTATCTAGTTTAGGTCCTCAATCCAAGGTCTTAAGTTCAATTTTCTTACCAAATTCATAATTCCAATTTGTAACTTAATATAATGTCCAAGTCCATAATAATATCTTCCTTAGCATGGGAGATTTCAACACATAAATACATACATGGCATATCATCATCCTCAAGTCTTATTCTAAGCATGGATACAACATCAATTAGGAATATACACATGCATGTTTATACATATACATATATATAAATTATTCAATCTTTTGCTACAACTACGCAACGAGAGCTCGAATCCACGATCCAACTACGCCACTACGATCGTCTCGACGAAAGCAAGATTCTATCTTCTCCGTCGGCTCCGATCTCCATTTTTCATCGTCTCTGCAGCGCCAAACCCACATTCAACTACGTATCTTGCTTCTCCTCGTCACGAGCTACCCGGAACACCCTTCAATCGTCCAAGTTGTTGCCGAAAAATGTATACCCAGTTCACCCACCGTGAATGGTGTTTCGGCCTTCTTCACTCATGGTGGTTCGTCAGTTTCCCGCCGTGCATAGGTGGAGGGAGGTGTTCAGATGGTGGAGGGGAGTTGTTTGAGGAGGTTAGAGTGGTGGTTGGTGGTCGCCAGTGAGAGGGTCGCCGGTGGTGGTGGTGCTCACGGGAGATAACAGAAAAGAAGGAAGAAAGAAATGAAGAATAAAAGAAAAGAAAAGGGAAGAAAAAGGAAGGAAAATGAAGGAAAAATGGGAAACAATATGCTGCCCGTTTGGTTTTAAAATTCAATTTTCTCAATTTGCAATTTAGTCCTCCAGGTTCAATCAGCCTCAATTAGACCCCAAAAACTTTTAAAATTACCAATTAAACCCTGTTGACCAAGACCCTCACATGCAAACCCCATCATTTTAAAAAAGTGTTCAATCAAGTTTTACTAAATTTTGAATTGACCCCAAACTTTTTAATTAGCATGAAATCAAGTTTACGACAATATATATATTGATTACAAAATTTCTAAAATACCAAATAATCATAGAAATTCATAAAGTACATTAAAATGAATTATGTAACAATTATACTATCATAATTTAAGAAAATTAGGGGTGTTACACTTACAAAGTAAAAAATCGTTTCTATTCAAATCACTCCTCAAAGTTATTCATATTGGGACTACATTGAGGCGTGGGAAAAAAATTATTTTATGAAAATGAAAATGAACAATTTTCCTTATCTTTTTTTATATTTTAAAAAATCTGCACAAATCTCTATTCCCTACTGGTTTTTATCCTAGTGGGAACACCTTGGTTCCAATTTGATAATCTTTCCTTCGAAAGTATTACAAAAGTACGAGTATTTTAATGCAAATATTGGGATACCAAGTCTTCTAACCAATACTACAACGCTCTATCTGTTTGTCACTCGATTCCAATGTCCATGTATTTTAGTGATAGGGCATTTTATAAAAAAGCTTAATGGAGTTCCTTGCTTGGCAAAGAGAACAAAAATCAAATGGTGGAAAAACACGAATCAAGATAATTGCAAGATCCCTGCAATCCAGAATTGGATCAAATTCCACTCAAAATTCATGAAGAAGACCACACAAGCAAGAGATTAAGAGCAACTTCAAATGACTAAGCAACAATTAATAGTGGTGACTGCAAAAGCTACTACTCCGCAAGAAATGATGTCACTTATGGAAGAGTTACAAAAGAGAATCAGCTAAGATGAAAAATTTCCACCAAATGAGGGAAGTTCAAGAGTTTCTAAAGATAAAGGCTTTATTTGGATGTGAATTGGAGCATTCTCCCAAAATCTTTTGGGAGAATGGATTTTGGGAAGTGGGGTTGAGGAATGTGATGGTTGTTTGTTTGTGTTTTGGGAGGTTGGTTGATAATGAATTGGGAGAAAATTATTTGTTTCTTTGTGTTTTGGTGGGGGGACAAGATGTCACATCAATAACATTTTTGTTGGGTTTGTGGGGTGAAATGAGTATTTTAAAATTATTTGTATATGTGTATATATAGATTGTATGAGTGGTAGTATGCGTATACATTTGTAATGATGAGACAATTGATTGAAACATTAGGGAATGTGTTTAGAGTGTGAATAGTAGGAATTTTTTGGGGATAGATTTTGTATTTTGGGAGTGAGATTGGGGAATGTGTGGTGTTTGTTTGTTTAAATTTTGGGAGTTGGAAAATGAATTGGGAGTTTGTAAACAAACAAGCCCAAAGATACACCAACTTTCAACCTTGAAGAAATCGAGGATAATTTCTTTAGGTTATGACAAAACAACTGTTTGGATTTCCAAAATAACATTTTGAAGTCCAAATTATTAGAGCATTTTCATACAGACAAAACTTCTCAGACAAAAGCAAAAGATCCCTCTATTATGAAGGCCAGCTAACAAAAGTAGAGATTCCTCTGCTTTAAGGACAATTATTGAAGACTAATTATGAAAGATCAACAATTTTACAAATTGAAGTCCGAGTTTCAACTCCGCAAATTTGTCTATAAATTCTGAAGATTATTGAAGACCAATTATGAAGGACCAACAATTTTACAAATTGTAGTCCGAGTGTCAAGTCCGCAAATTTGTCTATAAATTCTAAAGGTCAAAGAAGGTAAAAGGCATCGAAAAATCTCGAGCAACAATCATCTCAATAATCTACCTCTACTCCCATATTAAGAAAATCCTATCCTAAACCTTTAGTTTAAAAATTGTCCATGTATTTTCTTTCTACCATCATCTCCAACAAAATATTGTACAAGACCAAGTTCGTTGTAGACAAAGCCTCTTTGTAAATTTTCTTGTACAAATTTTGATTTATACAAGTAAGTTTATCTTCAATAATTCTGTCCAATTATTTATTTTTAAAGCTAGTTTTTATCAATAAATTTCTGTTCATATTTCTGCAAATTACTTTAATAAATGAGGTTCAAATTATTTACTGGGATACTCGGGACACATAGTAATTATTCTATATATAAGGTTATGAGGATTAGAATATAATAATTGGGGAATTTTTTATTTTAGTATTTTCATTTTTATGTTTAATTTGTTAGAAAATCTAACAAACTTCTAGACTCAAATTTTCAAAAATTAACTATAAAAATTTAAATAAAGTTAAAAAATGTAATTATGTCTACAAGTCGGGATTAAAAGTCCTGATTTTTTTAAAAAAAATTTATAAAATCTAAAACTATAAAATTAGAAAATGAGTAAAGCAAAAATATAAATTCCACCTTAGCACATCCCCTACCCCCACACGTCCCACCAAAAGTCGGAGCATACTCATGTCCATTGTCCAGCCGTCCCACTCAAATAAAATATCTAGACATCAAGTTCGATTTTAATTAAAAATGTAGAAAATTAAAAAATGATATATAAATTTTTTTTTTTAGTTTAGAAACTTTTTGTCCTGACTTTAATTCAAAATTAATAAAAATAAATAAATAAATAAAAATTTTAAAAATTAACAAAGCATTTTAAAATAATTGGACTCCTAGTCCTGATTCTTTTGGAAATATATTATATTTTACAAATCAAATTTAAAATAATTGAGACTCCAAATTTTAGCTCTTTTGAAAATAAAATAAGTTAAATTTTATTTTTTCAAAAAAATTATATTAAATATATAATATAGTCATGAGTTGCATTCCCTACTTTTTATTATAAAGAGTATAGAGAAAATAAAACTCATCTTATCATTATTTTTTAAGATGGGGTTAAATTAATCAACGGTTAATTGGGCAAAAATCTCCAAACCCAATTTTCATTTTGTGTTCGGTCCCCACCCCATATATTTTTAGTTTAGACTCCCCAATATCAACTTTCATTTAAAAATCACTCCCCACTCCCTATAAAATTACCAAAATATCCTCCACTTCAACTAAAAATTGCAAACAAACTAGGCTATTCTTTCTCTGCCGCTGTTGAATGAAATCGCAGCCACCCTTACACAATTTCTCTCTTCTTTTTTTCAAAAGTCAGCCGAATCGTTCGTTACTGTGGCTGAAGCAATTTCCCTCCAAGTTCTATCTTTCTCTGAAGCAATCGTTCACTGTGAACTGCAAAGTGAAGCATTCCGTCCGGTGTTTGAGTTTGAAAGGTGCATTTTCATCTTTTTCTCTTCTTACATCAGTTTGGTTTCATTTTGCACGCTTCCATCAGATTATACAAGGTTTTTATCTAATAAAATGCTGGGTCTGAAAGTATATTTGTGATATATTTGTGAAATATATCTAAAACATGTGTTTAAATTAATAGTATTCAAAAACCTTAATATGTTGTTGTTGAAACTCGATTTAGTCTAATTTGTACTTAAATTATCTGTTTTAATTGTTATGAAAGTTGTTTTGAGTTAAATAATATCTTAATTTTGTAATGATTGAATTAGTTCACAATACGATTAATATAGGGTATGTTGGCAGCTGAATTTTAGGGCTTATATTCAAAATATGGTTTCAAATTTGAAAGGTTTACAGTATGTTTAGTTGTTTGCTATTGTTCATGAAGAAAAACATAGCATTAATTCATTGAGTACAATCTCCATGTATATCTAGTACAAAAGTACTCTATTTTAGTATTTTTGTTTACATTTTCAATATGAAAATCTTAAATGTAAGTATATAAGAAGATGTTTAAAGTATTTATTTACACTATTTCCATATTTGCAGAGGCATACAGTTGTTGCTCCCCAAGATATTTTTATACTGCAATGAAGAAGTTGTAACTCAGAATTGGGTTTCGACACAGGCATGCCCTTAAACAAACTCCATTATATATATTTGACAATATGCTACAGTTGAACTATTATACTTTTAGTAGAGCGCAAGCAATCATTAAACAATTTAATGTACAAACAACTTCATTTGTCTTTGGTGAAGATATCAAAATTTCTTTTTGGGGTCCAAAGTTTTGTTTAGTGTTGGGGTTATCTCATGTGGGGCAACATGTTAATGTTGATCTAAAGCTGAAGTCAGACATTGTTGGTCGCTTGTTTTCGAAAAAAAATTTGAATGTTAACTGTGTACAAATATTTAAAAGGTTACAAGAATTTGTGGATAGAGACATAGTGATGAAGATATTGAAGATTTTGTTAGGTTGTATATACTTTTTGTTTTTAATTGTATTTTATTTCCAATGAGCAACAATTGCACACCTCGTTTCGTCATTCCTTACATTGATGATCTATCTTTTGTCGTGTTGTATGTATGGAGGGAGGCCATATACAATTTTTTAGTTCAAGAATTAAGAAGCCACGTAGGAGGTAAGACGGAAGAGGTGTAGAGGAAGAAATATTTTGATGGTTGTACAGTTGGTTTATTGGTAAGTGTCTTTGAAGCTTTAAATTATAAAATTGTTGTCCTTTACTATAAATAACTATAATTTTTTACTTTATGAACAATAGGGTGGTTGCATGAGCTCGTTCCTTCTTTGAGGAAACTAAAATTCTTGCTTGCATACCCACATTTCTTTCGGTGGGCTAACAACAAGATCCCAAAGAATATGGCTGATGCCGAGAAAGCTTTGAAGCAAATTAAAGGGAAAAGGTAAAAGTTATTGTTTATGTTTAGAATGATTCCCTATGAGTTTGACATTTAAAAGAAATATGTAAATTCCTATTATAGCAGATCGTGCCTATCTATCCCTTTCTTGAGGAGGAGAAACTTGTTGTTGCGATGCAGGTAATTATTTAGATACACATAATTACTACTTGAAGTTTACTTTGTTATTATATTAATAATTTTGTGCTCTTCATACATATTCCTATTGTGTCAAGCTATGATGTTTTAAGTTTAGAAGCTCAGTTGAGGCAAAAAAAATGAAGAAGTGGAACTGCTAAAGCACATAATTGAAATTTTGGAGAAGAAAGTAGGCGATGTGGAGAGGATGATCGAAAAGGAAAAGGAGAATGAAGATGAGAAAGATGAAGAGAATGACAGTGATGATGATGATGATGCTACAGGTGCTCAAGACAGTTATGAAGAACCACATTTGGAGTCTGTTGTTAATGAGTTTGAGACTCCGGGTGGTGGTGATGATGGTTATAACCGTCATGATGGTGATGGTGATGGTGATGGTGTTGGTGATGGTGTTGGTGATGTTAATGTTGAGGGGGATAAAGAAGAGGAAAATGATATTCCACATAAAGAACAAAGCAAGAGGAAGCATGATCATACCTCTTTTATTGTTCGCGGTGTGAGGACAAGAGATGAATGTAAGAAAAAGAGAAAAGATGAAAACTTTGTCACACCACTGCGCTCTATACCACCAAAGAGAACCAAAGTTGGCACTCGTAGAGGCCATGGCAGAGGTAGGAAGGCCTTAAAGAAAAATGTTCCAAAGGTGAACTAAAGTACAACTAATGACACTGATGGTGCTAAAGAAGTGGCTCAACATACTGAAAAGAAGAAGACTAATGTTGAAAAAGTAAGTTTAAATACTGTGGTATTTGATATTTAGTACTTGATTTCTTTGTAGAAGTACCAAATATATGAATAGAAAGTACTGTAAATTGGTTTTTGAATACTAAAATTATTGAGAAAGAATACTTATTTTTATTTTAATGCAAATTATATATATATATATATCCCGTAGGGTGCTATCATTGTGTACGGAGATATTGTTGTTGGAATTGGCTTGAGTGAATTTCGATCGAGAAAAGATTATAGAGGGCTCAATGACATTCCTGACAAACAACAAAGCATTATCGGTTTGTTTTTATCTCAACTCAATTTGGAGTAATAATTCTCTTATACTTGTGTGAATACATATTAAGAATTTTAAGGTTCTCTTAACTAATAATGTTGATTTGTCTTATAGTGTCATTGTTTGGAAGAGACCAAACAAGGCAAAATATGTTAGTACAGAATCTCTTACCATAAGTACACAACATATATAAAATTAATACATAAATATTGTCCCCAAGTACATAAGTGCAGGAATTGGGTACTTTTTTTCCAGATTTTTGATATCATTCTCAGTGCATAAGGGAACGTTTTCCATCCTCCCTAATCTGCCCAGTCACTAATGTTGAGACCACGAAGTGTGATCAAAATATTTTATTAGGTTGTTCACGCATCGATTGAGGTCAAAATCGTTCTTTGAAAAAGCAAGTACAAAATCCCTTACCATAAGTACACAATGTTTACAAATTGAGCATAAACTAGGTTTACAAGTACATAAATGCCTAATTTGGGTACTTTTTTTATGCATTTTCAGTATCATTCTCCGTGTAAGGGGGACCGTTCTCTATTCTACCTAATCTACCTATTTCACGATCATCAGACCACTAAGTATGATCATAAGAACTCATTTGGTGATGATATGTTTAGTGGCTTTGGAGGGGGTTGTCGGAGTGATGCACTTGCCTTATGCGTCAGTGTTTTATACGATAGTTTTATCGCATCAAGGTGTCTTATGTGTTCTTCGAACCATTGAATTGAGCTTAAACTCGACCTTTGGAAAAGCAAGTACAGAAACACACAAAATAAGTACACAAATAGAGCGAATTCAGCACATAAATGCAGTTTTGAAGTACATAGATGTCAAAATTGGGTACTTTTTTGTGGATTTTTGGTATCATTCTTAGCACATGCGGGACTGACTTCAATTCGGCCTAATCTAGCCACTGCATGATCAAAAAACCATTTCATATTTATCATAGGACTCATATAGTCATGATAGGTTCAGTAGTTCCCAATAGTGGTGCCAGGAGAATTCATTTGGCTCATATATCAATAGTTTATACTACTATGAATGAAAACACAAGTAGTTGGATGTGGGTATGAGAGTTCCCAACTACTTAAACACATACTATCACAATCATTTCTTCAACAAACCATGATTTTGTCGCATCGAGGTGTCTTATGTTATTGCATGCATCGAGTTAGCCTCATCCTGGCCTTTGGAAAAGCAAGTATATAAACATGAAAAATAAGTAAACAACATTAACAAATTAAGTTCATAAATGCAATTTTGGAGTACATAGCTGCTAAAACTAGGTACTTTTTTGTCGATTTTCGATATCATTCTCAGAACATAAGGGATCAAGTTCAATTCTACCTAATCTGGCCATTACGCGATCATAAGACTATGGCATATTAGTCATAGGACTCATATAGTCATGATATGTTCACTAGTTCTCCATAATAGTGTCAGGAGGATTCATTTGACTTATGCATGAATGGTTTATACCACTTTGAATGAGAACGCAAGAAGTTAGATGCGAGTTTTTAAGTCAACACATACTATCACAATCATTTCTTCAACAAACCATGGTTTTGTCGCATTAGGGTATCTTATGTGTTGCTACATACATCAAATTGAGCCTCATCCTGGCTTGTGGAAAAGAAAATACATAAACACGAAAAATAAGTACACAACAATAACAAATAAGTACATAAATGCAGTTCTGGAGTACATAACTGCCAAAACTGGGTATTTTTTTTGTCAATTTCCGATATTATTCTCAACACATAAGGGATCAAGTTTAATTCAGCCTAATCTAGTCATTGCATGATTATAAGATCATGGCGTATTAGTCCTAAGATTCATATAGTCTTGATAGGTTCACTAGTTTTCAATGGTGGTGTCGAGAGGATTTGCTTAGCTTATGCATCAATGGTTTATATTACTCTGAATAAGAGTGCAAGTGGTTGAATGTGTAGGATGTAGATCTTTGTGTTCCTAACCATTCCAATACATATATTATCACAATCACATATTCAACAAATCATACATTCGAAGTTATGAGGTCACAAATGTGTGTTCCATGCATCGATTGACGTTGTAATCAGCTTTTGAAAATGCAAGTAAAAAATCCCTTACCATAAATACACAATAAATACAAATTGAGTATATAAACCATGTCCTCAAATCCAAAAGTACCGGAACTGGGTATTTTCTTTCTAGATTTCCAGTACCATTCTCAGCGCATAAGGGAACGTTCTCTATTCAGCCTAATCTGCCCATTTCGTGATCAGCAGACCATGAAGTATGATCATAAGGACTCATTTGGTGATGATAGGTTCGGTGGTGTAGGAGATGGGTGTCGGAATGATTCATTTTCCTCGTACATAAGAGCTTTATACTAGGAAGAATAACACCACAAATGGTAAGATGTGGGTCTTTGTGTTTCCAACCATTCCAACACGTACTATCATGACCACATATTAAAAAAATCATGCATTTGAAGTTATGGGATCACCAATGTGTTGTTGTCCATTGAGGTTAAAATTGGTCCTTGGAAAAGCAAGTATCGAATTCCTTACCACAAGTACACAATATATACAAACTGAGCAAATAAACAATGTCCCCAAGTACATAAGTGCCGGAACTAGGTACTTTTTTCTAGATTTTTGGTATCATTCTTAAAGCATGATGAAACATTCTCTATTCGGCCTAATCTAGCCATTGCATGATCATAAGACCATAATATATTAGTCTTGGGACTTATACAACCATGACAGTTTCAATGATTTTCTGATGGTGGTCTCGATAGGATTTATTTGGCTCATGCATCAATGGTTTAGATTACTATGAATGAGAACGCAAGTGGTTGGAAGTGGGTGTTTGAGTTTCCAACTATTTCAACATGTACTATCATGACTATTTCTTCAATAAACCACAATTTTTTCGCATTAAAGTGTTTTATATGTTGTTCCACACATCGAATTGAGCCTCATCTCGATCTTTGGAAAAGCAAGTACATATACACACAAATAAAGTGAATTCAGTACATAAATGTAGTTTTGAAGTACCTAAATGCCAAAATTAGGTACTTTTTTGTGGATTCCCGATATTATTCTCAACACATATGGGACCAAGTACAATTCAGCCTAATCTGTCCATTGCATGATCATAAGACCATGATGTATTAGTCATAAGACTCATATAGGTATGATAAGTTCAATGATTTCCGACTGTGGTGTCAGGCGGATTCATTTAGCTCATGCATTAATGGTTTATACTTCTATGAATGAGAATGTAAATGGCTGGATGTGGGTGTTTGAGTTTCCAACCATTTCAACACATACTATCATGACTTTTTTTTTAACAAACCATAGTTTTGTCACGTTAAAGTGTTCTATGTGTAATTAACACATCCAATTGAGCCTCATCTCAACCTTTGAAAAAGTAAGTACAGAAACACGCATAATAGGTACACAATATTTGCAAATTAAGTACATAAATGCAATTCTTGAGTAGAGATGAAAACGAATCGAGCTGGCTCGAAAAGTGTTTGAGCTCAATTTTAAAGAATTCGAGCTCAAGCTGAGCTCGTGTAAGTTATGAGCCAAATAATTCCTGTTCTCAAGCTCGCGATGAAGGTTAGTAAGCCACTAAGATCTAATTATCAAACTTCAAAAGCTCAAAATAACTAGTGCTTACAGCCTACCAAGGATCTAGTCATGCTAGGAATTCAGATTTAGTTGGAGTGTTACATCAAAAAGCAAATTTCCAAGGTTGCAATGGTGAACACTTCACCAATCCAGAATCTGGCAGGCTCTGACACAGTGGATGAACAACGACATTCGCCTCAGTTTAAATGCTCCAAAAATCATAAAAAAAAAAAAAATTGGAACCTCTCAACTCCATAAGGAAAGTTATATAAAAAATTCAGCGTAAAAATAGATTTGGATTGCTTGGAAAAAATTCGGAAAGTGACTGCTCTATTCCAGTGGATCTCTAAAGTTAGCAAATCAAATGCTTTGCCTCTATTGATATGATCCACACACCAATTGATCCTCCAAATTCCACTCACTTTTAGCTAGAGAAAATGAGCAGAATATCAATGGTGAAGGCTAATTTTTGAGGTAGGAGAAGAAGAGAGAACAAAGCCTCAACACATGAAGCAATGTTTGGAAAAGGAGTTTTGGAGGGAATTGTGAAATAATCTAATCCTTCACACCTTTCATGTATATGGCTGATCCCTTCTCTCTCTCTCTCTCTCTCTCTCTCTATATATATATATATATATATAGAAGTTGTATGGTGTGATGCCAAGGTGGCATCACACCTTCCATGAAGGTGGGTGGCCAAGTGGGGTGCCAAGGTGGCAATTTTGAATTGAAATCTCATTTGAATTTCATGTGCATTTCAATTACATTTGAAATTTAATTTCAAATTAATTAAGATGCTAATTCAAATGAACCTTTCCTTTGAATATTCCATCCAAAATGTATTCTTCTCTTTAATTAAATTAAACACTTTAATTTAATTAATTTATCCTTTACTTGACTCTTAAGTCAAGAAGTTTAACTCCTTAAGCTTGATTTTGTTAATTTAACTCTTTAAATTAACTTGACCAATTGATGGTCATTTGACACCAAATAATTAAATCTTTAATTATCGGTTTAATTTAACTCTTTAAATTAGTTGATTAATTTAACACCTAAATTAATCAAGCCAAAAATTGACCTTTAATTTGGCACCTCAAATCAGTCACCTTGGAGTGATTCTCTAACTCTTAGAAATTGCTCCAATAACTAGGAGGTTAATTGGCTTTTGTGTCATATCCAATAGGTTCTACCATTTGTTGGATATGGGCTCACAACTCCTTGTGACTTTTGAATATCATATATTCATTTTAGTTTAAAACCACTTTTAAACTAATCGACTCAATTCAAATAATTTCATTAATCGAAGAGTACTCAATCTCCATGGTCGATGTCCAACCTCAAGCCCATGGAGCCCAACTAAATGGCCGAAATGAATGCTTTGGAGAACCATTATAGCTCTATGCTTACCATGCAAATACAGTCTTTCCGTCTCCTATCTCCTGAAAGAGGTCTAGGGCAAGATATATGTCGGATCCCTAATAGCCTTGATACTATATCTCTATTCTCAATGTTCGATTTTCTTGTGTGACCTCATCTTTGGAAAACTCCTTTTCTAAATTGTCACACCACCTTGCACAAGAATTTCTTGGAATCGATCATTATAGAATACATAGGAGATGCACTCGCCCTTCACAAAAATGATGAGTCGGATTTCATCTTGGATCTCACAAACCTCCATACCAAGTAGCTCATACCCAACCTCAACCCAAAAGACCGGCTAAGTGGTCAAGGAAGAGGCAAAATATGAGGACTAGACATAAGGTTACCATAGATCCTCAAGTCAGAGGACTAATAATATGCACTAGCGTAAGCTGGAGAACTTGCCACTACGGCTATCTAGTGGATTCTCCGGTATGTCTTCAGTGTCTTGTTCTCTAACAAGCACCTACTAACATACACCCATGTCTCATACGATTACTCATGGAACGGAGCAATATCCAACTCTTGGATTTATACATCATTAGTGCAAGTTTATCCGAATCTTAGATGCCCTGTCTCATAAGATCCTATGACTTGAAAGATTTAAAATCACAATCGTTTGAGACTTATTCCATGGTCATCGAACTAAGTCCCATAGTCATGAGTGATCTAAGGGCTTCATTCAAATGCAAGTGAAGTAATAAAGAGCATAAGATGAAGATGGCCATATTGAGAATATTATTCAATCAAGTTTGTTTTACAAGGAAATAGCTTTTACAAGGCCAATCTTATTGGCTTGTTGGGTACTATTCCAACATGCGAGCCGGCTCGCGAGCTTATATTTTTTATTTAAAAAAAATTATCTATAAAAAAAATAATAAAATATACTAATTTTAAATTTTTTTTATAAAATAATTTAACTTTTCGAGCTCGAACTGAAACTGAACTCGAGCTTGAGCCGAACTCGAGCATATAGCTTGATTATAAGTTAGAGCCTAATGAATCGAGCCAAGCTGAGCTGAGCTGAGCCAAGTCGAGCCCGAACAAGTGCTCGAGCCGAGCTCAAGCCTTAATTTCCCAAGCTCGAGCTCAAGTTTGAGCTTGATTCATTTGATTCGAGCTCGAGCTCGAGCCTGAAAAAATAGCCAAAGCTAAGCTTGGCTTGGCTCATTTGCATCCCTATTCTGGAGTATATAAATACAATATTGAGTACTTTTTTTTGGATTTTCAATATCATTCTCAACACATAATGCATCGAGTTCAATTCAACCCAATCTAGCCATTATATGATCATAAGACCATAGCGTATTAGTCTTAGGACTTATATAGTTATGATAGATTTAGTGGTTTCCAATTATGGTGTCGGGAGGATTTATTTGACTCATGCATCAATGGTTTATACTACTATGAATGAGAGAGCAAGTGGTTGAATGTAGGTGTTTGAGTTTCCAACCATTTCAACACATACTATCACAATCATTTTTTCAACAGACTACAATTTTGTCGCGTTGAGTTGTCTTATATGTTGTTCCACGTATCGAATTGAGCCTCATCTAGGCCTTGAGAAAGAAAGTACATAAACATGCATAATAGGTACACAATGTTTGCAAATTATGTACATAAATGCAGTTCTGGAGCACATAAATGCCAATACTAAGTACTTTTTTTTCTTCGTATTTTCAATATCATTCTGAATGCATAAGACATTGAGTTCAAATTCGGCCCAATCGGTACCATTTTTTTTTTAAATAAGGTTTTGGATATGTATTAAAGATCAAATAAAAGATTACAAGTCATAAGAGATTGAGCATAAATTTAAATGAGGGAGTACTTACTTTCCTTACAAAATATCAAAATACAAAGCACCATAAAGAAAGAAAGAGAGAAAAATATTATAAAATTATTATAAATTACATCAAATTGAAATTCAAAACAAATGAAATTAAGTGCTAAGATTGCTACATATGCTGCTAAATTCAGCCATCAGGTGCAAGGTCCGAATCTTCTATAATCCAAGTATAAAATGATGCTTAACAAGCAAATGGTCAATGGTTTGATTGTTCGTTCCAGCTTAATAAGTAAAAGGAGGAAAAAACAAGCGTCCACGGATCAAATCCACCTTGCCGCAAAATTCGAAAAGAGTTGTTTCACAAACTGCTATGTTTTGAATCCTTATTCCTATAGAAACAAAAGACAAGTTCCAAGGAATACAAGGTTCGACTTTTGCTGAAAGTAATTTCCCACAAATTAGCAGTCACACCAAGTCAATAGCAAATCTATTGGCAGATAAAAATATAGACGCTTCAAGAGGACAGACTTTAAAAGGATAAACCGAAATTCATATATACCAAACCAAGCAGCAAAATTCACGCCTAAACCAAAATAAACTTTGTTTATTAACAGAAGCAGCAACATTTTTCTGTATCAGAACAAAGAGTAGCATTCAAATGGAACAAAACTATCAAAACTATCCCAACAATTCAGCATTAAGTTAGGCGCTCAACCAGCGAAAACAAGGTCAATCCAAAATCCAAATCAGAGAGAAGTAGCACAAACAAGTCATGCCAAAAAAGCTTCCATAAAAATCTAAATTAATGAAACCCAAACACTTGAACTCTGTATGGAAACAAGAAACTAAACAACAGAGGCTATGTCATTCCTGATTTCTGAAAACAATCTAAAGCCAAGAAACCTGAGCAGTGTATTCTTGATTACTAATAATATGCTACACAAAAGAGACGCTGCCACAAGCACAGTAGCAACATTAAACTAAAACAAAATCCAAGAACTGCCAAAGATCACCAACCTAAACAGGATGCAATTCCTAACCAATCTCAATACGGTACATTAGACTCTTAAAAAGAGTTGATTAACAACCAAATACATTCAATAACAAGTCAATTAATTCCGTACAATAATCTGCATATCTAAACCGATATCCTTAAGCCAACAACACAACTCAATAACAACAACAACCAATTTTGAAGCAACAGGCCTACTAAATTTCACCACAGTCAACAAACTATGTCAAAAGAAATCCAAACATTCCATGTAAATCTTGCAAACCAACAAAAGAAATCCATAAGATTAGAAGCATCAGGAGCCCTTACCTTTCAATCTTCTAGACCTTCTTCTACTGTGAGTTGAACGAGATATAGAGTTCCTCATTGTACAAACAACTCTCTAACGGTTGAATTTGATCCAACATTTTTTCAAGCTCAAAAAAGAAAAAAAGAAATGCTACTATAAAAGAGTAAAATGATGCTTCACCATGTGGAAATGGAGAAAAAACTTTATTCTTCCTACTAGGATATTGTAGGGTATTACAGAAAAATAAAAAAATAAAAAAAGATGGAGGCAATTGTTAAAAAATTGTCAATTTGATGACAAAAATGTAACTCAATATTTTTTAAGGACTAAAATTGTAGCACCCCCTCTCAGGATGCACCCAAGTTGAGGCACTACCAATTCAATCTTAAATACAAATCAAATAATACAAGGAAACCTATAATTTAACCATTTCAAAAGTAAAACAGTCACACTAATCCAAAAGAATCATTCCAAAAGCATATTATATACAGCCCAAGTATCAGAATCCAACTTAGCGGAAAATAATTCATTTATCCCAAAAGATTACTTCCCTGAACGAAATATGGACAATCCAGCATCTTAAGTTCAACATAACATTTCTTATATCATTGCCTCGATCAGGTGTAAACTATATACACAATCGCAACACCTAATCTATTACAAAATAAACTGTTCAACCAAAACCTGGCTCCTGCCTCTCACTTAGGCCTGTCTAAAAAGAAATAAGGAATAACAAAGATGATGAGTCTTAAGGACTCAATGAGGAAAATTCATAACACGATATAAAGGAGAACTTATTAAATTTCAAGAACAACAAACAAGGTTATTGATAGTAATCAGAAAATCAGTTCATGCTTGATGGAAATTAGAATTTATGCTCAAAAACTTGGAACATGTAAACATTTAGCTGGCCTCTTGCCATCCTTCCTTATTACTCCTTGATGAATACAAGATAACTTTTTCACTAGCATTTAACTTGAGCCTGAGAACTTTTCTCTTTATCTATAACTTTACAATAGCATTTCACTTGAACATGAAAATTCTCTTTATCTCTCCATTTGCTCGAGCACACAGCTCGGTGTGTAACAACTTGCTTTTATTGCATGGTCGACAGCATGCCTAATCCCGCCACTCACAATTTTGCTATCTCCAACTAGTTGTAAGTCAGGATCGTAGGTGGGTACTAGCCGGGAGATCTATCACCGTTGGTTCATACCGCCTGGCCATCTTTCCGGACCTAGCCTCGGGCCCAATTTCCCGTGGCATCCCTCTAGGTTGAATTTCCCAAGGGCATCCCTATGGGTTGAATAGTTTAATGCCAACAGATAATAATTTAACTTTTAAAGCACTGATATAAACACTATTCAACAACGGCCGCCAATGCCTATTTCAATAAACAAAGCATAGGAACAAATTAAGAAGGCTTTTGACAAAATTAAGTCTACCATACCATTTCAAATCTCCTTTTCATAAATATCAAGATCATTTTCAAGAATTGGTAACATATCGGGCATTTCAAATCAGAAGAACCTCACAGAATTCGACAATGATCAACAATAACAACAATTTGAACAAATATCAAATCAGCAGAACTTAACAGGTTCAACGATGACTATAGATTAGGCTCAAACAAATCAAGAACCAGTCGGTAGAATCCTCATAGGGGTAACAATAATTAATAGAGTATGATAATCAAGTAGTATCAACCCTCACAGGGGTTTATTAAGGAATCAAAAGGTACAAGGGTTGCCAGATTGGCGGATCATCACCTTTTGTAGTTTCAGCAAAACAAATCTCAGCTAGCAATCTACTAATTGCCAAGACCTACTTCCTCTTCACCTAATCAGAGGAATAATCCCATAGTCAAAATTCTTATTCAACACTAAGCCTTCTAGAATTGCATCAAGCATTCTAACATTATTAATTTGTAAATCATCATAATGATATAAGTTCAATAGGTGATATCTACACAATCATCCTAATATCACTATTCCTGAACTAGTCACAATAGTCTATATCAGTTCCAAAATAACATGGTCTCAATCTAACTTACAAGATCATTATATCAAAATCTTATTACATACAAAATAGTCCAATCCTGCATAATTAATCCTAGTCAAATGCCACACTTAGTCTCACATTACGAAATCCTTAGTCAATATTTATTAATTGCCAATTTTGGCATTTAGCATGACATGTCCGGGTCCACAAATTTAATATTTTTCCTTCCATGGGAATTACTCACATATATATATATATATATTTCAATCATCCCAACATTATCATTCTTATCATCATACATGGCTTAAAATGGAAGATACAACATTGCATATATCAAGGTACAACCAACTAAAGCTTATTCCATAACTCTTTATTACCCAAAATGATTATCTAGGCCTCGGAATCACAAACCAAGAACACCACTGCGATCGTCGGAATGAGGAGAAATAGCACCACAGGAGCGCCATCGCCGGCCGTCGGAACGCTGTCGGAAAATTTCACGGTCACCACCAAAATGTTCCTCTCTAGCTCCTGAATCCCATCCTCTTATCAGATTCTAATTTCTCAGCCTAGAACACCGTCAATCGAGCTCCTCAACCACCAAATAGATTTTTCACCACTGTTGGTTTCTCTCCAATTTTCACCGCTATTGTTGCTCCGATCCCTCATGCAAACATACCACCATGATCCCCTCTCTCTGCTCTTCCCAATTATAGCCTTAAAATTGGATTTGGTTGCCGGAAAGTCACAACCCCACTACCTACCATGACACTCTCTCTCTTGCCGAAAATTTCAACGGGATATGGTGGTGTTGCTGCGGAGCTGGTGGAGAGTAGAAAATGGTGGTTGAGTTGGTAGTCGTAGTTGGTAAAGGAGAGTGATGGCACAGATGGAGAAATAAGGAGGAAGAAGATGATGAATAGTAAGAAAAGGGGAAGAATGAAGAAAACATGTTGTTTTTTGTAAAATTAAATTTTGTAAAGTTGCAATTGAGTGCTTAGTCTACTTAAGTTAATCAACTAGGTCCTTAAGAAATTAAAATAGCATATAGGTCCTAGTTGACTAGAAAAATGTCATTCAAAACCCTAAGCTTTTCTATTTTATTCAATTAAGTCTTCTAAAATTATAACTTATCCCCAACAATATTTAAATAAAATAATAATATGAAAGAATAATTAATTTTCATCAAATATTGAAAATAATAAAATTTTAAATTTTATAACCATAAAATTTCAGGATGTTACAACCTCCCCCTCTTAAAAGAATTTGTCCCCAGATTCTTACCTGACTATTGGGAAAGGATGGGATACTGTTGGCGCATGATATCTTCTTGTTCCCACATGGCTTCTTCCACATTGTGGTTGCACCATAACACCTTCACTTGGGCAATCTTTTGATTTCTCAGCTCTCGATATTACCGATCCAAAATACAAATCGGTTGTTCCTCATAAGTCAAATCACCTTTCAACTACATGTGCTCAGGTGATAAGATGTGAGAAGGATCGGGATAGTATTTACGAAGTTGAGATACATGAAAGATATTGTGTATCCTTGTCAATTCTTGGGGTAATACAAAACGATAAGTTATTGATCCTACTCTTCCACATATTTCATAAGGTCCAACATATCTTGGACTCAATTTTCCACCTTTTTCGATTCTTCTAACCCCTTTTCTTGGTGATACTTTAAGAAACACTCGATCACTGACTTCAAACTCCAAGTCCTTTCTTCGTTTGCCTGCAAAACTTTTCTATCGGTCTTGGGAAGCCTTCAACCGTTGCTTAATAATCTGTACCTTCTCAATAGTCTCTTGAATCAATTCAGGTATTACAGTTCCCTGAGACTTGTCAATGGTACCTCTATATTCTATAAATCCCAATGCAACGGAGATTGACACTTCCTGCCGTACAGTGCCTTATACGGCGCCATTTGAATAACAAACTGATAACTGTTATTGTAGGCAAACTCGATCAAAGGAAGATGTTTGCTCCAACTCCCACTGAAATCCATAATACAAGCCCGTAGCATATCTTCCAAAATTCTGATGACTCTCTCTGACTGTCCATCAGTCTGAGGGCGGGTGGCAAAACTAAATTGTAATCTTGTTCCCAAGTGTTTCTGCAAGCCTTTCCAAAGCATCAAGTGGAATTTTGGATCTCGATCGGATACAATACTGATCGAAATTCCGTGTAATCTGACAATCTTTTTTATGTACAATTCTGCTAAATTTTCAACCTTGTAATTCATTCTGACTGGTATAATATCCTCCTCTAACCGTCAGTAGACTAGTCACAAAGTGCATAGTCACTTGCTTCCATTTCCAGCCAGGGATAGGAAGCGGGTGTAACAGTCCTGATGGTTGCTGATGTTTTGCTTTTACTAACTGACAGGTCAAGCATTTCTACACATATTCTGATACATCTTTCTTCATCCCATTCCACCAGAATTGCCTTTTTAAGTCCTGATACATCTTTGTTCCTCCCGGATGTACGACATATCTTGCTTTGTGTACCTCATCCAGTAGTTTTCCTTTTATCTCTCTAGGCACACATATTCTTTGACGGAATAAAAGAATGCCTTGACCTTCTATACTGAATTCGAACTTCTCAAGATTCTCAACTGCTTCTTTCTGTTTCAGTATCAAGCTATCATTAGCCTGAGCTCGTCGTATCTTGTCATATAATTCTGGTTGTACTTTCACTCATGCGATCCATCCTCGTTGTTTCATTCTAATCACCCCATTTACTCCTAAACTTCCTAGTGTTTCTCTTTTCAACAAGTGGGCTATTTCAACCTTTCGACTCAGTGCATCTGCCACTACGTTCACCTTTCCTAGGTGGTAATAAATGGAGAAATCGTAATCCTCTAAAAATTCCATCCATCTTCGTTGTCGCATGTTCAAGTCCTTTTAGAAGTATAAATACTTGAGGCTCTTATGATCAGTGTATACCTCGAATGTAGCCCCATAAAGGTAATGTCTCCATTTTTTTAAAGCAAAAATTATTGTAGCTAACTCCAAATCATGAATTGGGTAGTTTTCCTCGTGTAGTTTTAGTTTTTTGGTTGCATAAGCAATAACTCGCCCCTTCTGCATCAACACACACCCAAGCCCTTCTTTAGAGGCATCGGTGAACACGACGAACCCTTCTAATCCCTCTAGAAGGGCTAAAATTGGAGTTGATATTAATCGATTCTTCAGTTCTTGGAAACTCCCTTCACAGTTGTCGTCCCAGTTAAATGGACGGTCTTTTCGAGTCAGTCTAGTCAACGGCCCAGTTATTTTTGAGAAGTCCTGTACAAATCTTCGGTAATAGCCAGCAAGTCCGAAGAAACTATGAACTTACGTTACAGTTTCATGTCTTTTCCAGTTGACTATCGCCTCAATCTTAGAGAGATTGACCTCTATCCCGTCTTGAGATATAATGTGCCCCAAAAAAGCCACCTTTTTTATCCAGAACTCGCACTAACTGAATTTAGCATACAACTAATGCTCTTTCAGAGTTTTGAGAACCAAGTGTAAATGTTTTGCATGCTCCTCTTAAGTTCTTGAGTAAACCAAAATGTCATCTATGAAAATGACCACAAACTAGTCTAGATATGGTCGAAACACTCGATGCATTAGGTCCATGAATGCCGCTGAAGCATTAGTTAGAGCAAACAGCATCACAACAAACTCAAAGTGACCATATTGACAGTTGAATTCGGTCTTCAAATTATTTTCCTCTTTGATTTTCAATTGATAATACCCTTATCTCAAATCTTGCTTTGAAAAGATTGTAGCTCTTTGTAGAAGATCAAATAATTCTTCCATATGTGGTAGAGGGTATTTATTCTTGATTGTGACTTTGTTCAACTCCCTATAATCAATGCACATCCTTAGGGATCCATCTTTTTTCTTAACAAATAACACCGGAGCTCCCCAAGGAGAAGTGCTGGGTCTTATGAACTTCTTCTTTAATAGCCCTGAAGTTGATTTTTCAATTCTTTGAGCTCTGTAGGAGCCATTCGATAAGGAGTCTTAGAAAAAAGCGTTGCCCCAAGAAGAGTGTGAATTACAAATTCTATCTCTCGATCAGGGGGTAATGAACTCAATTCTTCCGGAAACACTTCGGGGTACTCAGCTTCCACTTTCACCTCTTCAACCTTAACTATATCTCGGGGATTATTGATGAGATATGCTAATTATCCTTGTCCACCATCCCTCAAAATCTTCCTAGCTTCTAGCACAGATATAATTGGTATTGGAGAAGTATTATTTGTGGAATGGCGTGTCAGTACTAGGATCTTATCCCCAAGGGTGGGGCACTTGGTGTAACAATTTACCTGTGCCTGATGTTTGTATAACCAATCCATTCCAAGGATTAAATCATATAATGTATAGGCATTTGTATAAGATCAACCAGATATACTCTATCCCCAATCATAATCGGGCAATCCCGATACATGATATCTGTTATTAGCCCTGTTCCCAAGGGTGTCTGAACTTTCTATCTGGTAAGTCATGATTTCGGGTTGCATACTTAATTTTTCAGACAGAGTTGCAAATATGAAAGAATGTGAAGCACCAGGATCATATAAAATATTTCCACTAATTCCAAGAGTAGAAATCGTACCTTCAACCACTTTAGAGGGGTCGGGTGCTTTTTCTCCAATCAGAGCATATGCACGTGATCGAACTTTTGGATTTCTGCTCATTCCTACAACTTGCTTCCCTTTCTTTGCAGGGGTTGGCCTTCTTAGATTGGGACAGTCCTTGATAAGGTGCTGATCACTGCCACAAATTATGCATTTACCATGCATTTTCCAGCATTCTGATTCATTATGGCCTGATTTTCCACAAAACCCACATGTCTTTGGTGCTGGATTCATGGATCTACTGGTCTGATAACTTCGTTGGTTGGCATTCCCAAACTGTAACTTTAGCTATTTTTTCCCGGGATAGTTCTGCCCACCAGGTGGTAACCTTCTCTTTTTTCCTTTCTCTTCAATCTTCTTAATTTCCTGCAAATCAGATTCTACCTCTAGTGCTTTATTCACCGCACGATTATAATTCGGGAGATCACATAAGAGAAGGCCCCGTCTAATTTAAGGTCGTAACCCTTCCACAAATTTACGAACCTGTCACCTCTCGTCAGCCAGTACATGGGGTGCATATTGGATCAGTCAGCTAAATATAACTTCATATTGATTGACTGTACTCGTCCCTTAGATTAACTCCATGAATTCTCTTTCCCTGGCATACTTGATCACCTCCGGTACATATCCATAAACTCATGGGTGAAGTTTTCCCAAGTTCGCTGAGTTCCCTCCGTAGTCCACCTGCGATCGATCAGTTACCACCAATCATGTGCAGGACCATCTAGTAGAAATGTGGCATATCGGATCTTCTGCTCATCTGGATATCGCAAAGTTCCAAATATCTTTTCCAAGCTATTAACCCACATTTCGGCTTTTCTATCATTAGGTTTCCCTAGGAATTTTGGGGGTTGCAATCGGAGAAACCACTCTAAAGCTCGATCCTCTGCAGGCTCTTCAACATTTCCTGCTCGGTTACCCTATCCTTACTGCTGACAAAACTGCATAAATTGTTGCCACATCTCGAACATGGGCTCAGTTACTTGGCCAACAACGGGTTGATTGGCCTGTGGAATCTGTGAGACCTTTTCCTCTGGCAAGGTTGGTTGCTCAACCAGTGCTCTCTGCTTAGGAATACGCTGTGCAGTTGCCCGTAGACCAGGTGGTCTCCCTCTCCCACGCCGACCTGCTCGAGGTGGGTCAAGTATATGAGAACCTTCATGAGATGCTATTGTCTTCTAATTACCCTTTGTTTTTCCTTAACCTGCTATTGTCAAGATTACCCAAGGACATCTCACGTTAACAATAAAATTGTGATCTTTTATACATAATTATTAAATTTTGACAAATTAACGAGGTTCAGTACAATAAAAGTTAAATTATTAAAAGTCTACATAAGAACATTTTCCACGTTAAGCTTATCCACAAACCATCCTTAACCATCGAAAGATTCTCAATCATACCTAAAGTAAATCAATGATCTCCTTTCAATCTAAAGTCCAATATTCGTTTATGCAAGTAGAACTACAAACTAGTCGACTGTCCTAGATGTAATCCCCTACTTCCAACAGACTCGCCTTGTATCTTCTTGATACCCATTTACCTAGGTCATCGCTAAACCTAGGCTCTGATACCACCTTTGTAGCACCCTCTCTCAGGATAGCACCCAAGTTGAGGCACACCAATTCAATCTTAAATACAAATCAAATAATACTAGGAAACCTATAATTTAACCATTTCAAAAGTAAAACAGTCACACTAATCCAAAAGAATCATTTCAAAAGCATATTATATATAGCTCAAGTATCAGAATCCAACTCAGCGGAAAATAATTCATTTATCCCAAAAGATTACTTCTCTGATCGAAATATGCACAATCCAGCATCTTAAGTTCAACATAACATTTCTTATATCATTACCTCGATCAGGCGTAAACTATATGCACAACACAACACCTAATTTATTACAAAATAAACTATTCAACCAAAACCTGGCTCCTGCCTCTCACTTAAGCCTGTCTGAAAAGAAATAAGGAATAACAAAGAGGACGAGTCTTAAGGACTCTGTGAGGAAAATTCATAACAGGATATAGAGGAGAAGTTATTAAATTTCAAGAACAATGAACAAGGTTATTGATAGTAATCAGAAAATCAGTTCATGCTTGCTGGAAATCATAATTTATGCTCAAAAACTTGGAACATGTAAACATTTAGCTGGCCTGTTGGCATCCTTCCTTATTGCTTCTTGATGAATACAAGATAACTTTTTCACTAGCATTTAACTTGAGTCTGAGAACTTTTCTCTTTATCTATACCTTAACAATAGCATTTAATATGAACATGAAAATTTTCTCCTTATCTCTCCATTTGCTCGAGCACACAGCTCCGCGTGTAAAAACTTACTTTTATGGCATGGTCGGCAGCATGCTCGATCCCGCCACTCACAATTTTGCTACCTCCAGCTAGTTGTAAGTCAGGATCGTAGGTGGGTACTAGCCGGGAGATCTGTCACCAACGGTCCGTACTGCCCGATCGTCTTTCCAAACCTAGCCCCGGGCCCAACTTCCCGTGGTGTCCCTCTGGGTTGAACTTCCCAAAGGTATCCCTATGGGTTGAATAGTTTAATGCCAACAGATGACAATTTAACTTTTAAAGTAGTGATATAAACACTATTCAACAACGGCAGCCAAGGCCTATTTCAATAAACAAAGCATAAGAACAAATTAAGAAGGTTTTTGACAAAATTAAGTCTACCATACCATTTCAAATATCCTTTTCAAAAATATCAAGATCATTTTCAAGAATTGGTAACATATTGGGCATTTTCAAATCAGAAGAACCTCACAGAGTTCGACAACGATCAACAATAACAACAATTTGAACAAATATCAAATTAGCAGAACTTAACAGGTACAATGATGACTATAGATTAGGCTCAAACAAATCAAGAACCAGTCAGTAGAATCCTCATAGGGGTAACAATAATTAACAGAGTACGATAATCAAGCAGTATCAACCCTCGCAGGGGTTTATCAAGGAATCGAAAGGTATAAGGGTTGCCAGATTGGCAGATCCTCACCTCTTGTAGTTTCAGCAAAATAAATCTCAGCTAGCAATCTACTAATCGCCAGGACCCACTTCTTCTTCACCTAATCAGAGGAATAATCCCATAGTCAAAATTCTTATTCAACACTAAGCATTCTAACATTATTAATTTGTAAATCATCATGATGATATAAGTTCAATAGGTGCTATCTACACAATTATCCCAATATCACTATTCCTAAATTAGTCACCATAGTCTATATCAATTCCAAAATAGCATGGTCTCAATCTAAATCACAAGATCATGATATCAAAATCTTATTCCATACAAAATAGTCCAATCCTGCATAATTAATCCTAATCAAATGCCACTTAGTCTCACATTACGAAATCCTTAATCAATATTTATTAATTCCCAATTTTGGCATTTAGCATGACATGTCCGAGTCCACAAATTTAATATTTTTCCTTGCATGGAAACTACTCACATATATATATATATATATATATATTTCAATCATCCTAACATTTTCATTCTTATCATCATACATGTCTTAAAATGGAAGGTACAACATATGCATATATCAAGGTACAACCAACTAAAGCTTATTCCATAACTCTTTATTACCCAAAATGCTTATCTAGGCCTCGGAATCACAAACCAAGAACACCACTATGATCGTCGGAACGAGGAGAAAAACTGGTCTCGGGTCACTGAAGCACCGCCGAAGCGCCGCCATCTGCCACTGCCGGAAAATTTCACGGTTACCACCAAAATGTTCCCCTCTAGCTCCTGAATCCAACCCCCTCATCAAATTCCAATTTCTCAACCTAGAACACCCTCAATCGAGCTCCTCAACCACCCAATTGGTTTCTCACCACCGCCGGTTTCTCTCCGATCCCTTATGCAAACATACCACCGTGATCCCTTCCCTCTGCTCTTCCCAACTATAGCCTTGAAATTGGATTTAGCCACCTAAGAGTCACAACCCCACTACCCACCGTGACACACTCTCTCTCGATCTCTCTCTCTCGCCGAAAATTTCAACAGGATATGGTGGTGTTGTTGTGGAGCTGGTGGGGAGGAGAAGATGGTGGTTGAGTTGGTTTGGTTGGTAGCCGTAGTTGGTGAAGGAGAGTGATGACACAGATGGAGAAATAAGGAGGAAGAAGATGATGAATAGTAAGAAAATGAGAAGAATGAAGAAAACATGTTTTTTGTAAAATTAAATTTTGTAAAATTGCAATTGAGTGCTTAGTCTACTTAAGTTAATCAATTAGGTCCTTAAGAAATTAAAATAGCATATGGGCCCTAGTTGACTAGAAAAATGCCATTCAAACCCCTAAGCTTTTCTATTTTATTCAATTAAGTCTTCAAAAATTACAACTTATCCCCAACAAAATTTAAATAAAATAATAATATAAAAGAATAATTAAATTTCATCAAATATTGAAAATAATAAAATTTTAAATTTTATAACCATAAAATTTTAGGATGTTACAAAAATTGAATAAGTAATTATGTTTGAGAATCAAAATTATAATTTTTCTATTATTATTCGAATGTGACAAGCTATCACACCAGTCCATCACTGCGAATGACCGCATCTCCATGTAGTCCTAAATTGACATTTTTGACTTTTATTGCGTTGCTACTGAACAAATATTGAATAAGTTTTACTTATGTAAACTTAAAGGGGATTTTAATAAATTTAATTAGTGAATCAATTGTTCATCTGTTGTGTCGTACTATATATTATAGGTGTCAAATAATGTCTCTTGAATTTTATTTAGTAATTATTTTCTACTATCAAGTTGTGTATAAAATAAGTTATCATTGGATCCCGAAACTTGAATTATTCATTTAATATTCAAATTGAAATATTTCATTTGATAATTATATCATAAGTCAATTCATATATAACGTTGTCATTTTAAATTATGACAAAATAATTTTATTTAATATTATACTATATCGATCAAGAGTTAAATTCACTTAGTTCTAAAAAGTACATAACATTATTCTTCATACTCAATAATCATTTTAGTTTCATTCAAATTATACCTAAAAGTAGATTACATTAAACTAAATCGTATAATAGATTAATAGTTTAAGAGAAAGGTATAACTACCAAATCTATAAAATTCTTTCCATCATAAGTAACAATACGAAAGTTTTTACTGTTAATTTATGATTTTAATTTTTATATTATTTAAAAATATTAGCATATGAAAATTTTCTATTATATATTTTTAATACTATTTTCAAATATAATTACAAACTCAAATTTCAAAACTACATAAAATGCTCTTTTACTTATCTAAAATATTCAACGTTAGAATAAATTTGACAATTTTAACTATTAAAAATAATAGTTTACATCTTGATATGATGATCAAGAACTAATACAAAGTAGATATATGTTACATAATAAGTTAAATATTAAAAGTTTATAATAATGTGTATAATTTTTTAAAATATGTAATTTAATAACCTTAAAAATGCTAAAACAAATACATAAACAAAAGTAAATAAATTTTACAATGTTGACAAATAATTAGCATTTTAAAAATCACCAAGTATTATAAAAATTGTGAGTATGACTGCTGCATTAGAAATGAGATCACATTAAAGATTTTTTATATTTTTAAAAAATAAAATAATAAAATTTATTTATATATATCATACTAAATATATATTTTATATAATAATTTTAAAGTATATTAATGAAAAGATGTTGCTCCATCCTTGATTACCTTTTCTTATTATTTTTTTTTGAGAAATTAATAATTTTTAAAATTTACATATAACCTATAAATTAAAAGTTAGTAACTTTTAACATTTGATACTCTACAATTAATATAGTCAAGTTGTATAAATTATCTTTACAATATAATATTTTTAAATGAAATATTCATTTTATGTTATTAAATAAATAAGTTTTCTTTTTGGGATTTTGAGATTTTTTTCCTTTTACTTTTTGTTTTCTGATTAAATAATTCAAATAACAATAATGTGTAAAAGAACAAATAGTAATTTTTGATTATATTTTTATATATAACTTAATTTTTATTCTATATAATATTTATTTTTTTTAAAAAAAATAATTGAACACTATTTTCAACTTCTACTTTAATGTAATTGTAATGATTGAAATTTTCCCCAGCTATGGTTGTGAATGAAAACAGATTTATATACATAGTCATCTCATGCACCACATCGAATTATGTACGTACCATACCACCAAGATGGTAGTCTAGTCGGACAGAACACATTATTTCTCACAAGAAGTTTACGGGTTCGAACCCATATGCAGTAGTAATCTGTGAACCAGTCACCTTTGTGGTGGAGGAACCTCGGTGCTGAGACTGGAGCTATGGTAATGGGCTCTCATTTTGGATAGTAGCTATGGCTCAAATCGAATATTCTATAGCAGCGAAAGACTCTTATAGTTATGTTCAGGGAGGATTGCTACATTAGTGGTCCCACCCCTTTTTTTTCTATTAAAAAAATTATGTACATACCAATGATAAGCTCTCACATCAATTCATTCCCCGAGACCCTGCCACACCACCTGTCATGCCTCTTGTCACTCTCTTTATCTTCATCTTTTCATCTCTTTCTCCCTCTCTTCTTAATAGTCAATGCAAACCGATTATCATCAACACATATCATATAGTATATAATTTAGTTTTATAAACAAAACTCATCACGAACTTAGATTTATTTTATAAGTTATAATTGTTTTATTCTCCAAAATACTAATATATAATTTATTTCATAATATCCAAAACAATTAATTTATAATTTATAATTAAAGAAATTATTTCTATAATTTTTAAATATTACTAATTTTTATTTTTTTAATTATTTGTAATTATCCATTTTTAATAAATAATTTTAATAATTTATTTGGTTTTATAGCTTTTCTAAGTACTTAGTCAAAATAATATTAAAATAACCCAAAATAATTTTTCAAAAAAATGAATTTTGTAATAACTTTTTAACTTCAAAATTATTCAAATTAATTTTATAGTCCTCGAAAATATTTAGTTAATTATAATTTATAAGTAATTTCATAAATTTAAATTTTTATAATTATTATACAACATTATTTGTAACACCCATAATTTTTAATTAGAGAAGGTAAGATTTAAAAAATCAAAATTTTAATTTGAAAAAAAAATTGGGGCTCAAAACACAAATAAGAAAGGATTTAATTGTATGAAACATGAAAATTTTGGGGGCTAATAAGTGAATAAAATGGGTCAAAGGGGCCAATGTGAGGCACTAGTAAACTTAGGACTAAATTAAAAACGGAATAAAACTTTTGGGGCCCAATTCCAGTTTTTGGAATAAATAGTAATTCCCCCATCCCCACCATTTTTGTTGAATTTCCTCCATGCAGCCCATGGCCCTCTTCTCAGACAATTTCAGTCTGATGTCGACGAACTCCACAACAACCCCACCACGACCTTCCTCTCACCCCAGGAGCACACCGATGCTGAGACCCCCCCCCCCCCCCCCAACGATTGGCGGAACAGCCAAAATTTGAAGTAGGAAACTCGGCACGACGGCTAGCGACAGTCGCAACACTTTTGGTGACTAGTGGGTGAAGCTAGGGGTGGAAACAGACGGGCTCAGCACAAGGAAGACGATGGTGTCTTTAATTTGGCGAACCGACGACAGACAAAGAAATAATTAGAGAAAAATGGTGTGGCAACATTAGGTGGCGCTCCACTATTTTTGGTGAACTGGATGGTCAAACATCAAGATTCCACAGAATTGATAGAGGCATTTTACTCTTGCTGTCGAGGGGTGCATTTTAGTGCTTCAAATCCCAATTCCGGAGGCAGAGGTCCCGTAGAATCTTTGGCTTGTCAAGCTAAGTGCATGCAGACTATTTTTATGATGTGAATTGGCCTCAAACTTGGTCGATTTGGGTAAAAATCCAATTAATTGATTAATTAATTTTTGATTTGATATGATTGAATTGTTAGGCTAATTTTGAAGTAAAAATAAGTTAGTTACTTGAGAATTGTGATTATAGATTGAAACGATTGAATAAGAATTCGATTGAAGTGATGTATGGGCTTGAATTCGATAATAAAAGACTAATAACTATCAATTGACTTAATTGATGCATTTGGGAAGTTGAAATTGTGGAACGGTAATAAAACTTGAATATTATGAATGCGCATGTTAAACTCATGAATGTGGGTTAAATTTAATTAGTTATGGATCGAGAATATTGATTTAAATATTAATAATGAAAGTAAGTACTGGTGTAAAACTAATAAAATATTCGATTGATGAGATTTGATTGAACCGGATGCTTAGGAAAAATATATGGTAAATTGAGTTTGGGGTAAAACCCTTGATTGCCTGAATGAGCTAGATGCATAGTGAAACTAGTGATACGAACTAAGTGATTGAAGAAAAATAATGTATGACTAAGTACTTCAGTGCGAAGACAAGATAGAACGATAATTGAGAGAAAGAATAAGTGAGCTAGAGTAATTAAAATATGTGATTACCCATAATTATTGTTAGTAAATGCTATACTATAGCATCAATATTCATATGACGTTTTGAATGACATAGGTGATGAGGATCCAGGGTCCCGGACCATAGGGCATGGATAACGCCTTTGTGGAGTTTAAGGTAGAGGTTTAGCTTATCTTTCTTCTAGGAAGTGAATGATCTTCGTTGCTGAACTTTTCTATATTTATTATTTGAATTCGATTATATTCGTTCTGGTGCCAAGAACTCCAGCTATGTTATCCATTTTTCTATCTTATATACCCCACAACCTTGCCGACTTTCCCTATATATGTTGATATTTTGGTCTTGCTGACCAATTTCGTTTCGTACTTTTGGTTAAATTGTTCTGTATGATGTTTATACGACCTTGCCGGCCATTTTTTTTGTGGATTATACCATTCAGTTCATTATGATGTATATGCTTCTAATCAACGTTTTGAAATACGTTTTACCTGTTAACATTATGTATAACACTCCTAAAATTCAAATTTTTGGAAAATAAGAATTTAGAAATCAAGATTTTGATTGGTCGGATTTTAAGGCTCGAAAAAGAAATAAAAAATGACTTAATTGCAAAAAACTTGAAAGTTTTGGGGTTAAAGTGGAAGTAAACAAAGCTTGATTGGATCATAATTTTGAAGTTTTGGGGTTGCATAGTGAATATTTTGGGTCAAATGAGGCATAAGTTATATTTTTTAACATTTGGGCTTGATTGAAAGCTGACCAAATCTTTGGGGGTCAGTTTGTAATTACTAAATAGTACCTAGTATAAATAAGGATAATTTCATTTCCACCTCTATTTTTCTTTCTTTTCTTCACCTGGTGCCCTATTCTCCCATTCCAGCGATCTTTCTTCGTTGGCGACTAAACCCAAAAACTAAATCGACCATCTTATTCTCCTTAACTTCAGCATTATTTTCATACCACATGTACACATAATCTCCAGCGTATCACCAAAAAATGTGAAGGTTGAGAACGCGATGGTGGAGCTTGGTGGGTCTCCATTTTTCAGTGACATTTCGCGGTAGATTAAAGGTATTTTGGGATGGGTTCAGCTCAAGGAAGCTTTTAGCGAAGTTAGTTTTGGATTCCAACCGCCAGTGACAACAAAACAACTGTGACGGGCCACGGTGGCATAAGGTGGTGCAGCAACTTTGAGGCAAAAATTGACTGTCTTCTTGGTGACGTTTGGCAAAATTGATCAAAGCATTGTATTCCTGGAACTGAGATGAGTAGTTTGGTGGTGACTTTGCATATTTTTGATGGATAGCAGCCGGCGGTGGAGCATAGGCAGAAACTTCTGCTCGTCGCAACAATCGTGATGGTAACCTTGGTTCATGGTTTCAAGGTTAGATAGTTAGATCGAGGGTAAAAGCGTTGGATGATATATGTTGTTATATATATGTGTATATACATATGATGTACCGTTATTTCCATAACTTTGTAATATGCCAATGATGAGAAATTGTATAAGACTGATATATATATACACATATTCCCATGCATGGACTATAACGTAGTTAGTGGGCCTGAATTTGTATTATATTATATAATGTTAGGTTTAATTGAGATAATTAAGCTATTTAACTATGATTTATGAAATTGGAGCTTGTGATATGATAATTGGGTGAATTGGGATGATACGGGACTAAAATTCGGTATATGCATGTGCTAGTATAAGTTTAGTCAACTTGTATAGTATTATTTTATGAAAATATTGAGAATTATCGAGTTAATTGGAACAAAAAACCTTAATTTTGTGAATTTGGAACCTAAGTGAAAACAATTGGGACAATTAGATAAATATGGCTGTTATTGTTGATTTGGGATATGATACGAGGTTAATTAGGTAGTTACTGATTTTAGACAGTTAATAGTAAGGTTGTAATTATTGGAGGTTATCAAGGTCGAATAAAGATTTTGATTGTGAATTTATTCCTTTGGTTAGGTGACGAAATAGTAGATCCCGCAGACCAGTAGACTGCTGATTAAGGTTGTATTTTTTTGAGACTATGGAGGTGAGGGTCTGCCAACCTGACACTTCTTTTAATTATCTGTTATTGGGATAAACCCCTATAAAGGTTTTCTGTTTCAATATTGTATTGAATTATGTTTATTAAAATCGGTGAATTGTTTAGAATCTGCTTGTTATTTGTTAATTGACATGTATACCCCTGTGAAGGTTATCTTTTGACTGATTCTGTTATTTGTCCGTTCTGGCCTAGAACATCTTGTCTATTATCTATTCAATCTGTTATCCGACCGTCTGTCGTCTATTCGATCTATTTTTTGATTGTTTGTTATTTGTTCGATTTGTTATTTGACTGTCTGTTATCTGTCTGTATTGTTAGTATTGATTTGTTCTGTACCAAGCTAGCATGCCTCGAAAAGTTATGTACCAAGCTATGCTTGGGTAATTTTTGTACCAGGTTGTCACGCTTGGGTAAGTTAAGTACCAGGTTATCACGCTTGGGTAAGTTTAGTCTGATTTATGTAAGGTTAAGTTTTGTACCAAGCTGTCACGCTTGGGTAAGTTTAGTCTGACTGGAATAAGATATGTCTTTGATCTGATCTATTTTACTTGATTGAGTTCTGATTGTTCGATTGTTTCTTGACTGATTGATTGTTTCTTGATTGCCTGTCCGTATTTTGATATGTTTCTGCTTGATTGTTGATTTACGGTCTGTTGAATTGATTTTTCCTCAACATATCCCTTCTATTGATACTTATAGTTATTCCTCACTAAGTCCTTTAGACTTACCCTTCTGTTATTTTGTATTCTCTCAGATAGGAATTAAGTGAAGAACCTGGACACCGGGCCTGGACATGACTATATTTTGTAATAGATTAGGTGTTTGACTGTATATATGGAATCACCTGAATGCTAAGCATGGACTTGAGATGTTGTGACATGTCATGTTGATATTGTTGACTTAAGGCATGTAAATATTTTGTTAGATATAAAGTGAATTATGGGACGTACTTAATGATTTGTCGACTCTATTAAGTTTGAAATTCTGCTACTTCTGATAAGTTGAATTTGAGATTTTATGGTATGTAATTAGTACGTTGAATATTGTGGAACCACTGATGGTTTATATTTAGTATGTATGCTATATGTTACGGGATCATCTAATGTTTGAATTTAATGTTTTGTGAAGGTATGCTCAAGTTGGAATCCGTTGCTATTTCTAATAAGCTTGAAATATTTGATTATAGGCCTATTTATTTGTATTTTTGGTTTAATTTAAGATTGAATTGAGTGGCGTCTCAGTTTAAGTGCTATCCTGAGTGGGGGGCATGTAATGTCACTCTTGAAGAAGCTCTTAAGATGTTATCGATGGTAGGGATGCCATAGGGTGGGTTGGGCCCGGACTAGATCTGGAAAGACAATTGGGCAGTATCGATCGACGGTGGCTAGTCTCCCGGGTAGTACCCACTTAAAATCCTAACTTGCAGATATTTAGAGATAGCTGTCTAGGAGTGGAGGGATCTGGCATGCGGCTGGCAATGCCACATGTCCTACTGAGCCGAGTGCTTGGGTACTAAGCTAAGTGCTTGGATAACGAAGAAATAAGGGAAACTTGCACATGTTGTATTTGTATTCTATTTTACTTGTTATGTTTTGTTCTGGGAGAATAAGGTCAAATTTGCCTACAATCTGTTGAAATTTGTATGACATATGTTATGTTATATCATTACTTCGTGTCATAAGTTATTACATGTTCGTTACTTGAATATTAATACCTTGTTTATTGATAGTTTTACTTTCAATAGTTTTCCATGACTTCTTGTTGCACAGTCCCTCACTAAGTCCTTAGGACCTACACCCTTCTGTTGTTTCTTGTTCCCTTCCCAAATAGGACTTGATAGAGGTTTGAGGACTCGAGGCTTGCCTGAGTTGTGGATGTATTTCACTTTGTAATAGATTAGGTGTTGTGTATGTGTGTGTATATATATATGTATATATATTTACGGACTTGACTAAGGTTACACCTAATTAGGATGCTTAGATTTTTGGTTGCTTTGTAAATGGTTAAGTTTGACTTTACCTTTTGATATGTACATATTTGCACACCTTGGGTCAATTCTTTGGGTTTACTTTCGCCGTTACCTTTTAAGGTGGTGGATTTTGGTATCTTTTAGTTAACTTACGAATTATACTTTTAGTTAAGTAAGCTTGACATTATCTTCTTATGGATGTGTGTCCACATGCCTTGGGTTTACTAAAATGTAATAGTAAGTTGCAATGAATGGTTTTTAGGTTGTTATGTAACTACCTAAACTAAATATTTTGGAGGTGCGTATTTCGTTTGAATTATTGTGAATAAAATTGGAGTAGCATCTCAACCAGAAGCAGGCACTTCCCAGGTGGGGTGCTACATTATTGTTTAATATGCATATTTTCATTAGCCTTTTCAATTCTATATATATTTTAATATTATTATAATGCAGTGTATTTTTTTCATTTCATATTTACAAAATCTTTAATGATTATTTTATTACATTTCGAAAAAATTTCGTTATTGTATATAAATATTTCATACTAAAATATCATTATTCTTATAAAATCCTATTTTTATGTCGCTTCTAAATGGAGATACAGTCTTTTTGAAAAGTCAGTGAATTTGAAGAGTTCTATGCTCCAGAATATGTTTGCCTAAAGTAAAAGCTCTCAATCTTCTGCAAGTAATTTTTTGTGTTCATTTGACTATGAGAGTTAGTATTTATAGTGATTAATTCCTTAGTGGACTTTCCTATTGGGTCTAAATGTTCATCTTGGTTGACTTGATTATTGAGTCTTCTGTCCTTTTACTTATTATTTATTTAATGGACACTTCAATTAATTTTTACGTTTTTACCTTTAGAACTTAATTTGTCATACCATATTTAATTTAAATGTAATTCCTCCCAATCATTTTAACATTTTTTTCTTTCAGTCATATGTTAATCATTATAAAAATAGATACATCTACCAATCATTCTACCTATATATATGCATTTATAATCTATGCTATTGTAAAAAGAAACCTCTTTTATCTCTAAAATGAAAGTTATTATACCAATTTTCTAATATATCAAATTTACCCTCTTACTTACCCCTATATATTAAATAAAATTTATATATTCAAATAACCATCATGTATTCATAAACTTCTCTTTTCTAAGGTAAGCTATATTTTTTAATAATTTTTTCTTTAGTACTATGAAAATTTTATTTTATGTGGCTTTCATCTTCATAATCATGTAAATTATAGATATATATATATATATTTTAGATGCTTGTTAAATTTTAATATATAAATTTAAGAATATAAACAACTAATATGTATTATTCAAAAAAAATTATGCGCACAAAAACTACGTGCAAATGATTGTTATTGTAGTTAAATAAATAAATAAATATAAAAAATAAAATCAGAACTAGAAGTCCTAATAGAATTCATTATAAAAAATTTAAAGTATAAAATTAAAATAGAAAATACTTTAGTATAAAAATTTCTTAAAAGCCAATTCAACGTATTCTCCCACTCCCATTGGCCACTTTCCCAACCCAAACCCACAATCCAGCACCCACCCCGCCACCAACCGCTTGTCGACCCCAAATCCCAGTTGGTATCACGTCCCAACTTTAATTCCGCAATTTTTGTAACATCAAAATATTAATATATTTTATGTAATATATAATACATTAATATAAGTAATTATTTACAAATCTGGAAATCTCAGTCCCGGCTTTGTAATATTAATATCAATATCATTTAATATAAAATATTAATATAATAATTATCGCATCCAATATTTTAAAAATTAAATAAATATAGTAGCATTTTAATAAAAAAAATATTACTAAATCATATGTCATTTTTATTAAAAATCTTAATTAAATAATTAATACGAATAAAAAATACCAATTAAAACTATGAATACAAAAAATAAAATGAATAAATAGGAATTTATTACAAAATACAATAAAATTAAATTTTAATATCAAAATTAGTAATAATGAAAAACTCACCAACTTCAATTAACATATCAAAAGTTAAAAAGTACCCGTTTCCAAATAATTATTTTCTTCTTACGATAAAATCTATACTATTATGATTTTTTTTTTTTTTTTTGGGTATATCTAAAGTGGAAGATATCTTTAGTTCTTTTACATAATTGTCCTTTAACTCTTTTTAAAATTTGAAAAAAAAAAATAATATCTATACTATATAAAAACAAAAAGGCCCTTTACACACTCATAATGGCGATTACGACATGCTACACCAAAATTTGCTTTATCAATTATACTCTTAAATTTTCAACTTAATTTCCAAAATGAATTTTATCACTTGATTTAAAATTAAAAAACACAAATAATATGGTAAAAAAATAAAAAAAAAATTTATGGAATGTGTAGGTAGATATATTTAATAATTTTGAACTTTTGAGTAGAAATTATTTATTAAATATAAGTTTATATCAATGGATAATTAATATTATATGCTATTGAATGTGATTATTGTTAAAATTATGTTGTTAATATATACTATAAAAAATTGAATACTTTTGCATTTATCAATAAAATTAGCATTAACAATATAATAAACTAACATGCATACAAGGATGGCTTGCAAATGATTAGTGGAGGATAAAAATGAAAGTTATGAATATTTTAGGTAGTTGTAACACCAAATTTTCTTTTTTCAAATTTAGCTTTACAACCACTTTTAAACACACTACTTAATAAAGGTCTATAATTTTAAATATCATAAGTATTATCAAAAAATAATTAGAAATATTATTTTTGCATCGACACATTTATAACCATGATATTTCTAAAAAAGCAATAAATAAATTTTTTTAGTGATATATTTATGATATTTACAAGCAATATTTTTGGATTGGATTATGTTGTTCATTATTTTAATCTAAATGTTAAAAAAAAAAACTTATTGGGAATTTGTTTTCAAGTAGATTAGTAATCTATTTTTTTCATTCCTATTTAATTAATTAAAATTATTTTAACATAGTAGTATTTTAAACAATGCAATTTATACTTTCTTGATCGAATTCTTGGGTTGTCATCTTTCTTTTTTTATTGAGTAAATTTGTATTTTCCTAATTTAATTAATTATAATTTTTTTATTCTTAAAAAAAGATAATTTCCCCTTTATATAAAAGAAATATTGGCGTGAAAACGGCATGTAAAGATTGCTTATTGCTATTACCATATAATAATCCCACTTTACGTGCTTGCCATAACCCCCAAGCGTCGCCTGCCAAAAGAGGGGGACGAACCTATTCAACATTAAACCCCATATCCCACATCCCAACCCTTCCACTCAGATTGAAAGTTGGGATATCCTCTCCGACTTTAATTAAAAATAAATAAATATAATTTAAAAAAATATCATGACTTATTGGTTTGACTTCAATTAAAAATTAATAAAAATAAAAACATTAAAAGTTATAAACTTAAAAAATTATTTTAAGGTGATTAGTACTCCAAATCTGAACTCTTGCCATAATATATATATATATATATATATATGATAATTTTATAATCAAATTTAAGATAATAGGAACCCCAAATCTCGGCTATTTTGATAATAAAATAAATTAAAAAATTATATTAAATATACAATATAATCCTAGGTTATATTCTAAACTTTATATTATATATATCACAAGAATTATTATTTTAACTAATAAAAATAACATGAAAAAATTGTTAAAAGTTAGGACTTCGCTATAATTAAATAGTTGTCAAGTGACCTTTGTCCCAATGGCATAAGTTTCACATATAAAATGTGAGACAATAATGGACTCTTGGTTTGTGTGTGTAAAAGTAATAAATAGATTATAATTAAACAATTAATAAAAATTGAAAAACAAAGTAAAAATTATAATTAAAAGAAAAACTATATATTAAAATTATGAAGATACAAAATTTAGTATTGACTTTAATTAAAATTATAGAATTTGATCACCACAAGAAAACACTTCTTCACTAATGAAAAATTTGCGACAAAGAGGGTTTCATCACAATTCGAAGACAGTTGTAATGGATTTTTTATGGATTACTAACTAACTTAATAAAATAAGCAAAAATATATAGTAGTTATGATATTTGTGACGGATATGAAGAGTATATGTTGATATGAAGAGCTCATCATGATGCCTTTTACTTTGTATTTGTAATGGATATGAAGAGTATTTGTGATGGATATTTTATTGTAATAGCAAAAATACATATTAGTTATGATATTTGCGACGGATATGTAGAGGATATGAAGAGTATGTTAGTGATGTATATGAAGAGTATTTGTGACAATCCGTGATGGAAATTTCATCACAAAATTAGTTATGTGATGCCTTTTACTTTCATCACAAAATTAATCAGTGACAAATTATATACTAACGAATTTATGAAATTAGTCCATCTAAATTTAATGAAACCTATTGTAACACCCCTAAAATTTGGTATTTTGAAAAATAAGAACAAAGAAAATCAAGATTTTTATTGGTTGGATTTTGGGGCTCAAAAAATAAATGAAAAGCACTTGATTGCAAAAATTTTGAAATTTTGGGGCCAAAGAGAAAATAAACAAGACTTGATTGGATCACATTTTCAAAGTTTTGGGGGTTGCATGGCTAATTTTCTTGGTGAAATGGGTCAATTTTTAGGCACTCAACATTTATGTGGCTCAATTGAAGAATCAACATCTTGGAGGACCCAATTGGAACCCAAGCAAACTTTATGGGGGCCAAAACCTAATTTTTGAAAGTATATTTATATGTAGCAAGGTAGCCCCCCTTTCTTCTCCACTTTCACCTTGCACCATCGTCTTCACCAACCTTCCCTTCACCGGCGATTTTTTTGGCCAGTCCGAAATTAGCCAAACCCAACCAACCATTCCCTTCTCCCTACCCCGGCGAACTCAACCATGCTCGAAACTCCCACAATCGATTGATGGAGCAACCAAAAAATGGAGCTCGGAGAAGACACATGGCGGTGGTGATAGGTTTCCACCTTCCGACGGCTGAAGCTTCGGTCTAAGAGATGGGTCGTGATGGGTTTAGCTCAAAGAGCATCCAGGTGCCCTCAATTTCCCAAGCCAGCTAGCAACGGAGTAGAATTGGAGCGTGGTGGCACGCAGCGGCATTGAGCAAATCAGTGAAATTTTTCAGCCAATTGAAGGCTTTTCCGGCGGGATTTGATAAAATTATTTGGGGCATTTGCTTAATTGAGGTGAGAACCTTTGATTGGTGGTGGAGTTACTCATCTCCAGCGGCGGCGGTGCAACGGTGGTCTGAGGACAGTTTCTTCCTCTCATCATGGTGATTGCGGTGGTGCTTTCAGTTCGTGAATTCGAGGTTTTGATTGAATAATATTAGATAATGATCGATATTGGGTTTAAGGTTTCCTGTATCGTCTTGATCCATTTAAAGTTCTTGTATTTTGGATGAAATGATTTTAAAGTGTATCTAGCAATGAGAATATAATATGCATGGATATTGTTTGGATTCTTGGACCCAGATCTAATCTTAAATTTGGGATTTGTTGAATTTATTGAGTGAGAGAAACCCTAATTTTGTGGATTTATGGAATTTGAGACCTAAGTGGAAATAATCGGGATAATTAAGATGTTTGAACCATTTATTTTGATTTGGGATACCGATGTAAGGCTAAAAATATGTAATTAAGGACTAGTTTATGTTTCGTTATTAGACTTGATATGAAAATTGGGATTATTTTGGCAATAATGACTTCATTAGCCATTTTGGACCAATAGTACCATTTAAGATTTTAAATTGCCATATTAATCGATTAATTAGTGATTTTAGGCTATTAACGGCAAGATTGTAATTATTGGAGATTAATAAGGATTTTAATCGTGGATTTATTCTTATGATTAGGTGACAAATAAGTAGGTCCAGCAGACCAGAAGACTGTCGATTGTGGTTGCAATTTTGTGAGACTACGGAGGTGAGGGTTTGCCAACCCAACACTTCTTTTACTTATCTGTTATTACCGAAGCAAATATGACCCTCGTAGATATTATAGTGTTAATAGCATAATTATTATGTTATTTTACGGGATTTTTGGAACTGAACTTTAAAATATTATATTAATCGTATGACAATTGATATTATATAAATGATTTAATTATTATTTAAAAGACGATATAAGTATTTTGACATTTAGTACGTTCTTTTGAAATAAGTGACGACAAGGAGCTGGGATTTGCAGGACATTAGAATAGGGATAACATTTTCTATGAAAAGTTAAGGTGAGGGTCTAACTTGTTTGTTCTTCTGGGAAACGAACTATCTTCATTATTCATTATTCTTTATGCCTATTCATTTGTACTTGGTTATGCTCGTCCTGGTGTCATTCTCTATTTGTTTATTTGTTGTGTTGATTGTACTCGTTCTTGTACCTAAAATTCCTATTGTGTTATTTGTTTCTGTTCCATATACTCTACAGCATTGCCAGCTTTCCCCTTTTCTGTGTTGATATTTTAGGTCTTGCCGACCACTTCTGTTTCATTCTACTAGTTGAAACATTTTGAATACTATTATATGCCCTTGATGGCTAATGTTTATGGATTATAATGTTACATTTGGTTCCACAAAAATATTTCTGATTAGTTATTTGAATATGTATCATCTGTTCGTATTATGTCTGAGTCACCTTGAGGATGTTCTTGGGGGCTTACTGCCTGATGGGACGCCACGGTGTGGGATGGGCTCGGGGCTAGGTTTGGAAAGACAATCGGGCAGTATGAATCGATGGTGGCTGGTCTCCCGGCTAGTACCCAGTTAAGATCCTGACTTGTGGATAATTGGAGGTACCTGTCTAATAATGTGGCGGGATATGACATAAGGCTGGAAATGCTAACAGCAAGCCGAGTGCTTGGGAAATGTTGTGATATGGGAAATCTATTATGATTATTGTACTCCACGTATCGTTTATTACCATTTATGTTCTGTTATGGGAGAAATAAGGACGAAATTGCCAATAGTTTGTTAAATTCGGTATGACCTGTGCTATGTTGCATCATTGCTTCCTATTGTAAAGTCTTGTTTGTTGTTGAATCTGTTTATCAATTGTTGTACCTTTGACATTTTTCTTTGTCTATTTGTTATATCCTCCCCCCCCCCTCTTTTTTTTTGTCTTTTATTCCCTTCCCAAACAGGACTGGATTAACTGAGGGCTCGAGGCTTGCCCGAGGAAAGACTTATTTTGTAATAGATTAAGTATTATGGATGTATATATGGACTATACCTAATCATCCCTTAGGCTTGAGTTTATTATATAATGTTTAAGTTTGAACTTTAGACTTTTGATATGTATGTATTATGCACTCTGAATAATCTTTCGGGTTTAGGAATGAGCTGCTATCTTTTGAGACTTGTTAAATTGTGGCTGCTTGGTTATCTCATAAATTATTATTTAAGTTTGAACTAGTGACACCCTACCTTAGGGATCACCCTGGGTAGGGCACCATAGAATTTGATGTGTCAAATAACTAGGAACCACACTAACAAACTATTAAATGTGTCCAATAAACTGTTAAATGTTGGGATCACATTATATAATTTGATGTGTTATATATGATATTTTTTTAATTTTAAAAGTCATTTAAATTATTGAAGAATTTTATAGTTTTTAGTATTAATTTTTTTATTGATGAATTTTTTTATAAATTTTATTAGTTTTATCAAATTAGTGGATACCTGTGGATACCCATCTCCTTGCGGGAAAGTGAGAGCGGGTACTCGTCAATGTAGAGGGGTGGGCAAGGAGCCAGTCCCTACCCCACCCCACACTGTTGACACTCCTAGTAGTTTCAAATATTAGACATATAAATTAAAATCTTTTCATAGGGTTATTGTGGTGTAGTGGTTGCCATATTAATTTTTCACATTGAAAGTCCTTAGTTCAATCTTGGTTAGCAACCTTTTTTAGAGTTATTTTTTTAATTGGGATGGTGACATGAAGAAGGCATTATATGTAGTAGCTGACGTGGTTGAAATTGCCACATAAGCGTGGCGATGGGACAATTAATGCCACATATCATAAACTCTCAATTTTTATGATCATGTGAGCTACACATGCTAAATCCAGCCAATTTTTAAGCAATTTTCAAGCAATTTTCAGCCCAATGTCACCGAACTGCAAAAAATATTCTCAATATACTGAATTTCTTAAAACCGTGGACTATTTCAAAAACTGTAAATTATTAAAATCCTAAATTCCTTTTTACTTAGGAAGCCATAGCATTGCATTTTTTTTCCCGCCTGCACAACCTCCAATATATATTGGAGTAGTATTTATCAACACGAGAGAAACGATGACGCTATATGTATAATACCGTGTAATTTTGGTGGTTGTTGCTGCCTCCCTATACATTTGCAATATGTGTTGATTTACTATCTCAACTTACCATGAATATTAAAGGATGCATGTTATTTCTCAGCATGTTTCTGTTGTAATTTTTAACCCAAGCTGTAAATATGAAATTTCTGCAACAAAAAAGTGTATTGTTATTTGCACTCCAAAATTTGTTATTAGCACTCAAATTGATTTTTAGTCTATAAAAATTGATAATTATATACCTTTATTTTCAAGATATTATTTAATTTAAGTTACAATCATTCCCTTAGTGTACTATTTTTTGTCCTATTAAATATAATCTTGATTCATTCCTAGTCTTGATTCATTCTATATCAAACTTGATAGAGGACATATATTAAAATGAACGGATTATCCCATCTCCAAATTTAATCAGTTCACTGAAAATATGGCTATGAACTTCAATAGAAAAATGATAGTATCACTACAAAATAAAATATTTTCACACCTCAACTGTAGACTTGACAAATGGGTACTCGTGGGTAACCCAAGAATGGAAAATGATGGGTTGGGTAAATTTACCCATATGTAAAAATTATCCATATTTATTGGATACAAGATAGTGACCCATTACCCATGATTATGGGTAATATGTAACCCACAGGTACCCGTATTTTTATTTTTTTTTATACTTGAAGGTAAATTAATATGTAATTTTTAGTTTACATAATATTATTCAAATATTACTAATTAAATAAAACTAATAAAAAGAGGATATGAATTTTAAATATTATATTGAACAAGTATATCAAGCATTTTAGTTTTAAAAAGCACAATTTAAATGTTTAAACATCTATTGATTTTAAATTATATTAAAGTTTAAAGTTCAAATTTAAATCTCATTATATGTCAACAGTTTTTTGAGCTAAAAATTTAAACACCACTTACATATTGTTGTTATCATAGAAAAATGTGTTATATCCTCCAAATAATTTGTGAGAATTAGAGAAAAATTCAATATATATATATATATATTATGTTATTTCATATTAATTTGGACAAGTTGAGGAGGAATGTTTTCATGAGTAACAAAGTTGAAAGTGATAATTATTATATTAAAGGGTATATTTGTCTTGTAAATTAATATAAATGGGTTTGAAAAGTAAGTGGATATATTTTGGTCAATAACAATACCCTATTTAAAATGGAGTGCGATAATAAATTTTGGAGTGCAAATAACAATACCTTAAAAAAATCAACTGGTCATCTTTATATTTGTTGTTGTCGATTTATAGCAGTTTAATCGATATATCACCATTCAAATATATTGTAACATTAACTAGTATCAAATTAATTACACGAAGATGTAGCAAATTCATTCACATGTAATTTGTTCTCTCTCTTAAACTAGATAGTTGTTAGTGTCCCACATCGATGAAATAAATAAGTTGTGGTCTCTATATATAGTCTTGGGCAATCCTCACCTCTTGAACTAGCTTTTGGGGTTGAGTTAGGCCCAATGTCCATTCTTTAACATGGTATTGGAGCCACCTATTCCCGATGTTGGGTTACCCAGTATTGTTGGGCCACCCATTTCATATTATTCCACGCTCCAGATGTTCATTCCTGGGTGTGCGCGGGGTGTGTTAATGTCCCACATCGGTGAAATAAATAAGTTGTGGTTTCTATATATGGTCTTGGGCAATCCTCACCTCTTGAGCTAACTTTTGGGGTTGAGTTAGACCCAAGGTTCATTCTTTAACAATAGTCTTAATTAATATTATCTTTGTAGAGCTTCAAGTTGCTAATTAACATCTAACTTCTTGGGGTCAGCATTTAGAGCTTTTGGCATGCATATATTGATCTAATTTCTAAAACATAAAACATATTGGGTCATAAAATTACGGGTGACCTTATAGTTCTTAGTTTTTCCAGTTTACTTTTCAGGTCTTTGAGGCTGATTTTTATTGAAAATTGATAGTATTCACTTGTCGGTATCAATAGAATTTATATAATATTAAAGATAAAGTAATTCTAATAATTGTTTGTTTCATATTTTTTTTATTTATGTTTTGTTAACATACTGATATTTATCTATATTTGGACTAAGGATTTTATTGAGACAAATGCTAAGAATTTTTTTTTCATACGTCAAGTACTTGTAATTTTGGGCTTTCTACTGTCAGGTAGGCATCGTACCTACCTGATGGTTCAGAATCGTAAGATGGTTGGAGATAAATCACCGCCGTTTAATAGGTACAACATGTCAGGTTTGTGAAGACATTTTTGTCCCTGCATGGCTAAAAGGGCAGTCAAAAAGTAATCACATTTCTTAAAAAAGAAAGAAAGATGATGGCAAAAAGTAATCGCCATTCCATTTGGCGACTAATGTGATGTTGTTTTAGGAAGTCATCAAGTTAATTATTAAGTCTACAGTCTAATGTGATGTCAATTATTTAGGGTTGTCAATACGAGAAAAAAAAATTCAAAAACTCTATAAATGTTTATTAAAATATTCATGTTACTCAAACACACAATTGCTAGATTTAGTAGCCATTTAATTGTAAAAAATAAAAATAAAAAATCTCTATCTATATATATATATTAATAAAATATTTAATTATTCAAATATGATATCGCTAATTTGAGCAAGAATATTTAATTATTTTAAATGTTATAGATCTATACCATTTAAAAAATATAGATTTTATTCAAACATAAATTGGATAGATTGAGTAGCAATTTAATTGAAAAAATAGTAAAGCTTAGTGTATATATATTAAATTTAATTATTCAAACATAATTTCAATAGTTTGAGTAGTGATTAAACTTAAAAAAAGAAAATCTCTCTCTCTCTCCTCTCTCTCTCTCTCTCTCTCTATATATATATATATATATATTAAAATATTTATATTGGTGAAATAAAAAATTGCTAGACTAAAAAGCGATTTAATTGGAAAATGAATAAAAAAGTTGTGTATATATATGTAATTGTTCACATTCTGCCCAAATTAGTCACCACCTCAAGAACCGACTTTTCAAACGCATTGCTTATTATATTCAAACACATTACATTATTCAAACACATTGCTTATTATTATATTTTAAAATACTCAACATATTTTTTGATAGCGATTTTTCTTTATTTCTTTATGTAAATTATTGTAATCATTGCACATTTTTTATTATTGTATTTTATAATAATCAATTAAATTATTTTTCCGTACCTACTTGACGGTAGAAAGCTGTTAGATGGCCTTAAAGAAATCCTCACCATTAAATGCGCACGATTTGTTAGGCAGAGTAAAATACCAATATAGCCTTGCATGGAAATAAGTAATCGCTAGTTTATCTAGCAATTCTTTTGTGTCTTTCACCTCATCCTACCACTAAATATAATATTTCTTACTTAATTTCTTACTTAATGCTACGAAACACAATAAAAATTTATTTTAATTAGTATAATATTAAATAAATAGCAAAAACTAGCTAATTGCCATTTGATATGGCAACTAGTATATATAATATAACATGAATATAATTTAGTGAATATAATAAAATTTAAATAAAAGAAAAAGCAAGTAAAATCGCTAGTAGCAATAGAATTTAGTGAATATAATTTAAATAAAAGAAAAGGCAAGTAAAATAACTAGTAGCAATAGCGATTAGTTGAATAGTCGCTGCCCAAGGATTAAAAAAAAGTTAAACTTTTCCATAAATAATCGCTATTAGCTATGGCAATTAGTAAGGAGACCCAAATGGTTTTGTATAAATAAATTGATGTCAGATATAAATAATTGCTATTTTTTATTGTGTATTATAATTTCATTTAAGAGATTTTTTTGTAGCATTTTCGTCACTGTGTTTTGTGGTCATTTAATAAGTCACTACATGTAATTTTTGTGACATGGTAGCCCTGTCATTTGATGAACTTTTGTGATATTTTAACATATAACTTTTAATTCATTTCTTCTTGCATTGTATTAATGCCAAAAAAAATAAAATAATCATGATATTCATACCGTTAGCTGCACCCACCTAGATGACACTTATTAAAAATGCCATTATATGCTACACCCACCTACACTTCTTAGAAATGCCATTTTATGCTGCACCCACCTACATGACACTTCTTAAAAATGACACTTCTTAAAAATACTATTATATGAATAACATGAATATAATTTAGTGAATATAATAAAATTTAAATAAAAGAAAAAAGCAAGTAAAATGGCAATTATTTGTAGTAGGAAACACATGTAATTAATATTTATTTTTTTTGTTAGGAAACATAAATAAATAAATTGTAATGAATACAATATTTTTTAAATAAAAGAAATAAAATTAGTAATGGCAAACTAAATATAATATTGTTATGTAACACAATAAAAAATTTATTGTAATTATAAATAGCGAAAACCAACTAATTGCTATTTGATATGGCGACTAGTATATATAATATAACATGAATATAATTTAGTGAATATAACAAAATTTAAATAAAAGAAAAAGCAAGTAAAATCGCTAGTAGGAATAGCATTTTGTGAATATAATAAAATTTAAATAAAAGAAAAAGCAAGAAAAATCGCTAGTAGCAATAGCGATAAATTGGATAGTCGCTGCCCAAGGATTAAAAAAAAAAATCACCTTTTCCATAAATAATCACTATTAGCTATGGCGATTAGTTAGGAGGCCAAAATGGTTTTGTATAAATAAATCGCAGTCAGATATAAATAATCGCTATTTTTTATTGTGTATTATAATTTCATTTAAGAGATTTTTTGTGGCATCATTTAATAAGTCACTACATGTAATTTTTGTGGTATGGCAGCCTTGTCATTTAATGAACTTTTTGTGATATTTTAACATATAATTTTTAATTCATTTCTTCTTGCATTGTACTAATGCCAAAAAAAATAAAATAATGATATTCATACCTTTAGTTGCACCCAAATAAAATAAAGTAATGACAAACTAAATATAATATTTCTTAATGCTAGGAAACACATGTTGGAAGGCATCATAAATTAAAAATAATCATTACAACTAAAAGACACAAACAAAAAGACTAATAGCCTATTTGGTTTTTTTTCTCAAATCCACTTTTTCGTTTTTCTATTGTTCTACAAATAAAACCATCATCTTTTATAATTTTTTATCTCTCTCCACTTCTAATCTATTAAAATCAATATAATCATTATATTTTCGACATTTTATCCAAATATAAACACATTTTCAAGTCATTTCCACTAACTAACTTTTCAAATTTTAGAAACTATGGGTTTGTTTGTTTACAAACTCCCAATAAATTTTTTAACTCTCAAAACTTAAACAAACAAACAAATAGTACGACTTGGATTGGTTGTGTTTTCATTCTCATTTTTTGTTTTCATTGTTTTAGAATGCGTTTTCATTTTATTATTGTTTTGCATGTGGAAATGAAAATATGATTTGTTGTGAATTGTGAAAATTTTGAAAAAATATAGATTGAAAATAATCTTTTAATATAATAATGTTAAATATTTTAATGTAATAGTATTAATTATTATTGTTTAATTGATTGTGGGCCTCATTTTTTCGAAAAGATGGAAAAATAAATAACTATTTAACAAGTTAGTTGATGATGATGTGATGAAAAATTAATATTAAATTATATGTGGGTCCCGTTGTCTTGGAATGATGGAAAAATTAATATTTAATTAGTTGGTGGGCTTTAATTATTTTTAAATTAGTAGGTATTATAGGTATTTTATAAGTATAAAAATAAAAATGGATGGTGTTTTCATTGAGAATGGCACAGAAAATGGAGTTTTCTATTTTCGAAATAGTGTAAAATGAGAAAATAGTTGTCTAGAACAAAATCAATCCGGCAATATATATTCTATAATCCCACTCCTGAAGTACAATTTTTTTACCGAAAAAATCCCCATTATTCACACTCCCAATACATTTCTCAAGGCTCCAATCAATTGTCTCATTATTACAGACATATATACATACTACAACTCATGCAATTTATATATACACATATATAAATAATTTTAAAATACTCATTTACCCCACAAATCCAACTAAAAAGTCAATAATGTGACACATTGTCCCCCCTCATAACACAAATAAACAAACTATTTTCTCCCATGGGAGCTCTACCTACCTTTCAAAACACAAACAAACAACCACCATATTCCCCAATCCCAGTTCTCAAAATACATTCTCCCAAAAAAATTTGGGAGAATGCCCCAATTCACATCCAAACGAAGCATGTGTCTATGGAAATGGAGATTGAAAATGGAAATAAGAAGTATATTTGTTAATAATATTTAAAAGAAAGGAATTTGGAACATAGAAAGACTAAATCCTTTGTGGCTATTATTTATGGCAATACGCTATGTCAGAAGCACCGTACCTCACCAAGCATCCTAGGTAGCTATGCAATTAATATGGATCGTCCTTGCTTTGGTATCATGTCAGTTCAATTGTGTCATTTTTTGTTCCGTTTTGCGTGCTCCATGGGATGAGGTGATTACATTGATGGTGGGAGTACTGTGTCATTTTTTGTTCCGTTTTGCGTGCTCCATAGGATGAGGTGATTACATTGATGGTGGGAGTACTGAGAAAATGTTCGGTGAACTACCCAAATCCAAATTGCTAACTATTGAATCACCAATATTTTAGTACTTTATTATTATTATTATTATTATTATTATTATTATTATTATTATTATTACTTCTACAATTTATATTTATATTATATATATATTAGATTATTGTATGAATATTATTATATTATATATTTTTATAATTATTTTTTTATTATAATTATTTTATTATTATATTATATTATATATTACATATATATATATGAAGCACGTGTGAATAGTGCATTTGACGGGTGTAGTTTTTTTACTTTTTTTTTTCTTGTTGCGAAACGGCATTGTTTTGAGAAATGAGTGCTTTTTTTTGTTAGCAAAATGCAATTTTTGCTTTGTTGGTTGTTATACATTTCGTTTTTGTTGGTTTAGGTAGTGGACCCTTGCAATCGGTCATAAAGAATTTTGTGATATTTTTTCTAATTTATTTGTGTTGTTGGGGCCCGCCCACATGGCTAGATGGAAAAGATGTAATTTAAAATAATAATATAAAAAAATATTTTTATTTCATTATTTCTAAATATAATAGAAAATTAATATAATTTAAAAGAATAATTTCTATTTCTAAAAAAATTGTTTATTTAAAATATATTTTAAAATTATATCTAAATATTAATTTGGAACAAGCATGGAAATTTTAAAATTTATAATTTTCAAATAGTTAAATTTAGAAATGACCTGTTTAATAAATATGATTTAAAATCCAATTTTTTTTATTAAATTTTCAAATTTTAATAAAAATCGCACTTTTGGTCCCATAACTTATGATTCATCAACCCCCCCCCCCCCAAAAAAAAATCCTGTTAATTAAAATATAATTTAAATTTAGGAACGACTCGAGCAGTAATCAGAAATCAAAATTACTAGTTTGAGAGAGAGAGAGAGAGAGAGAGAGAGAGTGTTACTAATGTTTGTTCTGCTACATATGATGATGAATATCTTTTTCTGCTACTAATATATATGCATTTGTGTTGGGACAAAAAGCCAACGGATCTAAATTATGTATTGTATATTGGATCGGTTTAAATCAGTTAGACTTTTATTCTAAATCCGATCGAATCCAATCCATTTTAAATTGGTTTGGCTTGGAAGGATTAATTCAATTTTTCAATTTAAATTTTTAATTGAAATACTTGACAAGTTACTATTCATAACTAAACTAGTGTAATCAATTAATTTGTAAATTTCGTTTAGCTATCATATCACACTGATCTTATGGAATTGAGTTAAACTATGTAAAAACACACAACTATAAAATTATAAGTCCACAATAGTTATTAATTCCTATGTATTTGATTCTTGAAAGTAAAAAAATCCCATGTTTATTTTATTTTAATTTAATTGTATATTTTACAATTAATATATATATATATATATATTATTAGTATATAAATTTTGGTTTTGTTTGGATTGAATTGGTTTTTTAGACTAAACCAAAAATCGATCCAATTAGAGTGGTTTTAAAAAAACAAATCCAATTCTCATCATTGCATTAGTTTGGATTGGATCGATTTTATGTAAAATTGAAGGTTTTGTTTGGTTATATTGTAGCGTTTGTTTTGTGAGAACAAGTTTTCAGAACTAGATTGGGGAATGTGCCAAATATTTGTTTCTGTTTTGTGAAAACATGAAAATAGTTTGTAAAAGAAATTCTTTGTTTGGGATGTTTTATGGAAGATAAATTTTATTGTAGATGTTAAGTTTTTTTTTTTATTAGGACCGTACAGAGAAATTGTTTTTATAATATATGTATCTATATTTATAGATGAATGATTGGGGTATGTATATATGTATTCTTAATATTTGGTATAGGATTGTAAGGAAACTAATAGTTAAATTATTAATCAGGAATTGTTGTATCATATATTCTCATGTTTGGAAAAGAATTATTTAATTTAGTTTTTTTAAATACTTTTGAATATTACAAAAACATTTACACAATAAATTCTTTAATGTCTAAAGTTTAAAAAATTGAATATTTATTTCATTTAATTTAGGAATATTTTACATTTAAATTTATAAAAATTATTGAAAATTTTTATGATAATTTTACCAACTACATTAATTAATATCATTAAATAAAGATAAAAAATCAATTAAAATTAAAAATTAATTGCAATTTTATTAGTTCTCTGTATAATTTAAAATTATTAGAATATAAAATATAATTTAAATTTAGAAATGATTTGTTAATAAAAAAATAGAATCTTACTAATGTTTGTTCTGCTATATATGATGATGAATATCTTTTTTTGCTACTAATATATATATATATATATATATATGCGTTTGTGTTGGTAGTCCTTTTATTTTTAAATTGATAAATGTGTATATCAGTCTCCAAGTTACATCAATAATATATGCATGACTAATAATTTTGGCCATGAAAGTGTTCTGTTATAAAAACTTTTAATATTAAGAGGCAAAGAAAACAAAATAACAATTTGATTATTCTGCAGATTGAAGAGATATTTTTATGTACAATTGAAAGCTTTGTTTGGTTATATTTTCAACGTTTGTTTGTGAGAACATGTTTTTAGAATTCGTTCAGGGAATGTGCCAAGTATTTGTTTTCGTTTTGAGAAAACGTGAAAAATAGTTTGTAAAAGAAATTGTTTGTTTGGAATGTTTTATGGGAGATAAATTTTATTGTAAATGTTAAGTCATTTTTTTTATTAGGACTATAAAGAGAAATTGATTTTATAATATATATATATATATATATATATAGATAGATAGATAGATAGATAGATAGATGGATGATTGATGTATGTATATATGTATTCTTAATAATTAGTATAAGACTGTAAGGAAATGATTGTAGATAATTTAATTAATAAATTAAATTGAAATGTTCTTTTAAATTAATCTAATTATATTATGTAATATTTGAAAGAAACTATTTATAAATATAATTAGAAAATAATTTTATTGTAGTAGAAATTAATAGTTAAAATTATTTATTAGGAATTACTGTATCATATATTTGCTGAAATGTGACTACTTAGATCATCCGAACATAAGTTTGCAAGCAAAGCAAAGACTATTTAATGGGGACATTATTAACAGCCGCTCCCAATAAAAATATATATAATCTTTTATATTACTATTTTTGGGCATATAATTTTATGGCTCACCATCTATAATTTTATAATTAAACTGTTAACAAAAAGGGGGTGCAATTTGGGTTGATTGGGTGGGTTCGGGTTGGGTTGAAGTAGGAGTATAACATTAATTTTCTTAATCCAAATCCAACCCAACCTGATGACAACCTGAAAGTGCTCAATCATAACCCAACCTTATTCATATTAGGTCACAATCAGGTTAACCTAATTTTTAAAATAATTATTTTGAATATTTGTTTTAATTTTTAGAATTTTTTTGGTATTTTTATTTTTTAATTTTTGGGTCTTTTGTGTCGATTAAATTATCTCTTTTAACTTTTTAAAATTAATGCCATTATTTTTTAACTTTATATTGATTCAGTTAAGAAATAAATAAATTAATAAAAATATATCATCAACCAAATAAGTAAAATAAATATTTTAAATTATCACATAATTTATTATAAAAGCTTGCTTAAGTCTTTTGAATTTTTTTATAACCTTTCAATAGAAAGGATTTTTATCTATTTATATATACAAAATCTTGCATTGTATAAGGCCTGAGAAAAACTTTTAGAACAATTTAGTAATTAAAACAGTGTTTTGTTAACTCTTTGAAGTACAATTTTCATGTCCATTTGGATACAAAAATAACAATTATAAGTAATTTAAATTTGTAATAATTCATCCTATATGGAAAATAAATAAGACCAAAAAATGCCAAAGTAGTTATTTTGAAATTGCTAAAGTTTAGATTTTCAAGATTTATTTTGTTATTTTATATTTTTACTCTTGATAAAATTTAAATTTTATTTGTTTAACTCGAATTGGGTTGAGTTGGTTTGGGTAGGTTCAGGTTGCTGTGTGACTCGCAATCAAATTTTGGGTTGTTTGTGTAACCTAAAATTCAACCCAACCCAACCCACTTTCTTCGGGTTCTTATTCGTGTCAATCTAGTTGTATCCGGACCCAAAATGGGTCAACACAAATCCAAATTTTTCGTGTTGAACTCGTGTCATATTAAAAATTGTCACTCCTATAACAAATAAACAAAACATTGGATATGATGGCAACTTAATATCAAACTTATTTAAATTTGTGTATTATTAAATTTGACAGTTGTTCCTTTACATGTTTTTGTTTACCAAATTTTACTTTATAGCTTCTTCTATTGAACTGATTACTTCAAGTTTTAGAATTTTAATAGCATTAGTTCATTATTGATAGCAACTCCTACTTTGATGCTACTAGTTTAAAACTCTATGGTTAACCATATATTCCTAAGTTATTTCTTAAGGTTAATTTTTAAGTAATATTTTTCACTTTTTTCCTATGTGATTTATTTATATTCTCTTTTATTAATCTTAATTTATGTTGTTGTCCTTAATTTATCAACATTTCTTCTTTATATTTTCTATATATTTGTTTTATATAAGTTATACTGGAAAATCATCAAATTAAATAAAACTTTCATTTAGTCTATCTTTCTTTTAATTATTTAAGAAATAATTTCAATATAATTTTTTTAGAAGTATGAATTTTATATAATCGACGCATTTAAAAATAGACTTTGATCAGATACTGAATTAAATTATTATTCTTTAAAAAAAAATCAAAGATTATATATAGTATAAACAGATATATTTAATTAATTTAAAAAATAAATGATCAAAGATTACATATAGTATAAACATATATATTTAATAAGTGAAACAGGCACGACACCGAGCCTTCCGGGTGCCCTTTTCACCAGCAATATAAAAGCAGCAACATATTACAAGCGTGCGTGTTATGTATTTATACCTCATAGTAATAATATTTTGGAGTCTCAATTGGTTAGAGCAACTTGTTTTTGAGTTAACCAAAAGGTTAATTACAATAAATACAATTTTTTTAATTTTTTGTTAGTTTCTATATCGTACTTAAAAACATCCGGTCATAAAATTTTATTCTATGTATAAAATGTAACACTTGTGACTTAATTTAGATTTTTTTTTCCTGATTAAATTGCCATACAAGTTAGGGGTGGTAATTTCCAACACGACATTATAATCTGACATGAGTTCGACCTGAAAAAATTGGGTTTGGGTTGATTTTATTTTGGGTCCTGGTCCAATAAGGTCGACAAGAATAAGAACCCAAAGAAAATGGGATAGGTTGGATTGAATTTCAAGTTACACGAATAACTCGAAATTTGATTGTGGATCATACGACAATCCGAACCAAGTCGGCTAAAATTTTGATGAAACCTACGTACGAATAAATAAAAACTATTTGATCCAAACAATCCATGAAGAGAATACCTACAATTGCTTAGAAGATATTCTTTGTGAATCACAAATAAATATCGTGTTGCTATGTAAGGTATTCCCCTTAGTGCTTTTTGAATTTTCCACAAAGAAACTTTGCCTCTTTTCTGTAATATTATGTAACACCCCATCCAGGAGGTGCTTGCTTCAGATCGAGGTGCTACTCCAATCAAATTTTTTAAAACCAATTATACCCAATTACACTCCCCAAAATTTTCAACCTAAGGAATTTTGTAATTTAAAATTCAAGCTAGTTATGCTGAAAATGACAAGCAAAACCCAAGTTCTCATAACAAGTCACAATTTCTCAAAGGCCCATAATTTAACTTACATATCTACATCATTCATCAAGAACTCCAACCTGTCACACTTCGTAGAAGAAAATACACTAACTTATAACTTATGCCTCATTTTACATTACAACTATAACATCTTGCAACCTTACCATTTTAGATGCCGTGATAACAATATCTACACTATACCAAAAGGTAGCCCCAGGCTCAGGGTGCCTTCTACACTTCAATCTAGCCAAAGAACACAAAGAGGGTGAGTCCGAATGGCTCAGTGAGGCAAGCATCTGCATGTATGGAGGAATCAGAATGAAATGGAATGCGATATACATTTACAAGAAGAATATTCATTCTGAATCCAAATAACTAAAAATACAAGTTACGATAACTGGATTTGAAGATTTGAAAGAGTTTACAAAATCTATGAACTAAAACTAAAAAGTAGTATTTCTTGTACAACACTTTAAAGGCTAACTTAATGCCGTCCCATATTGGCGAAGAGTTGTTTTACATTTAAATAAATTTCACAGAAAATTCCAGAACTCATAGACATGATTAGATTTAATGAAACTCGGTGAACAAAATTGTTTCATGAAATATTCAGCTTTCAAAATCCAAGATTTTGATCAGTTTTATAAAATACACTAGATAAGAACATTATACAAAACTAATGGAATAAGCATATTTTACATGTACGACCGTGTAACGGCCTTCCCTTTTATTCTTCCCAGTTGTGTATAAATGATTTGATTGTAAAACGGCTTTCCCCCTTATACCCCCTTGATATTGTATAAACAATAAGACCATGAAACGGCCTGCCCCCTTATATTGCCTCGACACTTGTATAAATGATACGACCGTAAAATGGCCAACCCCCTTATATCGCCTTGATACTGTATAAACAATACGACCGTGAAACGGCCTGCCCCCTTATATCGCCTGGATACTTGTATAAATGATACGATCGTAAAATGACCAACCCTCTTATATCGCCTCGATACGACCGTGAAATGGCCAACCCCCTTATATCGCCCCAATGAGTGGCCAACTCGCCAAACCGCTGCAGCACGAATCAGTAAAACCGATCCTTGCTGATCAAGCCTCTCCCAAAGGTAAGATCGCAACCACACGAATTGGTAGGACCAATCCTCGCCGATCAAGCTTTAGGCCCTACTCAACCCCTGACTGCCCAAAGTTAAGATCGCAAACCAAGTAAGCCAATAACACTATTTTTATCACCAGTACAATGATATAAATCTAGGATAGTAATCCAAGCATGCCGCTAGGATTGGCACTCGGCCCAAATAGATTTTGCAAAAAAGTATCTATAAATAAATTCAATAATCAAATATGCCGACAAGGCCATACGATATCAATAAACAATTCAGGGAAGCCAACATGACCAATTAAAGCAGTAACAGATAACAAGAGTGCTGGCAAGGCTATGGATTGTACTGAACAATATTAGAAGCAAGAACTAATAAAATAAACCCTCACAGGAGTTCACGAAACAAGCAACATACGACAAACAAGATCTCAACAAATTACGAGTTTCAATACAAGAACAAGTACGGTACACAAGCATGTTGAACCCTCACAGGGGTCATTTCACAAGAATAGATAGAATCAAGGCCAGAATGATAGAGCCTCACCTTTGTAGTCTCAACATACAAATCACGATCTGCAGTTTATGAGTCAGTGGTTTCAAATTCCACATTACCTAATCCAAAATAATAGATTCAGAATTAGAATCCCCATACAATCCTGATAACCCGTAAAAATTACTATCATGCTTATCATTAATCCAAAATTAGTAACATCTCGATTAACATGATAGTTTAGGACTTAATCGTAACTATTGGCCCAAAATGGCTAATAAGGTAAATTATTGCTAAAATAATCCTGATTTCATATCAATTACAATATCATAACATAAACTAGTCCTTAATTCCTACACAATTAATCCTAATCAAATGCCACTTAGTCTCACATTACATAATCCTTAGTCAATATTTATTAATTCCCAATTTTGGCATTCAACAATGACATGTCCTGGTCCACAATTGAATATCTCTCCTTGCTTAGGGATCTCAATCACAATCACATTTATATCAATACATCCCAAATCCTATTCTTAGCATGGATACAATCTAAATTAGGAAAGTACAACATATGCATCATACATATATAACAAGGTACAACTAATTAAAGCTTAATCCTCACACTCCATAATACCCAAATTGCTTATCTAGGCCTCGGAATCACAAACCAAGAGCACCATTGTGATCGTCGGAACGAGGAGAAGAAATAGTTCTAAGGTCGCCGGAGCACCACCGGAGCGCCGCCGCCATTCGTCACCACCGAAAAATATCACAACCTAACCAAAAGCTGCATTTCAGCTCAACAAATCCAAATCCTTGATCAATTTTATCAAAAGCTGCCAGGAAAGCCTTCAATTTCTCCTTCGAACACTCAGTGCCACCAAGCTCCCAGCCACGATTTTTCTTCAATTACTTCGCCGCCGGTGTTCTGTTTGAGAAGCTGAAGTTACCAGTGAACTCCTTGAGCTAAGCCCATCAGAATGGCACCTTAGGCCCACTGTGAAAATCACTGGAAAGCCTCAGCCCTCCACCTCCGCCGTGGTCCACCTTCAAGCTTCTTTTTCTGGTGACCCGCTGGTAGTTTGCGTGTGCATGTGGTATCACTGTGAAGTTGGAAGGGAGATGAAGAAGGTTATTAGAGCAGATATGGGAAAAAGGCTATCGCAGGAGAAATCATCGAAAAAGATGGTGGTTGCAGATGGAAAAATGAGAGAGAAAGGAGAAGGAAGAAAGAAAAATGGAAGAAGAAGGAAAATGGAGAAAATCTCGCTGCCCTTTTTTTTTTTAAATCCAATTTTCATTTTTTTCAATTTAGTCCCTAAAAGTTTTAGCACTCCACAATTGAGTCCTAAAATTCGATCAATAAATCTCTTAATTTCTAAATCCCTGTTTCTGAAAATATTGAATTTCAGGGGTGTTGCATATTAGCTAAGTGATTTTGAATTGATGTCTGAATACTCTGAATTTATTCAACCCTGCCCACTCCTTACACAAAAATATGATTGCTCTGAATGGCAGTTAGTTTAGTATACTTACATTTCTGGGTGAGAACAAAGATGATATATTACATCTCGTGTTCTGCAATGTCAGGGCAAACCTGAGTTGACATTTGCATTTTAATGCACACCTCATGTTCTACAATGTCAAGACAATAGATAACATCAAACAAGTTCATAGTAAAATGACAAAATAAAATATTGTACACAAGACATAATTGTGTGCCAGTTATGGAAAATTGTGTTATATATCTGAATAAAAAGGTATAAAAAACTTTCGAGTTTTTATGACACATAAATATGAGTAGCATTTAAAAAAAAAAAAAACTTGCACTACTTAAATGGGCATTGTACAGTTTGGTTTGATTTGCACATACCATAAAATTAAATCACATTCATACAAAGAGGTAGGAACCAATTAAAGTTAAAGTACGAATTTAATATAAAATTCAAAGATAACGCTATCAAGTGGTGATAATTTATGATACAAATATATTATTTAAAAATAATAAATATAAAATGTCTCACATTTTTTATATAAAAAATAAAAGGGTGTCGCCACATGAAGTAGCGATGTCGCACCTTTGTATATATTGAAAAATTATTATTTATAAATGCAATATTCATTATTTATAATATATATATTGTTATTAAGAGTCGATTTATCTATATAATAGATATATTATACATATACCAAGATTAGTAGTGGGAAGGTGTATATATTATACATATAATGTAATTAGTGGTGGGAAGGTACCACTAGTTTGACTAGTGACACCTTCCTTTTTTGGGGTTTTTTTTTTTAGTAATATTATATTTTGTTTATATTTTTTTATTTGAACAATATTTTGCTTATATTTAAATTTTATGTTGCCAATTTGATTAGCGACACCTTCCTTTTTTGTTTTTTTTTTTTCACTTCATTAGTAATATTTTATTTTTTTTATATTTTTTTCATTTGAACAATATTTTGCTTATATTTATATTTTGTGTTTTAAAGTAACTTTTGAAATGTTTGGAATTCAATACAACTTTAAAAAATTATATTTTTAATTTTATAATTTTACATTTTACAATTAATTTTTGAAAAATTGAAAATTAACTTAAATTTCTAATTAAAAAGGTATCGCTACTTGGGATAGCAATACCTTAATTCTTAATAATATATATAAATCATGTATGTATATGTATATATATTATATTATATTATGTAATATGGTATCACTTTAGTCGCTACTACTTGCTTATTATTTTAATCCATTTTATTTATTTTTTTAGTTTATTCGCTCTCATAGTAGCAATTTCTTGCTCCAAAAAAATGATTTTTAATTTTCATGCTTTTTTAAATGATATTAGCACCACTTATTTATTACAAAATCTAATCTCTGTTTTAAAATATTTTTTCACTTCTAGAGCTATAGTAGTGATTCTTTGATTCACGGTAGCAATTTTCTATATACCAGCACCACTTATTTATCAAAAAATCCAATCTCCATTTTAAAATAATTTTTCACTTTAGTCGCTACTGATAGTAGCGATTCCTTGCTTATTTTTTTAATTCAAATATTTTTTCACTTTAGTCGCTACTCATAGTAGTGTTTTCTTGCATGTTTTTTTTAAATATATTTTTTAAATAATTTATCACAAAATCTAATCTCTATTTTAAAATCTAATTTTCACTTATTTATCACAAAATCTAATCTCCATTTAAAAATATTTTTTCACTTTAGTCGCTACTCATATTAGCGATTTCTTGCTGCACAGTAGCTATTTTCCATATATCATATTATTATTAAATGATACTAGCACCACTTATTTATCACAAAATTCAATCTCCATTTTAAAATAATTTTCACTTTAGTCGCTACTCATAGTAGCAATTCCTTGGTTATTTTTTAAATTAATTTTTAAATCAGCTAAAATTTTTAAATTAATTTTAGTCGCTATTCATAGTAGCGTTTTCTTCATATTTTTTTAAAATGATTCTAGCACCACTTATTTATCACAAAATCTAATCTCCATTTTAAAATAATTTTTCACTTTAGTTCTAATCTCCATTTTAAAAATAAATTTTCACTTTAGTCCGTACTTATAGTAACGATTACAAAATATTTTTCACTGGCGATTTCTTTCTGCACATTTTTTTAAACAAATGTGCAGCCCTCCTTAACCTGTTGATCACAACAATAACTCATTTTTACAATAGCGACTCATTGGTAAAATTTATTTTACCATTTTTTTGTGCTAATAATAAATAGTAGAGATTATTTTCTTATTATTACAATTTACAATAATCGCTAATAAAAGAAGCGAATCTTTTTTTTTTTAAATATTATAATGGCATAATCACTAATAATAGTAGCATTTTTTAATGCTAGAGATTTTTTTTTAAATATTACAATTTACAATAATCACTGTTAATAGTAGCAATTCTTTTTGTTTTTTAGTATTACAATTTACAAATTTTTTTTTTAGTCGCTAATTATATTAGCGATTCTTTTTTCTTTTTATGAATCTACACAATAGTAGCTAATACCGATTCTTTTTTTATTTTATGAATATAATAAATTGTAGCATTTTTTTAATATTATAATTTACACAATAATAGCTAATAATAGTAGCCATTCTTTTTTTTTTTATTATTGTAGTATTTTTTTTATATTACAATTACACAATAATCGCTAATAATAATAGCAATTCTCTTTTTTTTTTTTTTCAAATATTACAATATTTTCTTAATATTACAATTAATAATCGCTAATAACAGTAGCGACATATTGTTGATTTGTAGTGCAACTTCACAGAAATATTCATCAGCACATTTCAAGGGTAAAACAGTCAAATCTATTCTACCTGTCTTGTCAACATTTTGTACCAAAAATTAAATTGCAGCTTCTGATTGGTTTCTACCATCAGGTATGTACGAGGGTACCTAACGGTAGAAACCCCCTTGTAATTTTATATTTTTCTTTTTTCTTTTCTCACTAATTTCTTTAACCAAACATATCATTAAAGATTTATAAGTGTGAGAAAAATAAAGTTATTGTTTGCCATCTTGTTACCACTCACTCTCTCAATTGTTATGTGAGGAAATTAAGGTTACTTTTCAAACTTATTGACACTTCTCCATTCTCCTTTATTTGGTACTATATATGAATAAGGATCCAATTCTTCATTGACTTTCGGGCATATAATATTATATATATATATATATATATATTGCATCACTAAACAATATTTTGCATTAATGAGATTTATAGGACACCCCCCTCCCCCAAAAGAAAAAACAAAAAAATGGGAGAAGAAAGAAATGTTGCACGAATATATATACAAGCTTAAGCTAATTCACAGCGGTAATGCTTACAGGCAATACTATAGACACATAACCTAATCTATCAGAAACGAATTAAGACGTACACGCATGAACACACACAAGATCAAACTTCTCATAGACATATTTATATATATATATATATATATATATATTCATGCACACAGAATTTCAAACCCTAAATATATTTATAAAGATTAATTCCCAATTCCAGGACTCGGACCAGCTGAGTTGGGTTTAAAGCCATCTGCATGGCCTGGCGGCAGAGGCGGGGATTTGAACTCTGCTGCTACTGGGCTTGCTGTTGGTCTAAATGCACCAGCTTTCTTGCCACATGTAGTCATACTTGAGCAGTATGTGGTCAAATTTTTACCCTCTCCAACGAAGTTCTCGAAATCCTGTGTAGAAACCTTTGTGTGAGTCTGAAATACTTCATTTTTGTTGTTAAAGTACTTCAAGTTTCTTCCCTCTATAGATTGAATTTTCTGGGACAATATAATGGCAAGGAAAAACAAGGCGATGACGAGCTTTGTTCGGGCCATGGCCTGGGAGGGATTAGGGTTAAAGGGGGTAGAGAAAGGAATAAAGTCACTTAGTGGTGCAGGATGGCGGAAGACCCTAGGTTTTCCTGGCTATTTATACACTGAAGTTAGTAGGTCCTCATTGGTTGGAGATCATTCTTTAAGTGGAATACCATTAAAATAGCAAGTTATATTTGTTTTCTTAATTTGTTAAAATTAAAATTTCAAACCTCTCGCATACAAGTATAAGAAGGGCGATGTCATTGGGCTAATTGGCCATTCAGCCATTCCTTATACATGTTAAGTGTATCTTATTGACTGACGTTGAAGTTATCATTTTTTCTAAAATTGAAATACTATATTCAGTTGGCTTTTTTAACAATATGAAAATAAAAAATAAAATATTAGTTGGAAAAATTAAATTTGAACTGTGTACTGCTTAATATAGATAAGAGAGGGGTTATTTAATTTCTACTATATTTTTGCAAATAAGATAAGAAAGCTTAGCACATAGCAAAAGCAGCTGAAAAGGACATGGATTCTAGCGTGCGTATTGCCCACTTAGGCATGTTAATTTATTTGTTTATGGCTCATATGCAAGCTTCAATTTGCTTTTTCGATTGACAAATTCAAGTGATATATCAAACACATCTGTGATCTGTCTTCTGGATTAAGCAATATAGTTGAGTCTCTCGGCCATGCAGATGTGTTATTATATATGTGCTCATGCTATATGTATTTCATTAATTCGTTATAAAGATATATATGCAATTCCCGGCGTTATCAATATGATTAAAAAAGACTAGCTGGAGCTAAACTGGGAAAAACTGAAAATTAACCATGATGTCGGGCATCACTCGCGTAATCTACAAAAATTTAAGAGTACCATGTATTAGATATAACTGAGATGCTAGAACCTTGAATTAAGCTCTACTGAGGCAATAAATTAATAATTAAAACCATCCATGACCGCCATCAAGACTGAATTAAACAATCGACAGCAGAATTAAGGAATTAATCATCATCATCATCATCATATATATATACGTTAATTATAATACAATTGCAGTTGTATATATATGTAGCACCAGAGAGAATTAATAAGATTGTGTATATTATCTAGTTAGTACTATAAATAATATTGCTTCGTCTTTCATTTTCACAGTATATTCTTCCCAAACTCAAATACCGTCATCATCCCGGCCCTTTTCCAGGAATCTATTTTTTGTCTATTTCTTACGTACCCGTCCACTTGTTCTTACACATAACAATATTTAGGGCTTGTTTGCTTGGGCATTATACTAGTGATACATAAACTAAAAATTGTATCCAAAACTATTGAATCTATTGTTTGTTTGGATTTTCGAAATTAATGATATCTCATGCTTAATATTATCTAATATTTAGTTGGCAAGATTGTTCAATGTAATTATACTTTGTAATGTCCAAAATGTCTTAATTTCTAATAAAGTAAAATTTCAAAATTAGGCAGAAGGCGTTGAGGATAGAGTTTTTATGAGGGTAATAATGTCATTTTCATTCTTTATCAGATCAAATTTGAAAAGATAGAAAATGGATCAAGCCAAGATGGCTTGATCCATAAACCAGCCTGGCCCATGATACCATGTCGGGCCATAAAAATGTGAAGCAAAAAAGAGATAACGCTTAAAAATGGATCATCAAGCTTTATCAAATAAAACAAACAAGCCTTATAATATAATCAAAATAAAGAATATTTGAGCTCATCCCATGATCACAGGTATATATATATATATATATATATATCCAGATAGAGATCTCTGTCACAATTACAAAGTCAAGCTGTATTAACATATCAAATTGATGAGATCACACAACCAGACAAATAGTGTCATCCAATTTAGCCTTTTGCATATGCACGATGCCCGTAAACATGAGAAAAGTAATTGCAATGACTGGAACCGTGGAAATTTATCGGCATAAATGAATATAAAAAATTATGATGGAACGGGCTGCGGTTTTTCATACATAGTGAAGCTATGTAAGTTTACATATACACTTTTGGATCCTCTATTTTATCTTCTAGTCCAATTAACTATATTTATGTCAACTATATTTGATTCTCAATCAATTATTTTTATAAAAAAATATTTAATACACATCATATCTTCATGAAATGAAATATGATATAGAATAGAGAATGAAATAGATGATTTAAACAGTTTATGTATGTATGTGGAGTCAAGTTTACCTGCAATTTTTATTATGAACAAACCACACTTACAACTGTCTATAAATGAATATGTCTTACACACTATAAAAAAATTGATAGTGATAATGCAAAATTTTCATTAATTACATATATTAAGTGACAAAAGATTTTGTGTTATTATCTTAATAATTTTCATAAACATAATAGTGATAAAAGTAGTGTTTAAGTATTGATTAAAAAAAAAGTAGTGTTTAAATTGTTACCGTTGATAATTAATGACATACATCTATACAACTTATTGACTAAAAATTTTGTCACAAATTATAGTGGCAATTTTGTTATCACTAGGTTGTTCACTATAAGTGTGTCATAAATTGTTAATGGTACCGCCAACTAAAATATTATTTAATGTCACAATTAAATTATACTATGACAAAATAAAAAATTTTATTACTTAAAAAAATCATTAGTAAAAAATAAAAATTATTATTATTTAATGTAAATTATCAGTGACAACATTATCACGTATTTTTTTATCACTAATATTATATATTTTTTTCGTGATAATTGTGGATAACCCACAACTTTATGACGTTCCGATGACGCTTCAAAGAAAAATGTAGAGAGAAATTACAGCAAGTCTTTGTACACGATTCATTATTTTAATCTAGTAAAAAGTATGTCCCGATTCAAATTATAAAAGGAATGCTGGCTGGGTCGTGACAAAGAAAACAAGCCCACGTTGGCGTGACCAACATTTGAGCACACTGAAAGGCCATACGTCGAGCATGAGTGAGTATTTCGTGGACGCGGCGCTGATAGGTGGGCCCCGGCTTCTCAGTTTAAAAATTATCGCTCAAAAGAAAACAGAAAAGATCAAGAGAAAAACAAAAGGAAAATGCGATTATGGTGTGGAATGGAGTGAAAAGCGCCACTAGGTTTGTCCTATCCTAATTGTGGATGAGTCTTGGTGAGATCATCCTTTTATGAAATTATTAAGGCTTTGTTTGTTTGATTTTTTTTGAAAATATTTTTCAATTTTCAGAATAAATCTAAATGGAGAGGCACATTTTTCAATCTTAACTCTCAAACTACATAATTTAATACTCAATAATTCCCTGCTCAAAACACCCCATCCGACACCCCACATCTATTGGAAATATTGATTCAAACACACATATTAAAAGAGTCCGTAACTGAAAAAATGGTAAACACAAGGCAAGCCATTTTAGAGAGAGGAGATAATAGAAGGTCTCCAACCCCTCCTCCTCGACCCCAGAAAGAACAGGATGTGGCTGGCCCCAGTTAACAACCAGAACAAGTTGTGACTTTGACCATGCCTCAGCTCATGTAGTTGATAAACGAGGAGATCTTAGCCCAAATTTCAGTCCAACTGTCAGCTATCCTCAACAAACATAACAACCAGCCCAGGCCAATTGCTAGTGCCACTTCCTAGCCTTCACAGCGCGAAGAGAGACCCTAGAATGAAGACAGGGGTAAGTAGGAGACAAAACGCTCATCTATTCGATGTGAGGATAGCCCAAGTCAGTTCTCACAGGAAGAAACTCGACCAAACCACCATGAAGAAGCGGTTGATTTCGTGGATCACCTCACTCGACCCATTCAAGCCTAGCAGTGTGATAGGGTCGAGCAACAAAGACCTCAACCGAACAAAAAATTATCCCAAGCTAATCGCGAAGAATGAAAAGAAGTGTCACATCAAGTGCAACAATTGAATAGGTGCCTCGAGTAGATTTATAAGGGGAACATAGAAAGGAACCCTCACTATAATAGCCAACCTCGACTTCGCCATGAACGAAAATCACCATTTATCTAGGAGATAATCGACGAGCACATAATGTCAATGCCAAGATTCTGACTGGCCTGCCTAGATATGATGGCTCATTCGACCCTAGCGAGCACTAGCTCCAATTCGAGCATGTAATGTAGCTCCATGGACATAATGAGTACATACACGCAAAAATGTTGTCACCACATTCTAGGGTATTGCACTCGACTAGTTTGTTAAGCTAGAGCCAGCATCAGTTTATTCATATGACTAGCTTTGCAACAAGTTCCTCCACTGGTTCACCAGTCGAAAGAAAGCGAAGCTCCCATATACACATTTGCATACAATGAAGCAAAACGAGCGAGAGTCTCTTTGGGATTTTTTTTTCACCAGATTTAACACAGAGGTGTTAAAGATTGATAGTCCCCGAATAGAATTTCTGATTGATATGTTGTACCTAGGTCTTAGACACAAATAGTGGGTTAATGCGCCGGTCAGAGAGAGACCGAGGACAATAGAAGAGTTACTTGACTTCGTTGAGAGGTACATGACCTAGGAAGATATGAATAGACTGAAATATGGCAACCCAGATAATGACAAGAAGAAGGCCAAGGAGAAAGATGACAAACAGCATAAGGATGGTCATCGATCTCCTATCAAAAGATTTCACAACTATACCCCACTGAGTACTACAAGGAATGAGGTGTTGTTTGCTATTTAGCATGATAACCTTATCAAAAAGCCCATGAAGTTAACTGAAACTGAGGCCATGAAGAGATTGAAAAAATACTCACTTCCATAGACAAAAAGGGCATAACACCGAAGATTGCTTTAATTTGCATGATGAGATCAAAAGACTTATTCAGCAAGGACACCTAAAGAAATTCGCCGATGAGAAAGCCAGACAGGAGACAGGCCAAACTGACCAAACTCCCCATAGAGAAAGGTCGGTCAGCCTAAGGAAAAAGGATAAGGAAAAAAAGCCAATCAATGATCCACGCCTACCCCTCAGGGGCATGATCGACACCATCGCCAAAGGACTGATGGGAGAAGACTCCAAGTCCACTAGAAGATAGAACCATATAAAGTTGGAATCGACTAAATTTTCCTCAGCCGAAACAGTTTTCCAACTCTCCACCAGTGCAAAACTCATCTCTTTTTCTGACTCTAACCTCTCGCACATCGAGGACCAAGGAGCCAACAATAAGCTAGATTGCCTGCTTGTTGTGTCAACTGAGATTGCTAACTTTGAGATCAAAAAGGTTTTGGTCGACAATGGCAGTTTCGCGAACATAATTTTCTTATCGACATTGAAGAGGATGAATCTGGGAGAGCTAAAGTTTAAGCTAGTGCGCACCCCTCTGGTCAGGTTTGGGGAAATAGAGATCATTCCTTAAGGATCCATAAATCTATCTACATCATTCGGTAAAGTGCCCCGACAAAAAACCCTCATGATTAACTATCTAGTGGTTGATGCACCTTTTACTTACATTGTTATAATTGGGCGACCAGCACTCAACGACTTTAGGGCCATTGTCTTGACCTATCGCATGAAGGTTAAGTTCCCAACAGCTATTGGAACAGGGGGAGCTGCTTTGTAACATGAAGGAGGCCTGACAATGCTACCAAAATTGAAACCTTCGAGAGACGTCCCACTAACGAAACTTGAAGAGAGACAGCAGGGCAAGAAGAGGAAGTTGGAGGAGACTAAGGCCGAATCGGTTGGGGAGTTCAAGACTTGCGCCCTCTGTTGGCACCCCCTGCTTGTTGACGAGCATAGTTCATTATTTCTTCTCGATCTGAATTAAACACAAACAAACATATATTACTATCGATCAGAAACTTCAAAATAGAATATCAATATGAGTCAGCAAAGGTGTCTACTTAGTCAAGCATTAGCGGGCAAACCCAACTGAGTAAGCAATAAACCTACCAGCACCAAGTTCCCCTCCTCGATGTACCCCAATGCTTCCATTTGCCCAAACTGAACTAAGTCTTGAATAAAGGTATTGGGCCAAGTGGGGTTCTGATTCCTAGGCATCTTGACATGCCCTCTTAGCTACCCCCTAGGGATATTGAAACCGACCCCACCTGAAGCTCGAACAACGAAATAACGGCTTTTCTAGGCCTAGCCATGGGAAGATGAAGGAGTCATCAAGAATTTTCAACGAGGGCGGGCTATCATATAATAAAAACTCGACTCCTTGGTATTACCCAACTTGTGAGACATCGGGAGGTGGAAGAGGTTGCTAAAGTTCACAAAAGTTGGGGGTTGGTTATCTAATAGCATTAAAACAACAAAACTGTATAAGGTCAAAAAATAATTTGGAAGTAGCTAGGTGATGATAAGAGGTCGATTACAGGCTGGGCAATAGGGAATCTAAGCCTGCACTTCAAGGCATCCTCAAAAATCATTATGCAACCACCCGGAGGTCGATACATCCTATCATCAAGTCTGAGGTTGATCAACTCAAACCCCAGGGGATTATGGTACAACTGCCTAATCAACTCTAGGTTACTATCTTTGATCTTGGATACAATCTCAGAATAATGATCGACAGTAAATAGTCTCATCGAGATACCGGAGGTCGACTCACCTATCCAGATAACCCAGCCTACCCCTGACCTCAACCCTCGTATCACTCAAGCTGCTAGAAGAACTAGAGCTATCAATGGATGACTCATTAGTCCTACCAGTTGAGTCGTCTACCAATCTAGTCAAACCCACATCCAATCAAGTTTCTTCACTATCATTCCCCTTATCACTATGCTCCCAAAAAATTCTCAACATGTTTATATATTTTCAAAATAAGAAAGAATAAATTTGCTTAAGATGAAAGAAGACTTACGCAGTTAGCAAGATTAGAGCAAGCTCGACTTTTGAGAAGAGCAGTAAAATGTAGAGCTCGACCTTATGAATTGCTGTAAAAGTGTAAATAAGCAATTTTCACCGCGCTATTTATAGGCACCAGCCAGTGGGTAACTTAGTCGGCTAAACTGATCGACTACTGGGCGATTATTACGCATCCACTAGTTTGAAAACCACTATACCTAATATAATTGACGCATTAAATGCACTAAAATTTGGTCGATTTTTGAAATTTAAATATTATCAACGCATTGAATCCCTCATTGAGCGTATTCCAGTTTCTCAAGTAAGCTACTCCCCATTCCTTTTCATTGAACAGCTCGATTAGGACTCGAGAGTGAGGGGAACTCATGATATGGGATAGCTCAACATGCATACTAATATTTGACCAGGCAAAAAGATATGATATAGGACAACCCAATTGGCTATCTGGCTTAGCCCATTAATAACCGACCAAGTGATTAACTAGGCCCAAGCCCTCATTGGGCCATTCTGCCAGCACAAGTATCGACACCTTGCCTGGTCGACTAGAGTGTGGTCGATCAGCTCGAGAATAACCATTTAGCCCTCAACCAATAAGATATTTGAATCCAACAAAGTTCTATCGCCTCGACCAAAGTGTGCACAGATGCTCATAGACGAGGATACATCTCAACCCAAAGAGGTCGATCAGAGCAGTTTAGAGCAACTCCGCGCCACCGATCATAGTCACATTGAATGCGCCGCAACCACCTCTCTGCCCCATTAAATGCTCTGATAGGTGGCATGCCTCCGTATTAATGATGCGTGCCCTCTCTTGTACTATAGTCCCACATAACTAGAGTGGTGTGCCCCTCGTTCGTACCACCATGTCCTGAAGAGTAAGAGGAGGCGCCACTTAAAAAGGTACACAGAAGGAAGAAGACTTGAAGGTCCTCAGCTAAGGACAAAGAACCTCTCTGTATAAGCAAGGGCATCATTGACATATCAACCTCTCAAAAAGGCCTATAAATCCCCCATTGCCTTCCCTCAAGAAAGTATGTTCATTATCACTAAAAGCCCTCACTATGCCGCTCTATCTTTTAGTCGATTAAGTACTGACTTGAGTGTTGGAGTGCCTTAGCTGAGGGCGTCTTAGCTAGCCTAACGTGTGTTGTTGGTTGTAGGACTCAACCTGACTTCACCTAAACACTCCTTTTTGATCTCCCTTCTAATTGATTGTATTGGATCGAAGCCTAGTCCATCACCAAGCATATCCTACCATCTTCAGAATTACTTATATAATTATTTCAAAATTTTACTAATTATTTGTATGGAAAATTTATAAGGATTATATATTATATGAAATTATTAAAATTTTATTAATTAAAAATTCTAAAATTTACATTTACAAATTTAATAAATTTGCATTCCAATTTATGAATTATAAAAATTGATATTTTCACCTATAAATTATAAAATTTATATTTCCATTTAATAAATTGTAATTTTTATTTATAAATAATAAAAGTTTATGTTTACATTTATAAATTATATAAATTTATAGTTCCATTTAAGTAATTAATATTTTAAAAAATTATAAAAATTAAAATTTATATTTATATTTATATTTATATTTATATTTTCGTTTAATTTTGTTGATCAATATAAAAATTAATATTCCATTTAAGAACTAATGTCAAATAATTTTGATTAATTTATCAAATAATTTCTTAAGAAAATATTAACTATAATATTAATTTGTTTAATATTTAAATAATTCATAAAATAATTAATTTATCAATTATTTTTCATAAATATTTAAACAATGTTTAACAATTTGTTGATTTGTTTATATATAAATATTTTTTATTATAGTAATTATTTCATGTATTATTTTTGATTTTATAGTATATCAATCATTTCATATATATATATATATATATTCACATAAACCAATCATCCAACTAAAATTATATATTAATAAATTATATAAAATAAACAATTTCACCCTATAAACTTAACAAAAAAAATAATTAATTTGACATTTATCGTAAGTTCATATCTCCTAAAACACTTCCGAACAAACAATTCCATCCCCTTACACTACAAGAAAATTGCCTTTTACCAATGAAAAATTACCAACAGACAAATTCTATTGGTAATTACCGACAGAATACCGGCAGATTTCAAAATCAAACTTTAAAAAGTTTCGCCAACAAATTTACCAACGGAATTAGTGACGAACATAATATATGTTGGTAATTGGTTGGTAAATTAGCAAGAGAAATAAAATCCATTGATAATGGGTCCGTAACATTTTCAACTGAAGTAAATTCCGTCGGTAACATTTCCAACAAGCTAATGTTAATTTGTTGGTAATCCATTGGTAATTTTTCAATATATATATAATTCCGTTGGTAAAATTTCTAAGAGATGTACTTCTGTTGGCAATCTATTGGTAAAATTTCTAAGAGATATAATTCCGTCGACAATCCATTGATAAAGTTTTTGAGAGATATAACTCTGTTGGTAATCCGTTGGTAGAATTACTAACAAAAATAATTTATTAATAATTAATTAATATGTTTGTCAACACATTTTTGTTAATAATTATTTAATTAAATAAAATATTAAAAGTTATATATATTAAGTATAATTAAATAATAATTACATTTTTTTATAGTTATATAGAAATAAATAATAATTATATAAAATTAAATTTTATAACAAAAATTGACTACTCATAAAAAACTAGTGAATAATTAAATTTTAAAAAATTATTAAAATAAAATGTAAAAAAATAGAAAATATAAAAGATAAAAATGGGAAATAACTAAACCCTAGCTATATACAATCCAAAGTACCCTGTTCACTAGCCACAATAGCAGGTTTGTGTTTGCTCTCTTTTTTCCCTTCCTTCTTCCTTCTTCCTTCTTCCTTCTCTTTTTTTTGCCCTTACTTCCAAACATTCTTGCCAACGCTGGTCGCAGAGATTGGCCTCTGTGATGCAAAAATGAGAGCCAGTAGATCTGCTGGCTCCTACGATGGGAAGGCCAGCAGCTGCTGGCCTCGCAAGACCCGACAACTGCCACTGGCCTCTTTGTTGCCGATGAGGCCACTAGCAGTTGCTGGCCTTGCGAAACCCAACAATTGCTACTGGCCTCTTCGTCGTTGACGAGGCCACTTGCAGTTGCTGGCCTCGCAAGACCCAGCTGCTGCTACTAGCCTCATCGTCAGTTGCTGCCCACACATTTTTTTCTGTTCTTTTTTTTTTTTAAAATTTTTATAATTTTATTAATATTTTATTTAATTGTGCAGGTTTAAAATTTTGCATCTTTGGGTATTGTAAAAGGTAAACTGTTTTAGTATTAAGTTATAATTATATGAATTGTGTTGATGAATTATGTAGTCAATTATTTTAGATATTGTGTTGGTTTATTTCAATTTGTGAGTTTTTCTATAGTAGTGGGCTTATGTCTGGGAGCCTGTAGATTTTGCTTATATTCTGTACTTAGTTAATTAGAACAAAATAATCTTCACAATTTCCTTATAAAAATTAGTGTAAGAAAAAATATAGGACAAATTAAGCACTCTCAAATGTTAATTGAATTACTCTCTCTCTCCTCCCCCCCCCCCCCCGGATCTCTCATAATAGTGGAAATTTTTGTTTAATATGTCCATTTTCCACATTTCTATTGCAAGATGAAATAATAGTAGCAATTGTCATCCATGTTAAGCATTAAATTACAATATTAGTTTTTGTTATGCAATACTTTAGGCCCATTTAACGTGCTACCTTTTAAATTAGATTTTAGAGTTTTTCATTAAATACATTTTCGAAATACAATAATCATGGCTAGTGACCGTAGTTGGATGTGGCATCGATTCGATGATAGAGAAAGTATTACATTTAAATTTCAAAATAGGGTGATTAAATTCTTAAATTTCGCTTATTCTTAACTAGGAGTAGTGGATGATGGTCAAATAAGATATCTTTGTTCTAAATGCTGCAACAAGAAATTTTTTAGACGACATGATGTATATTTTCATCTAAAAAAATATGGATTTGAGTGTGGTTACATTGTCTGGGCTGCACGTAGTGAGTCTTATGAAAATAGGCCTTTTCATGAAGGACCTTCATGCTCCAAGGGTGAAAAAAGTGTTGGAGGGAAATGGTGATGAATGCTGCTAGACCCAACTTCAATTGGGGTTTCAATAGTGATGAGAATTCTGAAAGCAATGAACAACTACCTAATCCTAATGCACAAAAGTTCATTGACCTTTTGAAAGATGATGATAAGCCTTTATGGGAGGGTTGTAAGAAGCACACTAAACTCTCAATTGTCTCTCAATTATTGAATCTCAAATTAGAGTTCAATTTAACACAAGCATGCTATGATTGCCTCACTATAATTGTTAAAATATGATGCTAGAAGATGAGAAGTTGCCGAGCAACTTGTATAGTACAAAAAAGATGGTGGCAAACCTTTGCCTTGGTTATCAGAAAATTGATATCTACGTGAATAACTGTATCTTATACTATAAAGAAAAAAAATATTTGACCAATTGTACAATATATGGTCATGATAGATACAAGCCAAGGAATTTATGTTCAAAGAAAGATGTGCTTTTAAGATCTTGCGTTACTGCTGCTAATTCTGAAACTTCAAAGACTTTATATGTTGAATTTCACTAAGGAAATGACTTGGCACTACAAAACTCAGTGTGAGGATGGAAGTATGGCACACCCAGCACATGGTAAGGCATGGAGATACTTTGATCAGTGTCACCTATTATTTTCTTCTGAACAATGTAATATACGATTAGGATTATGCAGTGATGGGTTTACTCCATTTAATAATGTTGGTGCTCTATATTCATGTTGGCCTATAATGGTAGTTGTATACAATCTTCCTCTAGGGATGTATATGCAAACACCTTATATATTCTTAAATATGGTAATTTTGGGTCCAAAGTCTCCTGGGAAAAAGTTGGATGTGTTTTTACATCCTTTGATTGATGAGTCGAAGTTGCTCTTGATTGATGGAATTCAAACATATGATGTGTACACAACAAAACTTTCAAATGAGAGCGACATTATTGTGGACAATACATGATTTCCCTGCTTATGACATAGTTTCTTGCTGGAGTACTCATGGTCGACTATCATGTCCTTATTGCATGGGACACACAAAGTCATTTTATCTTTCAAATGGACATAAAATTTCATGGTTTGATTGTCATCGACAATTTTTGCCTCCTCGCGATCCATATAGAAGGCAGGCCAATAAGTTCAAAAAAGATACAATAGAAAAATGTTTCCCTCATCCACGTCTATCAGGTGAAGAATTATGAAGTTGAGTATCTCAGTTTCCTCCTGTGACATATGATAGACTTGACAATCCTCAAAGCTTACCCAGTTTTGGTCAGACTCATAATTGGTTCAAGAAAAGCATATTTTGGGAATTACCTTATTGGAGTTCAAATCTTCTTCATCACAATTTGGATATTATGCACATAGAAAAAAATGTGTTTGAAAATATTTTTCATACAGTTTTGGATTCAAAGGGCAAATCAAAGGATAATGGGAATGCAAGAAAGGATTTTGAGTTGTACTGTAGTCGGCCTGAACTACAATTGTTTTATAATGAGAATGTGAAGCCTTGTAAGTATAAAGCATCATACTTATTAAGTCAAGAACAAGTAAAAGAAGTGTGCAATTGGACTAAACAATTGAAGTTTCCTAATGGATATGCTTCAAATATAGCTCGATGTGTAAATAAAAAGGAATGCAAATTTATGGGATGAAGAGTCACAATTGCCATGTGTTCATGCAAAGATTGCTTCCAATTGCATTTTGTGATCTATTACCAAAATTAGTTTTGGAATCAATATTAGAGCTCAGTATCTATGTTAGAGATATATGTTCAATTGTATTGCGTGTCGATCATATGGGAGAAGAATATCGTGGAAATCATATGCAAACTTGAAAAAATACTCCCACTAGCATTCTTTGATTGCATGGAACACCTACCAATCAATTAAGCTTATGAAGCTAAGATTGGCGGCCCGTTGCAAGATCGATGGATGTATCCATTTGAGAGGTATATTAATTATAATTATAAAATTATTATCTAATTTACTAAAGTTTTAAAATATGTTTTCTTATATATTTTTAATTGATTTCTATGAGTTAGATTTCTTCATCATTTGAAGAAAAAAGTGAAGAATCGAGCTCAAGTGGAAGCTTCAATTGTCGAGGCATACATTATTGAGGAAGTTTCAACATTTTGCTCTTTGTATTTTGAGCCTAATGTAGAAACAAGATTAACTTGAGTTCCAAGGAATGATGATGGCAGTGAGATCGAACATGGGGGTTGTCTTTCTATTTTCACTCATCCAGGATGAGCATTTGGCACTCAACAACCTATGAAAATATTGGATGCCGATGAGTTGAGTGTTGCTCATAGATATGTTATGTTGAATTGTGTTGAGATCACTCCATTTGTAGAGTAATTATGATTCCTAAATTACTTGAGGTACATGTGTACTATGATAAACAATGGATACTAATCTTTAAAAATCAAACTTTTTTAGCCAATTTGATGAAGAAATGATGAGAAAATATCCTAGGATGACTGATGAAAATTTTAGCATATTATGTGATATGGACTTCCCAAAGTGGTTGACATCTGATGTAAGTGATAGTTATAATTTACTGCACAATATATTAGATATGTTATATATCTAATATTTTTATTAATGTGTGCTCTTAACAGATCATGGCTAATCATAATATTGTTGATGAGCGCATAAAATCTATGTGCCAGGGACCAAGTCGATGGGTTAAATCCTATAAAGGTTACTTTATCACGAATTCAGGTTTCATAGTATTAGCTATGGGAATAATAAATCAATAATGAACAGTGGTGTTTGCATGTTAAGGAGCTCATGGAATGTAAATGAAGTAAATTACTATGGTTTGTTGGAAGAGGTGATAGAATTTGAATATTATGGTACAGGAAACAAGGTCATTTTGTTTAAATGTCATTGATATGATATTCTAATAGAGGGGTTACAGTGTATCCACATACTGGGCTTGTAGAGATTAATCAAAAAAGAAAGCTCAACACAAATGACTCTTTTAGGCAAAATTATAAAATTCGTCCTATAATTTTACCCTATTTGGTTTTTCGTCCTATAACTTGCATAATATCAATTCTAGTCCTATAAGTATTAAAAAATTTATCATTTTTCGTCCTTTTTTCACCGAAAAAGCCGACGTGACTCGCCGGGCGTTTGGCAGCTTGGAGTTTTTGCCATGTTGGATTGCCTAGTAGGCATTTTTAGTCTTTGTCTTGCTTAGTTGGCAACATACATGTCTTTTCTTTTCTTTTTTCTTTTTTTGAAATTTCAAATATATTATATAATTTATATATACACACATATATATACACATCTATTTTATATATATATTTTTATATTACATATCGTCATTTTTCCTCCAAAGCACAATTTTTTTTTCCAAAATACCCTTTACTATCCTTCATTATCCCCAAAACTTTTCCATTTTTTAATATATACATATGTTATATATATACATCATATATATTTTATTATAATCACTCAATTCCATTTTCAACCCAAAAATCGAATAAAAAGCATTGATTTGACTTCTACAGTGAAAAATATCTCCCCCAAAATATAAACAAACATACACATATATACACATATTTATTTATAATCTATAATTATTTACTAATTAAAAAATAAAAAAATTTAATCTACCATATTAACAATATTCTTTTAATTCGCTTAGTTGGCACAACTTTGAATTTAAAAATATACACATATATATATATGCACATATATTTATATAAATTTATATTTATATATAATTTATAATTATTTGCTAATTAAAAAGCAAAAAAAAATTAACCTACCATATTAATATATTCTTTTAACTCGCTTAGTTAGCAGAACTTTGAATTTAAAAATATACACATATATTTATATAAATTTATATTTATATATAATTTATAATTATTTACTAATTAAAAAATTAAAAAACTTAATCTACCACATTAACAATATTCTTTTAATTCGCTTAGTTGGCACAACTTTGAATTTAAAAATATACACATATATATACACATATTTACATAAATATATATAATTTATAATTATTTACTAAATAAAAAACAAAAATACATGGTTAAAATAATTTAAATTAAAAATAAATAAATTAAAATAAAAATTGAAAAAAAAGGGGGGGCAAAATAGTGGTAAACACCCCCCGTCCCCGCCTCTGGCCAGGGCCGAGGCAGCCATGGCCAGATCCAGGCAGCCATACCCCCCCGGCCTCTGGCCATGGCTGCCCAGCTAGCCAGGGCCAAGGCGGCCAGCGAGCTTGCCTGTCAGGCGGTCGCTGGCCACTTGGCTCATAGCCAGGGCAGCCCGGTGGGGTGGTGGGCGTAAGGGGTGCGGGCGTTGGGGTGGGCGTGGGGAAGGGAGGGAGCATGGGGAGGGAATATATATAATGTATATGTATGTATATATAAATACATATATTTAAATAAATGTGTATATTTAGATATATGTGTATATATAAATATATATAAATATATATTATATATCTATTTGGCATTTTTGTTATTTTTTTTAAATTAATCAAGCCAAGTCAACTACCAACAAGGAAAAAATTCCAAATGGGCACGCACCCGGCGAGCCACGTCAACTTTTCCGGCGAAAAAAGGACAAAAAATGATAAATATTTAATACTTATAGGACTAGAATTGATATTATACAAGTTATAGGACGGAAAACCAAATTGGGTAAAGTTACAGGACGAATTTTGTTATTTTGCCGGCTCTTTTATTTTGGCACCACAAGTTCAACAATTGTACTATTCTAGTTTCCCCTCTTCAATTAGGGAAAGGCATGATTGAATGGTTGTCTGCAAAATAAAGGCTAGGAGTAGAACAAATATCCCATTGATAGAAGGACATAATGACAATTCTGAGATCATTCCTGAAGATGCTTTTCAAGATAATCAAACATCTACACTACATGAAGTTCCCATTACAGTTGATCTGGATCAAATAAATATTTTGTTGGATGAAAATGATGTTGAACTAGAGTTGATTTCCCGACGATTCGACCTATTGAAGGTGAAGATGTTGATGTTGAAAAAGAGGATGAGTAGGAAGATGATGAAGCAGAAATAGTTGAAGATTTTAGCAGTGATGATAACTTAGAATATAAAGATTAAGTTGTTATTAATTCAATCGTTATATTCATAGTTGGTCTTTTATTCTCTTCAAAACTTGCTTGTAGTAGTTTAGTTGTTTAATGTTGAAAGTTTTGTATGATGTCATTTTATTGAGATCTATGTCATTCTAAACACTTTTATTCTCTTCAATTTATGCTCGCATGATTGCATTTAGTTATATGATGTCATTTTACTCAAAATTGTTTATGTCCACTTTTGGTATTATGTCACATACATTAGTGAATATTTACATTTTTACACTTTTCTAATATTGTAGAAATTAATTTCTACTAATGTTTATCTATTACACTTTTTTGCAATATGACAACAAGAGAAAGAGGAGGAAGAGGCTCCAGGGGTAGGGGACGAGAGCAGAGTGTGGCAAGATCTAGTACAAATGTGGAGCCTGAAACATCTAACATAAATATGGAGATATCAGTTAATTTTGAAACAAACTCAGAGGTTCCACCCACCCAGGTGAATGAAGTGGTTCAATAGACATTGAATGAAGATGATGGAAATTTAGGTTTACATGCATTTGAGAAAGATTCACATTCACTTGGTAGTAATGCTTTTGCATTATTAAGAACTAGAGGACCTAACCAAGGTGATTATGTTCCAAATAATAGTGGCACACGGCTTTTGATAGAACCAGAAGAGAATGGGTAATATTTATAAATCTTTATATTATTTAGATTGTTTAGCATTTACCCTCTTATTGAAGATTTTATAGTAATTTATGCTAGCACGATTTAGAAAGTCTTTATTACTTATATTGATTTTTTTAATTTTATTTTGATATAATTGTAACAGGTTTAATGACATATGTGTGACTAGAAGAATCACACACATCTTGCAAGGTTATCTAGGTCCATGGTCGACCTGGGGAAAAAAAAGTTCCAAAACATGCTAAGAATAATATGTTTGGAAAATTTCAAGTAAGTATTAATGTGTATTGATGAATTACTTAATTTATAAGATTAATTGTTTGTTGATTTACTGCTTGCTTACAATGTTTTAGGAGTACTATACATGGTTACCTGAGGTTGAGCCAGGTATGAAGACGTCATAGAACCATGTAGCTGCAAAGAACATGAGTGGGATGTTATCAGATACTTCCAATGCTGCCATGACTGCGGCTGGAGATTGGACAGACCCTAAGAAAATGAAAGGCCATGGGCCCAGATGGTTGAGTGGTGAAGAGTGGAACCAATTAGTTGATGAAGTTTTTGCAACACCAGAATTTTTAGCTAAGCGAGAAGTTGCTAGGAAAAATAGGATGACAGAAAAAGATGGATCCATCACCAAGCATACTTCTAGTTCTATTCCATTTAGGGAGCATAAGAAAATGATGGTAAGTTAATATTTCATATTAAGTTATCGAATGCATTATATTTAATTACTTTAAGGTTTTTATTTTAATTTAATTAAGAAGTTAATGAAATGAACTAATTTTATTTGAACATAGAAAAGAGAACGAGGGTCTGAAAATGTGACTCAACTTGATGTGTTTGACCGCACCCACAAAACAAAGCATGGACTAGGTGATTTTATTGATAGCAAGTCTGAGATGGTTCATGTAAGTAAAATAGTATGCATTTATTGTTTTTTCTAGACTTTGTTTTGATCTTTTTGCTAATAAAATAAAATGTTTCTGATTACATTTAATTTACTTATGTAGGAAGAATATCATGAAAATATTTTGAAGAAGCATGGCAATGAGGCTCCTCTCATCCATTGATTGATGCAGATTCATGGATGGAGGCAACAGGTGGCCTATCTAAGGGTTTCATATATGGATTCCGAATCAATATGACTGTTGGTGAGTTATTGGGATCCTCATCATCTGTATCTGGTCCGTCAGCATCTATCAATTTAGGTCATGTAGAGTCTATCTCTAGGATTGAACAACTAGAGAAAACAATGAAAGATTATTTGGGCATTTTGAAAATAGGGAGGCAATTCTTTTAGAAGTTATAAGGAAAAGAGTTGAAAAAATTAGAAAGAAAGATGAAGATATTCAAAGGCTATTATTGCAACAACAAGAACCACCTCGACTATCAAAATCACTTGAAGAAATTATCAAGAAGTTGATCCAAGATGTTGGAAAGAGCAATTCAACAACAAGAGAAGATCAAGTTGGTAAAGACTCATAAATAGAGAAGAGTTAAGACAATAACTGCATGTGTTTTTACTTGGATATTATGGTACTTTTGGCTTGCATTTTATGTGATCTAGTCCTTAAATAGTTTGTTGAAGTTTTAGTTTTTTGAAGTTATGGTTTTGTTTTATGGTTTTATGAAGTTTGCGGTTTTATGAACTTGGTACTTTTGACTTGTATTTTATGTAGATTAATTGTTGAATGGTTTGTTGATGTTTTAGATTTTTGAAATTGCGATTTTGTATTGTGGTTTTATTGGAGTTTATAGTTTATTGAGGTTATGTTTGTTGAGTTATGGTTGTGTTGAATTAGTTTGTTAAAATTGTGGTGATTTTTGAAGTTTTGGTTTGTTGAAAATATGGTTAATATTATTTGATGACGGATTTGATGAAGAATTGATATTTAATGTATTTTTAATTTTTGTTGTATTTAGCATTAATTAGTAGATTTAATTGTTATAAGTTATTAAAATTTTATTTAAAAAATTATTTAAAAAAAAATTTCCAATGAAAATTACCGACGGATTGTTAATCAAAATAAAAAAAAAATCCGACGAAAAATCCATCGGTAAATAGTACCAACGGAAAAAAAGGACTAAATTTGCCGACGTATAATCAGTTGGTAAATATTTACCAACTAATTTTTTGTTGGTAATATAACCAATGTCCATACCAAATTTACCAACAGAAAATCCGTTGGTAATTATTACCGACAGACTTAAAATCTGTTGGTAAAATTTACTGGTGGGGTTTTCGTCGGTAAATCCGTTGGTAAAATATATTACCAATGGCTTTTTTTAATTTATCGACAAATTTTTTCGTTGGTGAAAGCCCGTTTTTTTGTAGTGTTAACATATTTTATCTTTTCCAAAATAGAAACAAATTATTGGCACATCCCCCTATTTCAACTCCCAAAATATATTCTTTCAAAATATTTTTCATAATTACCCCAAAACTAAACAATTAAAGCCTAAAATTTCGATTGGTGTTTAAGATTTTGAATTCTGTTCAATTAAACCATACATTCTAATACCAGTAAACACAGTAAAATGCTGAAAAGAAAAGGCCAATTAGATTTATAAAAATTTCGAGAACCTAGGAGATGTGTTATACAATTTGATGAGTTGAGAAATAATGATACTTTGCAAAATCTTGACTGTGTTTTACTTGAGTAGAAATACATTTGGAATTTATAATTTCAACTAAAATATTATAAAAAAGTAATAAATAAAGCAATGTAATAATAATTTATAGTACTGTTTCAATTATGGAAGGCTAGAAGCCTAAATGTGTTCCTTGAACGTTCACTTATGATTTTAAACTTATCAAATTTACTAATTATTAGAACATTTCAATATAAATAACGTATTAAAACATTTTGTATAATAAATTGTCTACCTGCCATGTGCACTTAAAGAAACAACTTATTGCTCCAACACCTCGCCAATATTGAGCGCTTCTGGTGAGTAGACGTGCTCACTTCTGCTCCTCTCCAAGTGGCACAGCAAGAAATAATTAGGAATGTAAATGAATTTACAGATCGAACGTATATGCTTATATTTGTATTCGTATTCGACTAATTTTTAAAATTTTTAAATTTGTATTCATATCTGATTGCAGATATTTATATAATGATATTTAAATTTATGTCTAATGGGTATTAAATAAATTTGGATATATTCGTATTCAATTGTAATTATTTAAATATATTCATATTCAATTAAACATATATGTATTCGAATTCGAATATTATTTCTTGAATATTAGTATTCGATTATAATTGTTCAAATATTCATTTCTTAATATCTATATTATTATATATACTAACATTTTTACCCTGTGCTATGCACGATATATTTACTTAATTAAATTAAACTAAAAAGCGTAAATATGTAACTAATTTTTTATAATGAGGGAATACATGTGAATACATTATCTACTCCAAACTTTATCCTATAGAGGATCCACGACTTTAGTTTCAAATCGTGATCTAATTCATTTGGGTCAAGTAAATCCACATAAAAAATATAAATTCTATACTATTTCTAAAATATTTTTTGGTAATAAAATTATTTTGATCCAAAAAACTAAGATCCTTTATTAGCTTGAATATTCTATATTAAATCAAGAAGAAGTTCAGAAATATATAAAATATTGTTTAAGAAATTCTTGTCGTGTATACAAAAAATAATAAATAAAGATAAAGCTATAAAAATTATGTAACACGTCAGAATAGAATATTTTAGAGAATTTTGGGTTATTTAATTAATCAAATAAAAAGGATTTATAATGAATAAATAAAACAAAATTAATTAACCAAAATGAAAAAATAAATTAAAAAGTAATTGTTAAAACCAAGTAAATCTGAAAAGGGGAAAATTGGCGCATATATGTATATGAATATAAATTATTTACACATTGGTAATCTGAAAAATATTGAATTAATTTGATAAGAAAAAATATGAACAAAAACCACAATAAAATAATGAAAATAAAAATAATAATAATTTTAAATGTAGAATTGAAAAAACTATAAACGTGATATTTATGGTCCAAAATAGAGGAAGGAAAACATATGAATTTAGAGAATGTTGAATAGAAAAATTCATCCAACAAAGAGGAGCTATAATGAATTACAAAATAAACCAAATTACTATAATTGACAAAAGAAGGGGAGGAAAAGAAATAACAAAACTTGCAACTTAAAGAAGTACCTTATACATCCTAGTAAAGGTTCAAAACTCCCAAATGGCAAAAGTGAACATGGAAATAAAAGGGGGGGAAAAACAAAAATAAGGTCGTTTGCAAGTAATTAAAAAGAAAAATATTTTGTAATCTTCTAGATTAATCAATATTAAAGGTAGGACACCTATTTACAAACTAATCTAATATCTTTTATTATCGATAAAACATTTATTCATCACATATACACATACATAAAAGGAAGTGTAACACCCCTGAAATTCAGTATTTTTGGAAATAAAAATTTAGAAATTAAGAGAATTATTGGTCGGATTTTAACATGCGGAAAAGAAATATGAAAGGACTCAATTGCGAGATTTTGGAAGTTTTGGGGTTAGATCGTAATTTTAAAGGATTAAATTGATCATTTTCTTAACTCAAGGGGCTTGATTGATTCTTTTGGATCTTTTGGGACTGAATTGCAAAATTGGAAAGTTGAATTTTAAATACTAATTTCTCCTTCCTTCTTCATTTTTCTCCCGATTTCCTTTCCTTTCTTTTTCTTCCTTTTTTTCTCCACCGCGGTCAACTCCAAATTGCTCCATCTCCGGAAGCCATCTTCAACAATCAAACCAACCCTCTTCATCTCCTCTTCACCAGATTCCTGATGGTACCACATGCACGGCTGAACAACCACTGGCGAGCCACCGCGAGAGAGAGACCGAGGAGCGTCTCACGGCGGGTGGTGGTGGGTTTTCAACTTTCCGATGGCCAATCTTGATTCTGGGGTGTGGGTTAGGTAGAGCTCAGCTGGAGGATCACTTTGGTACCCTTGCCTGGAAGTTTAGTGCGGTAGAGGAGGCGAAATCCGGCAGAGACCACACGGTGGAGCAAGGTAGTTTTAGGACTTTGGGGCGATGTTTGAGGCTTTTCCAAATGGCAAAACTCAGATTTGGTGGTGGCATTGGGTTCAAGAGGTTGAAAGGCTTCTGGTGGTGATGAATTTGTGTTTTTCCGGCGGCAGCGCTCCAGTGACCTCATACTTGTTTCACTTCCTCGACACGACAATCGCAACCGTGTAATCGGTTTGTGGTTTTGATACTCCGGTGGCAAGCTTTGGCATTTGGATTTAGTTGTACCTTTAATATCTATATGTTGCATATGTTGTACCTTTCTTAATTTAGCATTGTACCTTGCCAAGAATAGGAATTTGGGAAGAGATGATATGTTTATATATACGTATGTTGATCCCTATACCAGGAGTACGGAATAAGTGGACTTGGATTTATGCAAATTGCCAAAACTTGGATTTAAAATAATATTAAGGATTATATTATAAGATTAAATGGCATTTGATTAGGAATTGATTCTGTAAGGATTGACCATATTGTGTGATTTAGGATTATGACCATGACCTTGAAATAAGAATGAAATACCATATTAATCGATAAATTAGTAGTTCTGGATTATTAATGGTATAATTGTGATTAATAGGATTTAGTATGGATTTTGATTGTAAATATTACTTTCTTGGTTAGGTGACGGAAATTTGGGCTCCACAGATCAGTAGACGGCAAAATTTAGTAGCTTTTTCAAACAATCACCCGGTGAGGGTCTGCCAATTTGGCCTTGAATATATCTATTTGTTCTTGTGGAAAAACCCCTGTGAGGGTTAAATGTGCTTGTACTGTACCTACTCGTGTTTATTGAAATATGTATTTATTAAGTTCTTAATTGTTATCTATTATCTGATTTGAACACCCCGGTGAGGGTCTGCCAACCTGGCACTTCTTTTACTTATCTGTTATTGGAATAAACCCCTGTGTGGGTTCTCGGTTTCTATACCATAATCTGATTGTTTGAAATCTGAATTTTGTTTGAATTCTGATTGGTATCTCTTATCTTATTCGAACAACCCTGTGAGGGTTATTTCTGATTATGACTCTATTTCCTACATGTTCTGGCGCCCAGAACTTCTGTTTATCTTTCATATGTTATGTTAATTGACTTTTCGTTATCTGTCAGTTTTGTTATCTACCATCTATTATCTGTTTGTTTGTTATCCATCTGTTCTGTTATCTGACTGATTGTTATTGACCGTTCTGTTATCTATCACTGTTTGCACTGTGAGACTTGGTTGAGTAACGGGACGTTAATCCCTGCTGTGTGCTTGGGATAAGCCGTAAGCCTGGAACTCTTCGATTAAGTAACGGGACGTTAATCCCTGCTGTGTGCTTAGGATAAGCCATAAGCCCGAAACTCTTCGATTAAGTAATGGGACGTTAATCCCTGTTGTGTGCATGGGATAAGCCGTAAGCCCTTAAGATTTGGTTGAGTAACGGGACGTTAATCTCTATTATGTGCTTGGGATAAGCCGTAAGCCCAAAACTCTTCGATTTAGTAACGGGACGTTAATCCCTGCTGTATGCGTAGGATAAGCCGTAAGCCCGGAACTAATGATAAGGTGAATCTGATAAGTCTATTCTGCTTTGATCCATATTTTCCAAGCCTTAAAATTTGACCAATAATTCTCTTAATTTAAATCCCAATTTCTAAAATTCTTAATTTTTAGGGCGTTACACACCTCCCCCCTTAAAAGAATCTGTCCCCAGATTCTCATCTGTGTACTATTCTGACTGGCAGAAAATAAGTAGATTTGATCGGTCGATCTACACTCTTCTTTTTACATTCTGCCTGAATTACTTCTTCAAGTCTCGATACATCTTCGTGCTTCTCTGATGCATCATATATCTCGACTTGGGTACCTTATCCACTAATCTTTCTTCCAGCACTGATCTCTTCAATCCATTAAAGCCTTATTCATATCATGCAATTTTTTTTCTCAAGACCTTGGTACCATCTTAGAAAGTTTTCCTTTTCCTTCTTAAAACTTTATTCTCGATCTTCAAATCTTCCACACCATCTTGAAATGCAATATTACCTACAACGATTCCTTTCCTATATCTCCACATAACCAAATTTCAGCTCAAAATCCACATTCTAAGAATTATTTCCCTACATAGCTAAGATATCCCTTAATTGAAGCGCTTATATTCCGAACAATTTTCAATTCAAGCTTAATCTTAAATAAGTCCATCAACTCTAACTCCTCTAAACTTCCAAGAATAAAAGGGACAGAAGGATCAGATGGGGTATACCAAACTCAGGGAGACACAAGTCTTAATCATTCTACGACATACAATAAGATCCTATAAGCATCTTGCAATACATAAACTCATCTTACTAACGTCAACTGATCAAATCCACCGTAAATCCTTGAATTACACAAGAACTCCTAGTATAAAATACCTAAAATCATACTAAAACTAACTTGAACAAGAAATCGGTCACAGATCTCAATGATACCCAAAAGATATTCAACACCTACATTGTCGATAACCTAGGCTTCAATATCCATTAACTCATTCATATCTTAAACATTTCCACAGTCAAACTTAACTCTGTTATCCAAGAGTTTCAACTTAGTTGTCATGGCCTACGAGGGTCTGCCAATTTGGCCTTGAATATATCTATTTGTTCTTGTGGAAGAACCGTTGTAAGGGTTAAATGTGATTGTACCGTACCTGCTCGTGTTTATTAAAATCTATATTGAGTGAGTTCTTGATTGTTATCTATTATCTGATTTGAACACCCCGATGAGGGTCTGCCAACCTGAAAGTTCTTTTACTTATCTGTTATTGGAATAAATCCCTGTGTGGTTCTCTGTTTCTGTACCGTAATCTAATTGTTTGAAATTTGAATTTTCTTTGAATTCTTATTGGTATCTGTTATCTTATTCGAACACCCGTGTAAGGGTTATTTCTGATTATGACTATGTTTCCTACATATTCCGGCACCCAGAACTTCTGTTTATCTGTCATCTGTTATTCGTCTGTTATGTTAATTGATTGTCCGTTATCTGTCAGTTTTGTTATCTGACCGTCTGTTATCTGTTTGTTCGTTATTCGTCTCTTTTGTTATCTGACTGATTGTTATTGACCGTTCTGTTATCTGTCAATATTTGTACCATGAGTCTTGGTTGAGTAACGGGACATTAATCCCTGTTGTGTGCTTGGGATAAGTCGTAAGCCCGGAACTCTTGGAACAAGTAATAGGATGTTAATCCCTGCTGTGTGCATGGGATAAACTGTAAGCCCGTGAGATTTGGTTGAGTAACGGACGTTAATCCTTGTTGTGTGCTTGGGATAAGCCGTAAGCCCGGAACTAATGATAAAGTGAATCTAATAAGTCTGTTATGTTTTGATCCGTATTTTGACTATAGTTTGACCATTTGTACTCTGCTCATGGAGCAACAAGGGTAGTGAAGTTCTTGTCTAGACCGGGCTGTTGTCCAGGTCAAACGAACCGTCTGTATTTCCTCCCAACTGTGATCGGTTGAGATGCTCTATACCTCCCGATCAGGTTCAGTTGAGACGATCTCGAGCCGTTCGAGCCGACAATCACAACCCCGAGCTAGTACTTTCTGATAGCTTTGAACTTGTTAATCATGTGATCGTTCTTCACTATCTGTTGTTGATCCGTTCATAAATTGATACTTGATTGACTGCATCCGATCTATTTCTGTTCTTGTTTAGAATTGATGATTTGTTGGGTTGATTTTCCCCGATAGATCACTAATTTTTGTCATTTGAATATCCCTTACTAAGTCCTTTGGACTTAACCCCGTTTCTTTTATATTTTCTCAGACAAAACTGAAGGATAAGCTTGGATTTTCGGTTAGATCGACGAGTATGATTTTGTATTAGAATAGCAGTGTATATTTGATAACAGGTTTAATTGGGCATGTTTTTTAACCCTAGAGATGTTGTGATATGTAAATTTTGAATTGGACATCTGCAGAGTTTATATATTATGCTGAATTTTGGAATTGCTTATCAAACACACATAGCAGCGGATTTCAAGCTTACCAACTTCTCAAAACATTAAATACAAGTCATAAATTCTTATCCATTAACAAAACATATACTGGCTTTAAGACATCAACGCCAATCCTAACATATCACCATGCCACTAGACTAACTACATCAATCAAAGGAACCGTTTCCATTACATGAAACACTTCTTCATTTCCAGTCAAAACTTTGCTTTCTTCACTTAAACCTATTTGAGAGATAAAGAAGGGGGTAAGTCCGAAAGACTTAGTGACGGATAAATGTAACATAAACAATGGGGATCTGTCGAGGAAGAAATCGACTCAATAGATCATCAATCAACAATTAACAGGAATTCAAACAGGATACATTCAAACAGTCAGGAACAGTCTAACAGGCAGAATACAGCCGATCAGTCATATTACAGTCAGACAGAACGGTCCCGAATAACATTTACATTTTAGTCAGGCTTATCCAAGCATGACAGCTTGTTACATGATAGTCGTCGACAGACAATAGATGTCCAAGAAGAGCCCTAGCACCTCACAGACAAACAGACGGTAGATGCCCAGGAATAGCCCTAGCACATCATAGACAAACAAACGGTAGATGCCCAGGAATAGCCCTGACACATTGCACATACCTAGGAATAGCCCTAGCAGATGGCTAACAAACTGAATACCCAGGGAATAGTCCCTAGTGTACACAGACAAACAGACGGTAGATGCCTAGGAATAGCCTTAGCACATCATTGATGCTCAGGAATAGCCCTGACACATTGCCCATACCTAGGAATAGCCCTAGCATATAGCTAACAGACGGACAAAAGATGCTTAGGAATAGCCCTAGCACATCACTGATGCTCAGGAATAGGAATTGGGAAGAGATGATATGTTTATATAGATGTATGTTGATCCCTATGCAATGAGTATGGATTAAGTGAACTCGGACTTATGCAAAACACCAAAACTTGGATTTAAGTAGTATTAAGGATTATATTATAAGATTAAATGGCATTTGATTAGGAATTGATTATGTAAGGATTATCCATATTGTGTGATTTATGATTATGACCATGACCTTGAAATAAGAATGGGATATCGTATTAATCGATAAATTAGTGATTCTGGATTATTAATGGTATAATTGTGATTAATAGGATTAAGTATGGATTATGATTTTAGATATTACTCTCTTGGTTAGGTGACGGAGAAGTGGGTCCCACAAATCAGTAGACGACAGATTTTAGTAGCTTTTTCTGAGACTGCGGAGGTGAGGGTTTGCTAATTTGGCCTTGAATATATCTATTTGTTCTTGTGGAAGAACCCCTGTGAGGGTTAAATGTGCCTGTACCGTACCTGCTCGTGTTTATTGAAATCTGTATTAATTGAGTTATTGATTATTATCTGTTATCTGATTTGAACACCCCAGTGAGGGTCTGCCAATCTGGCACTTCTTTTACTTATCTGTTATTGGAATAACCCCTGTGTGGGTTCTCTGTTTCTGTACCATAATCCGATTGTTTGAAATCTGAATTTTGTTTGAATTCTGATTGGTATATGTTATCTAATTTGAACACCCCTGTGAGGGTTATTTCTAATTATAACTCTGTTTCCTATATGTTCTAGCGCCCAGAACTTCTGTCTGTCATCTGTTATCCGTCTGTTTTGCTATCTGTTTATCCGTTATTCGTCTGTTCTGTTATTTGACTGATTGTTATCTGACCGTTCTGTTATCTGTTACTGTTTGTACTGTGATATTTGGTTGAGTAACAGGACGTTAATCCCTGTTGTGTGCTTGGGATAAGCCGTAAGCCCGAAACTCTTGGAATAAGTAACAGGACGTTAATCCCTGCTGTGTGCATCGGATAAGCCGTAAGCCCGTGAGATTTGGTTGAGTAACGGGACGTTAATCCTTGCTGTGTGCTTGGGATAAGCCGTAAGCCTGGAACTAATGATAAGGTGAATCTGATAAGTCTGTTCTGTTTTGATCTGTATTTTGACTATAGTTTGACCGTTTTTACTTTGCTTATGGAGCAACAAAGATAGTGAAGTTCTTGTCTAGATCGGGCTGTTGTCCAGGTCGAACGAGCCGTCTATATTTCCTCCCGATTGTGATCGGTTGAGACGCTCTATACCTCCCAAACTGGTTCGATTGAGACGATCCCAAGCCGTTCGAGTCGACAGTCACAACCCCGAGCTAGTACTTTTTGATAGCTTTGAACTTGTTAATCATGTGATCGTTCTTGACTGTATGTTGTTGATCCGTCTGTAAATTGATACTTGAGTGACTGCATCCGATCTATTTCTGTTCTTGTTTAGAATTGATGATTTGTTGGGTTGATTTTCCCCGACAGATCCCTAATTTTTATCTTTTGAATATCCCTCACTAATTCCTTTAGACTTAACCCCGTTTCTTCTATATTTTCTCAGACAGGACTGAAGGAGAAGCTTGGATTTTCGGTTAGATCAGCAGGTATGATTTTGAATTATAATAGCTGGTATATAGTGTTTTGTGAATTGATTAAGTTAAGATATGCTGCTGTCTCTGATAATTATAGTTGAGGTTACTTAAGTTGGATTCCACTACTATTTCTGATAAGTTTGAAGCATTTGATATTGGGCCTATTGATTGAATTGGAGGTTCAACTTAAGGTTGAATTGAGTGGTGCCTCAGCTTAGGTGTTGTCCTGAGTAGGGGAGCTACAGAGGTGGTATCAAACTTATCAGAAATAGCAGCGAAATCCAACTTAAATAACCTCAACTATAATTATCAGAGATAGTAGCATATCTTAACATAATCAATTCACAAAATACTATATACCAGCTTTAGATCCCATAACAGTCAACATAAGTACTAAGTACATACCGTCAGCAATTCCAAAATTCAGCATGATACATATACCCTGCAGATGTCCAATTCAAAATTTACATATCACAACATCTCTAAGGTTGCAAAACATGCCCCAGTAAACCTGTTATCAAATATACATAACAATACTAATACAAAATCATACTCACCGATCTAACCGAAAATCCAAGCTTATCCTTCAGTCCTGTCTAAGAAAATATCGAAGAAATGGGGTTAAGTCTAAAGGACTTAGTAAGGGATATTCAAAAGATAAAAATTAGGGATCTGTTGGGGAAAATCAACCCAACAAATCATCAATTCTAAACAAGAACATAAATAGATCGGATGCAGTCACTCAAGTATCAATTTACAAACGGATCAACAACATACAGTCAAGAACGATCACAGGATTAACAAGTTCAAAGCTATCAAAAAGTACTAGCTCGGGGTTGTGACTGTTAGCTCGAACGGACCGGGATCATCTCAACTGAACCTGCTCGGGAGGTATAGAGCGTCTCAACCGATCATAGTTGGGAGGAAATACAGACGACTCGTTCGACTTGGACAACAGCCCAATCTAGACAAGAACTTCACTACCTTTGTTGCTCCACGAGCAGTGTACAAACAATCAGACTATAGTTAAAATACTTATCAAAGCATAACAGACTTATCAGATTCATCTTATCATTAGTTCCGGGCTTACGAGTTATCCCATGCACACAGCAGGGATTAACGTCCCGTTACTTAATCGAAGAGTTCTGGGCTTACGGCTTATCCGATGCACACAGCAAGGATTAACGTCCTGTTACTCAACTAAGTGTCGCGGGCTTACGGCTTATCCCTTGCACACAGTAGAGATCAACGTCCCGTTACTTATTCCAAGAGTTCCGGGCTTACGGCTTATCCCAAGCACACAGTAGGGATTAACATCCCATTACTCAACCAAATGTCATGGTACAAATAGTAACAGACAACAGAACAATCAGATAACAATCAATCAAATAACGGACAAACAGATAACAGATGGTCAGATAACATAACCGACAGATAACGGATAAATAGATAACAAAACAGACGGATAACAGATGATAGACAGAAGTTCTGGGCGCCAGAACATGTAGGAAATAGAGTCATAATCAAAAATAACCCTCACAGGGGTGTTCAAATTAGATAACATATACCAATCAGAATTTAAACAAAATTCAGATTTCAAACAATCAGATTACGGTACAGAAATAGAGAACCCAAATAGGGGTTTATTCCAATAATAGATAAGTAAAGAAGTGCCAAGTTGGCAGACCCTCACATGGGTGTTCAAATCAGATAACAGATAACAATCAAGAACTCAATCAATACATATTTCAATAAACACGAATAGGTACGTACGGTACAAGCACATTTAACCCTCACATGGGTTCTTCCAAAAGAATAAATAGATATAGTCAAGGGTAAATTAGCAAACCCTCACCTTTGCAGTCTTAGAAAAAGCTGCTAAAATCTGCCGTCTACTGATCTGTGGGACCCACTTCTCTGTCACCTAACCAAGAGAGTAATATCTAAAATTAAAATCCATAATTAATCCTATTAATCACAATTATACCATTAATAATCCAAAATCACTAATTTATCGATTAAGACGGTATCTCATTCTTATTTCAAGGTCATGGTCATAATCATAAATCACACAATATGGATAATCCTTACATAATCAATTCCTAATCAAATGCCATTTAATCTTATACTATAATCCTTAATACTATTTAAATCCAAGTTTTGGCATTTTGCATAAGTCCGGGTCCACTTAATCCATACTCATTGCATGGGGATCAACATGCATATATATAAACATATCATCTCTTCCCAATTCCTATTCTTTGCAATGTACAATGCTAAATTAGGAAAGTTAAAACACATGCAATATATATATATATTAAAGGTACAACTAAATTCACATGCTAAAGCTTGCCACCAGAGTATCAAAACCACAAATCGATAACACAGGTGCGTTCGTTGGGTCGATGAGGTGAAGTTGCCTGTCCGCCGCTGTCGCCGCCTCGCCGCTGTCGTCCACCGTCGCTGAAAAGTGAGATGGCACCACCCAGATAATCCTCTCGCTAAGAGCTTTCCAAGGTACCCTTGGTTTTCAAAATAGACGCCGAAAAACCCCTCAAAACCTATCCCGAAGCCTTCAAAGCTTTGCCGCCAGTTTTTCGATGTCTCCGTCGTGTATCTCCACCATACAGTGCTACCACTTGGTTCCCCTCGTTGAGTACTAGCTAAAACACCCCTTAGATGCTCCGTTTGACGTTGGAAAGTAAGTGACCTAGTTGTTCGCCGTGAGGTGGTGTTTCGGCCGTTCTCCGTTGCTCGGTTCCAATGGTCTTCCGCCGCGTATGGGGGTGCAGGTGGAGTGCTGGAGGTGAGGGGAGTTAATTTGGGTGGTTGATTTGGAGGAAGAAGGGTCGCCGGTGGTGGTGCTTGTCCGCGACAGAAGTGAAGAAAGAAGGAAGAAGAAGAAAAAGAAAAGAAAAGAGAAATAAAAAAAAGGAAGAGAAAAAGAAAGTTGTTGCCCGTTTCTTAAAAATCAAAATTTCCTATTTTATGATTTTGTCCTTGAATTTAAGCACTCCTCAATTGAGTCCATGAGGTCCCAAAAATTTCTCCTAAGCCCCCGTTGACTAGTTTTCTTCCATGCACACCCCTTAAGTCAAGAAAATGATCAATTTAATCGTTTTAAAAAAAATATGATAAAACCCCAAAACTTCAAAAATCTTGCAGTTGAGTCCTTATATATATCTTTTCCAAGCCTTAAAATCCGTTTAACCAAAATCTTGATTTTTAAATCCCGATTTCTGAAATACTGAATTTTAGGGGCATTACACACCTCCCCCCTTAAAAGAATATGTCCTCAGATTCTAATCTGTGTATTGTTCTAACTGGCAGAAAATAAGTAGATTCGATCAGTCGATCTACACTCTCTTTCCCTTGTTTGTTTCACCACCTCTAGCACATACTTCTTCATAAATTCCCTTGTGAAATTCTCCCAGCTTCATAGTGTTCCTTCATCTGTCCACCTTCTGTTAATCATCATCCATCAACTTCGGGTGGAACCTCGAAGAAGAAACGTAGCAAACCAAAACCTGCTGTGTGCTTGGGATAAGTCGTAAGCCCAAAACTCTTCGATTGAGTAACGGGACGTTAATCCCTTCTGTGTGCTTGGGATAAGACATAAGCCTGAAACTCTTCGATTAAGTAATGAGACGTTAATCCCTGTTGTGTGCATGGGATAAGCCGTAAGCCTGTGATAATTAGTTGAGTAACGGGACGTTAATCCCTGTTATGTGCTTGAGATAAGCCGTAAGCCCAGAACTCTACGATTTAGTAATGGGACGTAATGATAAGGTGAATCTGATAAGTTTGTTATGCTTTGATCCGTATTTTGATTGTAGTCTGACCGTTCGTACTCTGTTCATAGAGCAAGAAAGGTAGTGAAGTTCTTATCTAGACTGGGCTGTTGTCCAGGTCGAATGAGCCGTCTGTATTTCCTCCCGATTTTGATCGGTTGAGATGCTCTATACCTCCCAAACAGGTTCGGTTGAGACGATCCTGGGCCGTTCGAGCCGACAGTCACAACCCCTGGCTCTGATACCACGCTTGTGACACCCCATTCCGGGTAACCGAAAGCTGAGATATCAACTCATTAACATTCATACCAAGGTTCAAGTCTTAGGCAAACAGCTAAAATATGTATACAAGTTCAAGGTGCCTCGGTTTATTCTGACATATCACAACATCTCTATGTTACCACCTATCCATCTAGTGATCCATATGCAAAACAAAGACACCAAACTATTACAAGAGAAGCATCCTTATATTCAAGTTAGAACTTTCCATTCTTAGGCCACTCTGTCTGCAAAAGTAATGAAAACGAGGGGGTAAGTCCAATGGACTTAGTGAGGGATAAATATCAAGCGATAATAGAATAAATCAAGGGAAGAGCATCTTAACAGATCTAGAATCAATAACAATACAAGTACAATTACAATTTAGCAAGAACAAATGTAGCAAATATGAAACTCTCCTGCCTTATTGCTCCAAGAACAGTTCACAAGCAAGCAAAAACGAGTACGATCAAGCAAACCCTTACAAAATATGCATTCCAACAAAATGAGTTAAGACATGCATATCAGATCACCTTATACCAATCAAACAAGTACTTTCATAGCGTGATAGCTTGGTATACAATTGGTGTGCCCATACGAACTGTATGGCGCACTGCCCATATGGACTGTATGGCGCATAGCGAATACCTAAGTGGACTGCTTAGTGTATTGCGGATACCTATGTAGACTGCATAGCGTATCCTAGACACCCAGGCGGACTGCAAAGTGTGTTCCAAGTATCCCAGCATTCCGTGTAGGATTGGCACTTGGCCCAAGTACAATTTTCAAACAAGTGCAACAAGTACCAATCAAATACAACAATCAAGTACATACAAGCCAACTGGCTAGATATTAGGATACAACAAATGAGTATGCCGGCAAGGCATCTGATAACGATTCAAATAGGAACAAGCAAGTACGATCAAGACAAGTACCAGACACGATAGACAGGAGTTCTGGGCGCCAGAACGAACAAGAGCGAGTGAAGCAAGTGCTAACCCTCACAGGGGTATACAAATCAATAACAAGTAACGAGCAAGTACGAGTCAAACAATTTACGAACAAGTACAATCAAGCAAATTAACCCTCACAGGGGTTATGCCACAAGAACAGATAGATATATTAAGGCCAAAATGGTAGACTCGCACAGGGGTTTTCAACAAATAATGAGAAGCTTGTACAAAGCAATAACCCAAAGTGGGAGAACCTCACCTCCAAAATTGGCTATTTATTCTATTAACATGATAACTTAAAATGACAACATTGATAAAATTCCAAGAATAGCTATAAGACTAATCTTGCTACAATAATCTTAATTCTCATATTGCTCCTCCTATCAATAAAGCCAAGTCCTTAATCACATGATCTTCATAATGTCACTTTACATAATGTCCAAGTCGACTATAATATCATCCATAGCATGGGAGAGTTCAACACATATATATGTATATGTATGTACATGTATATATATATTCCTATTTAATGTTGCATCTATGCTAAGAATATAACTTGAGGATGATGATATGCCATATATACAGATTTCAATAAACACGAGTAGGTACGGTACAAGTACATTTAACCCTCACAGGGGTTCTTCTACAAGAACAAATAGATATATTCAAGGCCAAATTGGCAGACCTCACCTCCGTTGTCTCAGAAAAAGCTACTAAAATCTGCCATCTACTAATCTGTGGGACCACTTCTCCGTCACCTAACCAAGAGAGTAATATTTACAATTAAAATCCATACTAAATCCTATTAATCACAAGTATACCATTAATAATCTAGAATCACTAATTTATCGATTAATACAGTATCTCATTTTTATTTCAAGGTCATGGTCATAATCCTAAATCACACAATATGGTTAACCCTTACATAATCAAATGCCATTTAATCTTATAATATAATCCTTAATACTCTTTTAAATCCAAGTTTTGGCATTTCATAAGTCCAGGTCCACTTATTCCATACTTCTTACATAGGGATCAACATACGTATATATAAACATATCATCTCTTCCCAAATTCCTATTCTTGGCAAGGTAAAATGCTAAATTAGGAAAGGTACAACACATGCAACATATATATATTAAAGGTACAACTAAATCCAATTGTCAAAGCTTGCTATCGGAGTATCAAAACCACAAACCGATTACACGGTTGCGACCGTCACGTCGAGGAGGTGAAACTGGTATGAGGTCGTCGGAGCACCGTCGTCTGCCGTCACCGAAAAATTATGAAATCACCACCGTTCTTCTCCTTTCGACGAGAGATTTCCAACGCCGCCCTCGATTTATAGTTTTGAGGTACGTAGCTATCGAAACTGGGCTCAACAGCCTTCAATAAAAAATTTCGCCGCCATGCTCCGATCGCTGGTTTTCTTCTTCTCCACCGCACCAAACCCACATGCAACCACATAATCTACTTCTCCTCACCAAAATCTACCAGAAATACCCCTCAACCATCCAAGCCATCGCCGAAAAAACTTAAACCCACTTGCCCGTTCTTCGATCCCTCAACTTTCACGATGGCTCGCCGGTTCCCAGCCGTGCATGGATGGAGGAAGGTGGTCAGAGGGTGGAGGAGAGTTGTTTGAAGGTGTTGGCTTGGTGGTTGGTGATCGCCGGTGAGAGGGTCACCAAAGGAGAGAAGATGGTGGTCGCGGTTGGAGAAGGAAAGAAAGAAAGAAGAAGAAAGAAGAAAGGAAAAGTGAAGAAAAATCCTGCTGGCCGATTTCTTAAAAATCAAAATTTCCCATATTCCAATTTACTCCTTGAATTTAAGCACTCCTCAATTGAGTCCATGAAGTCCCAAAATTTTCTCCTAAGCCCCCGTTGACTAGTTTTCTTCCATGCACACCCCTTAAGTCAAGAAAATGATATATTTAATCCTTTAAAATTTCGATCTAACCCCAAAACTTCCAAAATCTCGCAATTGAGTCCTTTTATATTTCTTTTTCAGGCCTTAAAATCTAACCACACTCAATTATGTTTGAAATCTGAAATGTGTTTGAATTTTGATTGTTATCTGTTATCTGATTTGAACACCCCTGTGAGGGTTATCTTTGATATCGATTTTGTTTCTGTCTGTTCTGGTGCCCAGAACTCATATCCGTTATATGTACCGTTTTGTTAGTTGTTCCATTTGTTCTATTATTTGTTGCCTTGTCGGCATTTTTGTACTATTTTGAACTGTCTGTACTATTATCGATATGTTATCCGAATGTATGTTATCTGTACGATCTGTTATATGACTGTCTGTTATCTGTCCGTACGTTGGTATTGATTCGTTCTGTCAATAATCAGTTATGTACCAAGATATACCTGGGTAAGTTATGTACCAAGCTGTGCTTGGGTAAGTTCTGTACCAGGTTATCGTGTTTGGGTAAGTTAGTTTGATTGATATGCCATTGAATTGTTCTGTTGGTAATACGTTATGTACCAAGCTGATACGCTTGGGTAAGTTATGTACCAAGCTGATACACTTGGGTAAGTTATATACCAAGCTGATGTACCTAGGTAAGTTATGTACCAAGCTATGCTTGGGTAAGTTTCGTACCAAGTTATTATGCTTGGGTAAGTTTTGTACCAGGTTGTCATGCTCGGGTAAGTTTTGTACCAGGTTGTCATGCTCGGGTAAGTTCTGCACCAGGTTGTTATGACTGGGTAAGTTCAGTTTGATTGGTACCAGGTGGTTATGCTTGGGTAAGTTTGATTTGACTGGTAAGTTTTGTACTAGGTTGTTATGCCTGAGTAAGTTCTGTTTGAATGGTACTAGGTGGTTATGCCTAGGTAAGTTTGGCTTGATTGTATAAGTTTGATCTGATATGCTTAGGTAAGTTTTGTACCAGGCTGTCATGTTTTGGGTAAGTCAAGCACCAGGTTGTCACACTTGGGTAAGTTAAGTCCATTTTATGTAAGGGTAAGTTAAGCACCAGGTTGTCACCCTTAGGTAAGTTTAGTCCATTTTATGTAAGGGTAAGTTAAGCACCAAGTTGTCACACTTGGGTAAGTTTAGTCCGTTTTATGTAAGGTTAAGTTAAGCACCAGGTTGTCACACTTACCCAACTTGGGTAAGTTTAGTCCGTTTTATGTAAGGGTAAGTTAAGCACCAGATTTTCACACTTGGGTAAGTTTAGTCCATTTTATGTAAGGGTAAGTTAAGCACCAGGTTGTCACACTTGGGTAAGTTTAGTCCGTTTTATGTAAGGTTAAGTTCGGTACCAAGCTGCTATGCTTGGGAAAGTTTAGTTTGATTGAAAAATACGTTTTGATCTGATTTGTTTATTTGAATGATTTTTGCTTAGCTCGATTGTCATAGACTGCTTGTCGGTTTTCTGATATGTTCTGCCTGACTATTGAATTTTAATTTTTTGAGTTGACTCTTCCTCAATAGATTCTTTTTACGCTTGCAATTATCCCTCACTAAGTCTTTTGGACTTACCTCTCCCCCCCCCCCCTCGGGTTATTTTGATTCTCTCAGACAAGGACTAAGGGAAGGATTTGGACTCCAGGATGGTTATAAGTATATTTTGTAATAAATCAAGTGTTGAATGTATATATGGCATCATCTGATAGCTAAGTATGGACGCAAGATGTCGTGATATGTCATGTTGATATGGATGACTTATGGAATGTAAATATTTTGTTATATTAGAACATGAATCATGGCATTTACTTAATGGTTTATTGAGTTAGTTGGTTAGTTAGTTAGTTAAGTTTGAATTCCGCTGCTTCTGATAAGTTGACTTTGAGATTTTGTGGTAGGTACCATAGTATTATGTGTTATATGTTACGGGTTATTTAAGTTGGAATCTGCTGCTATTTCTAATGAGCTTGAAATATTCGATTATGGGCCAATTGAATTGTATTTTGGGTTCAAAATTATTAATTGGAATGTTTTGATATCTCAGCTTTGGGCTACCCGAAGTAGGGTGTCACAGGAAGAGAGAGAAAGAGAGAGATCTAAACATAATATTATGCTTTCATGCATATATTGAGAATGGATCAGTATAAAAATAATATATATATATATATATATATATATGAATGCAAATGTATGATGTAATGAATGTTCACTTGAGAGTTGAGGATGAAAGAGATTTTATTAAGGTTACCTTAAAGAAAAAGATAAAGAAAAATAGAGAGGATAAAAAGGCAACAAAAAAAAAAAAAAATCCTTTTTTGGTAGTACAAAAAATTAAGAAATTATTAGCTTTATGGAATGAGATTTATAGAATAATTTTTTTATAGGAATACTTAATTTGGTGCTCATAAAATATCTTTTGAATTTTAAACTCATAAGTTGAGATAAAAATTTATGATTATGAATATTTTTAATTATTTGATGAGATAAAAATATATGATTCAATTTCAATTTTTTGATAAACATGAAGTTATGTTTTAGTTATAATAGATAAATTCTTTATATTAAAATAAAAATAAGAAAATCAAATTGACAACCAATGAGATTTTTTTTTAATTTAATTAACAAACTCAAAATTCTAAAATTCAGAATCTGGTTAAAATTGCACAATTGTGGGTCCACACCGTTGTTCTATATATAATAGTATCGATATAGAATTATACTACGAATAACATAGAAATAAAATGTAAAAAGAATAATTGTAGAACAACAAAATTTATATACAAAGTAAATGAAATATTTATATATTAATCTTGTGATAAATTAAATTTATAAGATAGAATTTGTGATAAGAGTACTTAATATGGCACTTATAAAATATTTTTTAAATCATAAACTTATTTAGTGAGATAAAAATATGATTATAGATATTTTTTGAATTATCTTATGAGATTGAAATCTATATTGTAATTCTGGATAAACACAACCTGATATTTTAGTTATAATAGATAAGTTGATCGTATTAAAATGAAATATAAAAATAAATAAATAACTAGTGAAAAATTTTCAACTACATTAAAAAACTCAAAATTCTAAGAATTTGATATTTGACGAAAATCGCACAATTGGAACCAAAATTGCACAATTAGACTATTATATATAGCACCATTTTGTACTTATCTAATTGTGCAATTTTGGCCAAATGTCAAATTCTTAGAATTTTGAGTATTTTAATTCAATTAAAAAAACTTTATTAGTTGCTGATTATTATATTCTTATCTCTAATTTTCTTTCATCCAAAATTCAAAATGTATTTTATAATATTTCATAATCTTTATCAAGTAGAAGATCTGATATTATCTATATGAGATTATATATATTGATGAGATAATACCAAAGATAGCTAGATGTATTAAAACTCTTATACGTTATATACCTAAATACAATTTAAAAAATAAAAACACATCCAAGTCTCAAGTAACTCTCATTCAATCTTCCAATTTCACATATTGAAGAAGAGAAATTACAAAACATGTCCATAAGCATTTTTCTATGTAAGTAAAGAAAAAGATATTGCTATTTAATTATATTCTTCCATTGATTTTGTTGTTGAAGTTTTAATTGTATCTTTTGTTCCTTATATGGAATTGATTAATTTTAGGCATCGATGTAATTCATGTGCAGGATAAAGGAAATACTACGAGAATCAATAAAACTATTGAATATTTGTAATTGGTTTACATCAGAATCATAGACTTTGTTCTTCTTTTTATTATTTAAAGATATTATCTTTTGACATATATAATTTATGAGCTTGCTCGAATAGACAATTTACTCAATTATAATAATATTTTTTTATTAATTAAACATCATATTCAGTATGTTCGTCCACTTTATAATTATTCACTTTATTGTAATAACAAAAAAGAATTTTATTTAAATATTAATATATGTAAATAAGTGGGGAATTGTTTGTATGTATCAATGAAACTTTGTGGTTCTAATCAAATTTTGATAAAGATATTTACTTGAGTATATAGTGACTGAGTATTATGGGTAGTAGCAAGCATGCCATTTTTTTTTATCCTTAGAACTAATTTTAAGCCTACTTTATTATTAATTTATTTGAAAAAATAATAATTGTTTTATTTATATTTTATATCAATTTAATTTTAAATATAAATAATTACTTTAATTAATATTATAACTAGCATATGCTCGGTGTAATGCACCAAAAATAATTTTAATATTGAAATAAAATAATTTCAAAATTATATATTTAATATTAAAATTATTTCAAAATTATATATTTAACATTAAAATTATTTCAAAATTATTTCAATATTAAAATTATATTTAGTACATCGCATATCATATAGATAATATCAAATCTTCCACCATATAAAGATGATCAAACATTATCAAATACAATTTGAATTTCGGATGAAAGAAAGTTAGAGATAATATACAATCATATTGGTTAGAGATAATAATTAACAGCTGATAATTTTTTTAATTAAATTAAAATACTCAAAATTCTAAGAATTTTGACATGTGGCAAAAATTGCACAATTAGATAAGCACAAAACTGTGCTATATATAATAATAAATGTGTGTGTGTGTGTGTGTGCGTATCACAATTTGTGCTAATCTAATTGTGTAATTTTGGCTAAACATCAAGTTTTTAGAATTTTGAGTTTTTTTAATTAAATTAAAAATATTCATTGGCTGTTGATTTATTTTTTAGATTTGCTTTAATCTACTAACTCATCTCTTATTAGTAAAACCTCGGGTTGCATTTATGCAAAGTTACCGTACAAATTTTTGGCTCATCAAATAGATTCAAAATATCAATAATCATAGAAACTATCTCATCACATAAATTTAAAATTTAATAGAAGTTTGGATATTGAATTTTAGCTTTACTATTATTTGACTGTAAGATTTTTAATTTCTCTAGATAAAAGAAAATATCTATGTGTGTTTTATTTTTCAACAATTTACCTAGAATAATATAATTATTTAAAATATATTATTTTTTAGGTCGTTAAAATTAATAAAATTCTCCTATCAAATAAATGAAGAAAAAAATTACACATGTTTTCATACAGAATTTATTAAATTTATTCATAATATCTTATTTCTCTATTTCTAGTTATGCCCACATAAAAACATATATATATATATATATATTGTGTGTGTGTGTGTGTGTTTATATATAACACATGTATGTCTCAATTAATGAATATTTAATTGTATTTATAATATACTTCTAAAAAACTATTCTTTATTTATGGTCCCGACCGGACTACCAAGCTTGACTATCAAGCCGTTATCTTTCCTCTAGCTAAAAGCTAAGCCTATTTATTAACTTAAGGAGTAGGTCTTGCCTATCCCTCAAGACGAGTTGCTCACTCTGCGCTTACCACATTGCCGGTTCGCTCGTCCCAGGTCTCTCATTCTCTCAAGTGGTCCCACCCCAGCTGAAAAACGGATGCACACGCTAAGACGCCCATCTTAGTCATGATTTGAAGCTAGCAGAGAGATTGAATTTCCAGTTCAAGCACGGTGGATCCAGGCTTAAATAAAGTAGGTATAACTTCCACGGGCTTAGGAAGATTTGATCTTTGTTCCATTTATGTAGTTGGAATGATGAGGTTTACTATATGTGCAATAATTATTGCTTGTTAATTTTCAACATTTCTCAATCGATGGATATATATTGCTACACTATCCGTGAAAAGTAATAACATTTTTATGCATGCGACAAAAGAGAAGCAACTGTCAAAAGATTTGGTGTCAAAGTCATGACCCAATTATTGCCACGTCTAACCCACCATTGCGAATTATTACTAGTGACCCAATATTGTGAACAGATTGAAAAAATAGAACGCACTCCCTTTCTTAGTTCACGCTAAAAATAACAATTAATCATGCCATTTAAGTACAATGATCTCATACTACAATAATTAAATATTTCTTCGTTAGTTGGGGGAAGAATCCGCATGAATCGGATTTTTTGAGGAACGTATCGAGAGGAAATTTGATTTGGTTAGACAATGTGTGGTTGGTAAACAAGGATCGGTTTTTTAGAAAGGTACGGAATGTATCGTCAAATATTCAATATGATTCCACAAGATCCAGTTTCGTTCAAGTAACGGATTCTAGCCAACTGAAAGGTTCTTCTGATCAATCCAGAGATCATTTGGATTCCATTAGTAATAAATAAAAAATATATAAATTACTTATAAATATTTTGCTTCATTTTTATTACTTTTTCTCATTTATTTTTTTAGATTTTAATAATTTTATAAAATTTATGTACGATATAAAAATTAAGAGTAGTAATTTTGCTAAGTAGTTAAACTTATCCTTTTTTTTTTTTTTTCAAATGAATGAAGAAATATTATGTAATTCTTCATAATAGCTTAAGTAACTTATTAGCTATCCTATTTGTATATTTCTAATTATATGCACATAAAAATTGAATATTTTATGTTTATACAATATATAATATACCTTACTATGTTTAGTTCAATTAGCTAGCTTTTTTTTTTTCATTTATAATAATTTGTATAAAAAATAACTTTATATCTCTACTAACAAATAAATAAAGATTATGTAACTTATGTATAAAGAATTGCATTTAGATAGTTATAAACTTAAAATTCAATACAAAATAAAGAACTATTCTATATAATTGATATATATTTCATATTTTAATAAGTTGTGCTTACTTTGATAATTTTAATTATTAAAAAAAAAAATGTGCCTTGACATGAAGGAGAATGAATAAAAAAGTGAACTATTAAGACTATTTAATAAATGTGAGCTTAAAAAATATTAAGATTAATTTTTTCATCCAAAGAGTCATATATGTTGACTTTTTCTTAATTTAGTAATACATTTTTTTTCACAAAAATACAAGATTTATCCAAACAAAATAGTACAGATAACTATGTTATGTTGCAACAAGCAACTGAATTTTCATATAATTATTTTTTTATTTATATAAATATAATGGCCTTACTTTCAGTTAATGTAATACATTGATACTGAATTATTTTTATAACTAAATAACTTTTTTTCTTGACAACGTAGAATTTAAGTATATAAAACTCTCTAAATAATTTACATAAAAAATATTTTATAAGTACAATTTTTTTCAATAACTAACATTAACTCCTAAATATTGTAATTTGCTTAAAAATTACAATTTACCCATTTCTTACGAGAAGGATAAACATCTACTCTATAGATTATAAAATCATTATTTTCATAATAAAAAGTATGAAATTAAATAAATGAATAATTTTATATTAGTTGGCAAGTTTTAAATTTTAATTATTTTAATATAATTTTTTTTAGATATGAATATATGTTATGTAAGTAATGAATATTAATTTGAATTTAAAATTTATCTCAAATATAAGAATTGCTTTCCAAAACAATTTTAAACTCTTTTATGTTTTGATATGACAAATTAAGACCGTAAGGTTAAAGAATTAAAAATAAGAGGTCAAATTAATTAAATAAAAAAGCATCAATGAACCTACCAATTTAAACCCACTTAAGATGGTTCCCCAACCCAAGTAAGTCGAAAGCCCACCAAAGATTTATAGCCTGTTTGGTTTTATTTCCACAAGCCCATTTCATTTTCATCCGGAAATAAAAATTGAAAACTATCACTTTCTCCCTATTTTCACTCTAACTATTCCTATTTTCAATTTCAAACTTTTTCTAAACCTACCCTATCATCCTATTATCACATCAATAAAATTCAAATTTGATTTAATATAAAGCATCAACTATCATTTTAAAATTAATAAAATATACATATATTTTTAAAATATACGTATTCTTAAATATAAAAAAATATAAATCATCCATCTTTTCAATTCTATACATATTTTAATCATTACTTTCTAACAAATATTACAAATCATCCAAACACATTTTCATTTTCATTTTAAATCTATAACTAACTTTTCAACTTTTAAAAATGACTAGAAACGGAAAATGGCTCTGAAAATAAAACCAAATGGACCCTTCATTATTCTAAATATCGATTCCCAAAGTCAAGAAAGCAACTAGACAATCATTTTTATGACTTGACTTCTAACTTTATGTAAACGCATTTCAAGAGCAAAAGTCCAATACTATATTAATTTTTGAAAAGGAGTCCGACTCCATTCCTATGCAATATCATTTTTATATTATCAATTTTTTTCCTTGAAATTTTTATTTTTTCAACAAGACACTAACGAGGAGCTTATTCTTAAATATTTTAAATAATTTATAAGAAACATAAATATATAGCATATTTAATTTCTTTTCAAAACTTGATGAATGATCAATTAAATAGTCGATGAGAACAATATTTTATTTTTAAGTAATTTTATTAGTGCACTGTAATATTTATATCGCATGCATTTATTTGCATGTTTTTGCTTAGCGAGAATTCACATTTAAAAAGAATGTTTCTGTACGTACAAATATTAATACTTAGATGTAATAGTGTTAAATCAAGAATGTCTGAATCAGACTAATTATCATATTAAATTAGTTGTAGATTTTATTTTTATAATAGAAATAATCAACGAGTGATATGTTCTCATACATTGAGTTGGATATAGAAACTCTATTTATTACTTTATGATATTTGTATAATATATATTATTTGATAATTTTTGATAAAACAATTCAAAACAAATAAATTCTACTTATCAAAATTATATCAAGTATCATTATTTAAGATATAATTTAGCTATTAAGATATTGCATCCCCATTATAAGTTGTTTTATAGATGAAAAATTAAAGAATCATATAATTATTTGTTTTATAGTTGTTTTATAGTTATGTAAGAATTGATTCGTAATGCAACTTTTTTATTTTTTAATGCCATGCAATTAATAAAATGCCTAAGAAAACTCCTTTTAACTTGCGCAGAATATTTGGAATACTTTTTCCATCATGTCCTAGTCATCATGCTTCAAAATTATAGAACACAAGTCTTTGAAGTACTTACTAAGCTCGGCTAATGCTTTTCATACTTGTTCTGATAGTTTTTCTTAATATAATTGGTAGCAATTACTCTATAAAATTGTGGCAGTTATGACTCTTCAACCCATACAACTTATGCCCATATGTGTTAACACATCTAACCAAATTTGTCGAATATTCATCTGACATTCATGGTCCTTTCATCTAGTCACATACATTTTTTCTGCTCGGATATGAAGACATACTTAGGCTTAAGCTTACCCACAGTCCATTGCCCTTAAAAATTAAGAGTTAATTGCCAAAAATCCCCCTGTATTATTTTGAATTGCCACCCCCTTCCCAACCTGAATTATGAATTTAAGCAAAAGTCGCTCTCATATTACAATTTCAGTTACTCATCACTCCCTACATTCATTTACCGATTAACTAGTTATTTTTTGACAAAAATACCCCCATTTGGTTACACGATTTTTACTGCCCCTTTTTTTGTTGTTTCTTCAAGAGCTCCTCTGCTGAAAATTACGACTTACTAACATGAAAATCGCCCAAATTATGTTTCATGAATTTGAAACCAAAAATACTTAAAAAAAACTTAAACAATCTAACAACAAAGTGCTTGAATGCTTTGGACTGACACCTTTAGCTCAAGAGATTTGTTATGCAACATCAGAGAGATGAGGGGTAATTTTGCTGCATGGAGGCTGTTTAGTGGAAGTTGATTTGGGATGTTGGTTCTTGCTAAAAATATTTTGCTGCTGGAATATTTGTTGCATTTGTACAGCTGAAAAATTTCTCTGTTGGAAATTTTGCTGCATTTTTGCAACTGAAAATTTTTGTTACTGCTAAGTTGTGAACTAATTCAGTCATGCTTCTACATAGTGTATTGTGTTGTAGCTTGAATATAAGGATTTTATTTTTTTAGATTAATTTTGTTATGACTTATTGTTGGCATGATCTGAAAAGTCAGTGCTTGCGGTTGCTTTTGCTACACGGTCATGATGGCTTGAAATTTTGGAGTTTGTTCTTGTTGTTGGCACCCAGATTATGAATGCTAGAAATAAGGAGTAACTAAAAATGCTTTCAAGAATTTTAGTTTTTGAATGCTCAAATTGCTGTTAAAATTTTGCTCAAATTAAAAATGCATTCAAGAATTGCGGTTGCTTTTAAATCTCCGGGCCACAAGAATTTTCTTGCTAACTTGATTTAGAAGCATGACTCCAGATTGAAAAAAAAATTAATTTAAGTGGCTAAACATTTTTGTTTTAAGCCTAGATGTTTAACAAATCTGCAATTTGATTTGCATGGTGTGTAGTAGAATTACAAGAGTCTAAATGCATTTGACTATATAACATAAGGGTTTTTTTTTTTTTTTTTGACAATTAAAGTTGCACATGAGGGTAATTGCATCTGAGACATTTCACATGGGAGTTTTTTCCAATTACCTCATGAAAAGAAAAGTCTAAAAATGGGGGTAAAATAACTTTTCTGTAACACCCCTAAAATTCAGTATTTTCGGAAATAAGGATTTAGAAATTAAGAGATTTATTGATCAGATTTTAGGGCTCGAGAAAAATAATAAAAAGGATTCAATTGCAAGAAATTGGAAAGTTTTAGGGTTAGATTGCAATTTGAGAAGACTTGATTTGGGCCATTTTTATAAGCTTAGGGCCTTGCATGGTATTTTTCTAGTCAACCAGGACCTATATGTTATTTTAATTACTTTAGGATTTAATTGATTTAACTTAAATTAGACTAAGGACTCAATTGCAATTTTTAAAAAATGGATTTTACAAAACATATTGTTTCTTTCATTTTCCTCAATTTTTTTCACTATTTATCATCTTCTTTCTCCTTTCTTCTCTCCTTCACCACGGACAACATCATCCCTAGCGAGCTTCCTCCGGCAGCCATCTTCACCAACCAAACCAACCACCTCCTTCTTTTTCTCACCAGCTCCACGGCAGCACCACCATACTTGGTTGAAACCTCTTCGGCGAGCCACCTTGAGAGAAACCAAGAGGGAGTCCACGGTGGCGTTGGTGGGTTTGTAGTTTTTCGGTGGCCAAACTTAATCCTGAGGCTATGGTTTGGAAGAGCTGAGAGGGAGGATTGCGGTGGTGGGTTTGCATGAGAGATCGGTGCAGCGGTGGCGACGAAAAACGGAGAGAAACAGGCGGCGGTGTGAGGTGGTGGCAATGATTTCAGGGTGGATTTTGGGGTAGTTTCCAACGGCAAAACTTAAATCTAATTGGATATTTGGAATCAGGGGGTTGGAAAGCTTCTAGAGGTGGTGACCGTGAGATTTTTTAGAGGCAGCAGACGGCGATGCTCCGACGACCCCAAACCAATTTCTTCTCCTCGTTCCGACGATTGCAGTGGTGCCCTTGGTTCATGATTTTGAGGCCTCGATAAGCAATTTTGGGTAATAAAGGGTTAAGAATTAAGCTTTAATTGAATTGTACATTGATATATATATATATATGTGTGTGTGTGTGTGTGTGTGTGTAATTCCCATGCAAGGAGGAATATTCAATTTGTGGACCCAGACATGTCATGCTAAATGCTAAAATTGGGATTTAATAAATATTGACTAAGGATTATGTCATGTGAGACTAAATGGCATTTGATTAGGATTAATTGTGTAGGAATTGAGGACTAGTTTATGTTATGATATTGGAATTGATATGAAATCGGGATTATTTTAGCAATAATTTACCTTATTAGCCATTTTGGACCGATAGTTACGATTAAGTCCTAAAACTATCATGTTAATCGAGATGTTAGAAATTTTGGATTAATGATAAGCATAATAGTAATTATTAAGGGTTATTAGGATTGTATGGGGATTCTGATTCTGAACCTATTCTTTTGGATTAGGTAACGTAGAATTGGAACCCACTAACTCATAGGCTGCAGATCGTGATTTGTATATTGAGACTACAAAGGTAAGGCTCTACCATTCTGGCCTTGATTCTATCTATTCTTGTGAAATAACCCCTGTAAGGGTTCAAAGTGCTTGTGTACTGTACTTGTTCTTGTATTGAAACTCGTAATTTGTTGAGATCTTGTTTGTCATATGTTGCTTGTTTAACAAACTCTTGTGAGGGTTTATTTTATTAGTTCTTGCTTCTAATATTGTTCAATACAATCCATAGCCTTGCCAGTACTCTTGTTATCCGTTATAGCTTTAGTTGGCCATGTTAGCTTACCTGAATTGTTTATTGATATTGTATGGCCTTGTCGGCATATTTGATTATTGAATTTATTTATAGATACTTTTATGCAAAATCTATTTAGGCCGAGTGCCAATCCCAGCGGACTGCTTGGATTACTATCCTAGATTTGTATCATTGTACTGGTGATAAAAATAGTGTTATTGGCTTACTTGGTTTACGATCTTAACTTTGGGCAGTCAGGGGTTGACTGGGACCTAAAGCTTGATCGGCGAAGATCAGTCCTACCGATTCGTGTGGTTGCGATCTTACCTTTAGGGAAGGCTTGATCGGCGAGGATCAGTTTTACCGATTCGTGATGCAATGATTTGGCAAGTTGGCCACTCGTCGAGGGGATATAAGGGGACAGGCCGTTTCACAGTCGTATCAAAGGGATATCAGGGGGCAAGCCATTTTACGGCAGTATCATTTATACAAGTGTTGAGGCGATATAAGGGGGCATGCCATTTTATGGTCGTATCGTTTATACAGTATCGAGGTGATATAAGGGGTAGGTCGTTTCACGATCGTATCGTTTATACAAGATTGAGAAGATATAAGGGGGTAGGCCATTTTACGGACGTATCGTTTATACACAACCAGGTATGAAATAGAGGAAGGCCGTTACACGGTCGTACATGTGAAATATGCTTGTACCATTGGTTTTATAAAATGCTCTTATTTAGTCTATTTTATAAAACTGAACAAAATCCTAAATTTGGAAACCTGCGTATTTCATGAAACAATTCATTACTGAGTTCTTTAAAACTAATCATGTATACGAGTTTTGAGATTCTCTATGTAATGTATTTAAACATGAAATGACTCTTCACTGGTATGGGACGGCATTGAGTCATCTCATAAAATGTGGTATAAGAAATACTAGATTCTGGTTTTAGTTCGTAGATTTTGTAAACTCCTTCAAATCTCCAATATCCAGATATGTAACTTGTATTTTAGGTATTTGAATTCAGAACGAATGTTCTTTTATACTTGTATATTGTACTCCATTTCATTCTTATTTCTCTTGTAGCCGCAAATGCTTGCCTCACTGAGTCATTCGGACTCACCCTCTTTGTGTTGTTCTTTTTGTTCTTTGGCTAGATTGAAGTGTAGAAGGCACCCTAAGCCTAGGGCTACCTTTTGGTAGAGTGTAAATATTGTTGTCACGGCATCTAAAATGGTAAGGTTGCGAGATGTTATAGTTGTAATGTAAAAGGAGGCATAAGTTATAAGTTAATGTATTTTCTTCTACGAAGTGTGACAGGTTGGAGTTCCTGATGAACGATGTATATATATAAGTTAAATTATGGGCCTTTGACAAATTGTGACTTGTTATGAAAACTGGAGCTTTGCTTGTCATTTTCAGCATGACTAGCTTGAATTTTAAATTACAAAATTCCTCAGGTTGAGAATTTTGGAGAGTGTAATTGGGTATAATTGGTTTGAAAAAAATTCGATTGGAGTAGCACCTCGATCCAATGCAAGCACCTCCTGGATGGGGTGCTACATTTTCAATTATAAATACGAATACCAGTCACACAAGGGGTGTGTGTATAACGCCATTGGCCAATAAAGGCCTAAATGCCTTTAACTATATAACACACGGAGGTTTTTGGCAATTAGAATTATATAAGGGGACAACTGCCTATGAGACATTTCACATGAGGAGTTTTTGCAATTATCTCTAAAAATTAATTCTAGCTCATGCTGCTTACAACAACATTCAAATTTAATTGAGCCTTAACATTATTTTTAGACTTGCCATTAATGCCTATAACTGTGTTCAAGATATTATCAAAGAAATTATTCTCAATATGCATCACATCCAAATTATTCATTGAGAAGAAAAAAATCTCCGTTCACAAATATTTGTTGCTTAAAAATATCTTGAGGAACAAAATATTTCATTAAGAATAAAAATCTTTAGGAACAAAAAATATCTGTTGCGCAGAAGTGTCTTTAGGTACAAAATGTTTCATTGTTCAAAATCACATAGTTTGCAACACAATATATTGTTGCTATTCCTATTAAATAATCTATTAATATTGAAACTTTTGATAATGAAATATTAAGTTTGTTTGCAAAAAAAAATAATAATAAATAAATAAGAACGACAACATTTGTTGGCTATTATATATATTTTAAGCAACGAAATAAATATTGTTGTCTACATTCAAATTATTAACAATGGTTCCTATTTTTCTTTCCATGAATTTCTACAACGAGGATACCCCAAATGAAGCTAGCAATAAAAAAAAATTGTTGTGCATTGCATTAGCAACAAAATTTTATACTTTTTCCAATGACATATTTCATTTTGAAACTGGAAATTTCTTATGGTGAGAATTTTTTAAATGCGAGCAGCTTGAATTATAAAATAAGTTTTTCAAGACCTTTAAATTAAATATCTTTTCATAAGAATAAAATATTTATCACAAATGTAAATCAGATAATGTCTTATAGAGTGGATTTGGACATTTGTATGTGGAAACAATGACCATTTTATTTTATTTTTTCAAACTCTTTGATTAGGAGGTTTATGATGTATTGTTGACAATAAAATTTTATTTGGATAAATTACCATTTAATAGCTCAAATAAATTCACTAGTAATTTGCGTCCAAAATTAAAATTGTAGCACCCCCTCTCGGGAAAGCACCCAAGCTGAGGCGCCACCAATTCAGTCTTAAATACAGTTCAAATAATAATTAGGAAACCTGTTATTTAACCATCTCAAAGGTAAAATAGTCACACTAATCCAAAAGATCATTCCATAAAGCATAATATATATAATCCAAGTATCAGAATCCAACTCAGCGGAAAATAATTCATTTATCCCAAAAGATCACTTCATAACATAAAATACGTACATATCCAGTATCTTAAGTTTCATACAAACATTCTCATAACACTCTTCAAGTAGTTGTCTTGATCAAGTGACTTATATGAACAACAGTAACACCTAATCTATTACAAAATCACTCTCGTCTAAAACATGCCTTTACTTCTCAGTTTGACCTGTCTGAAGATAATTAACAACAAGGGGGTAAATTTTAAGGACTTAGTGAGGGAAAAGAAAATAATAAGATTTAAAAGGAAAGTTAATGAGGTACAACTATCGATGAACAACTTAATAACAACAAGAAGGAAAATGATGGACAACAATCAAAGACAGTTCGATAACAATAAAAGTTTCAATGTGAATCAACATTGTGCAAAGTACACATGATATCAACTACTTTAAACTGTTGGTCATTCGATCCTTATTACTCCCAGAGCAATGTATAGTTGCTAGTACCGGACGTCGGTATAGTATAAACAAGATTTTCTTATAGCTCCATTGCTCGAGCACTCAGCTCAATAAATAATAACTTCCTTTTATTGGCATGGTCGACTGCATGCCAGATCCCGCCACTCACAGTTCGTACCTCCAGCTATCTGTAAGTCAGGATCGTATGTGAGTACTAGCCAATTGACCTGTCACCGTCGGTCCGTACTGCCCGGTTGTCTTTCCGAACCTAGCCTCGGGCCCAACTTCCATGGCATCCCTCCGGGTTGAACTTCCCAAGGGCGTCCGCATGGGTTGAATGGTTTAATGCAAATAGGTAACAATTTAACTTTTCAAGCAATAACATGAACATTTCGTAACTTTACATGACTTGCCATACACAAGGCAAAATATTTTCCAATAACGGCCGGCAAGGCCTATTCCAGTAAACAAGGTACGTAAATAATTTAAGAGAACTTTTGACACAAATAGGTCTACCAGACCATTTCAAATATCATTTTCATAAATATCAAGATCATTTTCAAGAAACGGTAACATATCAGGCAGTTTCAAATCAGAAGAACCTCACAGGGTTTGACAATTAACAATGATAATGACAGTTTGAACAAATATCAAATCAGCAGAACCCAACGGGTTCAGCGATATCATGGAATAACACATACAAGCAATAACCAATCGGTAGATCCCACACAGGGGAAAGCAATAACTTATAGAGTACGGTAAGCAAACAATTCCAACCCTCACGGGGGTTTATAAACAAAATAATAGGTACAAAAGGTGCCAGATTGACAGACCCTTACCTCTGTAATCTCAAAAAAGTCGGCCGCAAACAACATTTTACTAGTCTTCGGGACCCGCTCCTTTGTCACCTATTCAAAAGAGCGTATTTACTAATCAAACCTTTATTCAACCTCATAAACCTTTAATAATCTCAATTTTATGATTAACTACCCAAAATCAATAACAATCGAATTAATTCGGTATTAGGGTTCGCTGTATCAGTTATAGAAGTCTTAACGTTACGGGCGATAGAATTTACCAATTTTCAAATTACCTAATTAACCCCGCAACAGTGTCGCCAAGTTAGTACCAATAGGCTAATTAACTCAGTAACCCATGTTTGCCATGTAAGTCCCCAAATTCATAAAATTAGGCATTTCATGCTCATTAATCTTAATTATTCAAACTTAATCATACAACAACATAAATTCGGGCCCAATAATTCATGCATGATCCATGCATATCACATATATAACCGAATCTTCATCTTTCTTCATTTCTTTCCATAATACATGCCTTAAGAATAATCAAATGGTACAACCAAGCTTAAACTTTAAATCTTAACCCCTATTTACCCAAATTGCCTATTGAGACGTCTGAATCAAGAACCAAAGGCACCGCCACGGCCACTGCGACGAGACGAAGATTTTATCTCAGAGCCACCGGAGCACTACCGGAGCGCCGCTGTGCACAGTCGGGGGAATTGATCCAAACCACCACCAAAATATGTCTTTCAGCTCACTAAACCAAATGCCCAAGTCAATTTCACCAATTGCCCATGAATTGAGCTCCAATTTTAGCCTCAACCGCCCAGCATCACCACCTCTACCGCATCAATTTTTCCTCAATTCCCCCGTCCACGGTGGTCCGTTTGAGAAGGTGGAGCTATTGGTGTGATCCTCGAGCTGAGCCTGTCAAAACGGTACCTGGGTCCGCTGCGAAAAGTATCCAAAAAATGGAAACCTGTCTCCCCCGCCGTGGCTAGATTTTCTGCCTCAAATTTTGGTAGCTACACTAGTTGGTTTTGGGTGAAAATGGAATATTCGTGTTCTATGCGACGAGAGGAAGAAAATAGTATATAACTTGATGGGTTTTGGTAGCTGGAAAGAGGTCGCCGGTGAGGAAGGAAAGCTCTCGGTGCATGGAGGAGAAAAATGGAGGAAAATGGTGAAGAAAAGAGTTGACCAGCTTTTAAAATGTGATTTTTTTTCAAAATTGCAATTCAACCCCAAATTTTTACCTCATTCTTCAATTAGGTCCTCCAGAATCTCCACAAACTTCAATCAGGCCCCCAGAAAATCTTAGTGCATAAGACTAGACCCTTTGACCCATAATTCATCCCATCTAAACCCCTATGACTTTTAAATGATCCAATCAAGTTTTTGAAAATTGCAAATTTACCCTAAAACTTTCAAAATTCTTGCAATTAAGTCATTTTCATTTGTTTTTCGAGCCCTAGAATCCGAGCAACCCATATCTTGAATTCTAAATCCTTATTTTCTAAAAATATCGAATTCTAGGGGTGTTACAAAAATTCATAATAAATTGAATTTACATAATGTGTCAATCCAAAATAAGTACTCAAATTTCATAGAGTTAGATAAGCTAGTTGATTTATGCTTGTCATCCTTGCACTAGGGCCATGCTAATCTTTTCTCTATTGTTCCAATTTTATCAAATGTACCCAAAGGGACAAGCTAGTTGAGCCCAAAATATGTTAAAGTTTGGACCACAGAGAAGTTAAGCCCATTAAATACAAAGTAGTGTTCAAGCTCAACGGAAGACTCCTAAGTGGTTTTTGGCCCTCAGCATTAGTTTGACATATTGGATGTGAGGTTGAAGATTCAAACTTAGAGAATTCATAGTATGCGTATCTATAAATATATATATACATATGTGTACATACATGTAAGCTCAACAAGAAGATTTAAAATTAAATTCAAGAAACTCTAAATTGTTGCAAGGTATTCTGGTGCATAACACGCAAAAGAAATTCAAATATCAAACTTTTAACTCCTAAATTTTTGCCAAGACAAAACACTGCAATCGTGAAGGAAGAAGTTACACCCAAAAACAAGCTTCCAGCCCCATTTCAATCATATTTTGAAGAGATGAATTATAGGATTACTTTTTGTAAAGAAGAAGAAGATAATGGTTTACTGTGTTGTGTGTATTTCATTAGAAAAATGCATAATATATACAAGGACCAGTATCAATCTCAACCTATAATTATGCTAATCTCATCCTATAATTAAGCTATGCCATCTCCTATTTATAGAAAAGATATACAAAGATAATTACAATTAACTGATTAATATTTTCCTTAATACTCCCCCTCAAGTTGGAGAGTGTATATTCTGTATTCCCAACTTGCTTCTCAAGAACTGAAATTGTTCACGTCCCAAAGCCTTTGTGAAGATATCTGCTAGCTGTAATCGTGTAGGGACATACTGTGGTTTGATCATCCCTGACTGCAACTTCTCTCTAACGATGTGACAATCTATCTCGATGTGTTTTGTTCGTTCATGAAAAACAGGATTCGCTGCTATATGTAATGCTGCTTGATTATCACAAAATAAAGATGCCGGCCCCGTCTGACTTACTCTTAGATCACGAAGCAAATAATGGATCCAAGTCAACTCAAGACATGTATTTGCCATGGATCTGTATTCTGCTTCTGCTTCTTTGACTTCCATGAGATTAATGAACTTCCCAAAAATATGCAATAACCTGAAATGGAACGTCGTGTTGTGCGACAACCTGCCCAATCTGAGTCACAAAAGGCTGTCAACTTCAAATTATTTTCGCGCGGCAACAGCAAACCTTGCCCCGGAGTACTTTTAATATACTTTAAAACCCGAATGGCTGCTTCCCAATGTGGTTTTCTCGGTTCATGTATGTATTGAGATAATGTGCGCACAGAATAAACAATATCCGGTCTCGTTACCGTTAAATAGATTAACCAACCGATCAATCGTCTGTACCTCATTGGATCATGTAATTTTTCTCCATCTGTGAGTGTTAATTTAACATTTTGTTCCATTGGGAAGCTCTCCGGCCGTGAACCTGTGTGACCAGAATCTCCCAAAATATCTAGCGCATATTTGCGCTGGGACATAAAATTACCCTTTTTAGAATGAGAAAATTCTATACCCAAAAAATAACCAAGTTTTCCCAGATCCTTGATCAAAAACTTCTTGAGTAAGGATTGTTTAAGGGCCATGATTTCTTGCATACTGTTCCCTGTTACAAGGATGTCGTCTACATAAATAAGCACTGCAGTAAAGGATATACCTTGCTGTTTGGTAAACAAGGAATAGTCTGCTTTTGACTGTGCAAAACCGGCGGATTCCAATGCCCCAGAAAGGACAGAAAACTAATTACGGGATGCTTGTTTTAGCCCGTAGACTGACTTGTTGAGCCGACAAACCATGTTCTCCCTCTGTCGGCGTAATCCGGGAGGCGGTTCCATGTAGATAATTTCTTGCAAGTTTCCATGTAAAAAGGCATTTTGTACATCCAATTGATGAGTAAACCAATTTCTGGCAGCAGCAATAGTAAGTAAACAACGAAGAGTTGTCAATTTTGCTGTAGGAGAAAAGGTTTCCTTGTAGTCAAGACCTGCAATTTGTGTATATCCTTTTGCAACGAGGCGAGCTTTATATCGCTCAATTGTACCATCAGAATGATATTTTATTTTGTAGACCCACCTACAGCCGATGGGCTTGTGACCGGCGGGAAGAGGAACAAGAGACCAAGTGTTGTTGCGTTGCAATGCTTGTAATTCAGCATCCATAGCTGCTTGCCAATGAGGGAATTGGACAGCTTGGGAATATGTGGTAGGTTCAACCTGTGATGTTATATTGGCTAAAAAAGTACGATGAGATAATGAAAATTGTGAAAGAGATAGATGATGAGACAGAGGATACCTTGTATTTCGACGAGGACTTGTGCGAGGGGATGAATGGTTGACTGCAGCAAACATGAAGTACTCTTGATGCCAGGCTGGAGGTTGTCGGTCGCGAGTTGAGCGACGAAGATTTTGGAAATTTTCATTCGGTTGAGGTGGTGAAGAGCTGGAAGATTCTGATAAAGGGAAAGTTTGTGGTGATGACAAGGTGGAATGAATGGGCAAAGGTCGGTTGTTTTGAGGAGATAAAGGAGGATCTTGGGGAGATGCAGATGGCGCTGAATTATGCGTGGGTGAGGATGAATCCAACGCAATATGTGGCTCGAATATCTTGGATTCTGCTTCTGTGAAAATTGGCAATAAAGGAAAATTATGTTTCACAGAATTAGGAGAAGATTTTGATGCCTGCATATTATTTGGAGACGTAAATGGAAAAGTGTCCTCTTGGAAGTAGACATCTCTGCTAATAAGGAATTTTTGTGTAGATAGGTCATATAATTTATAACCTTTTTTGCCATGAGGATATCCCATAAAAACGCACCGAACGGCACGGGGATCAAATTTTCCTTTTGGGTGAACGTTGGTCGCGTAGCACTAGCAACCAAAAATTCGCAAGTGTTCAAGTGAGGGTGGCTTTTTGTAGAGTTTTTCATATGGTGATTGATTAGATAAGAGAGGAGTTGGAAGCCGGTTAATTAAATATACGGCTGTAAGAATACATTCCCCCTAGAATTTAAGAGGAACATGGGATTGAAAAAATAAAGAACGTGCCACATTGAGTATGTGACGATGCTTGCGTTCGACTACTTCATTTTGTTGTGGGGTATAAACGCATGTATTTTGGAACTCGATGCCTTGATTGAGAAGGAAATTTTGTAAAGGCTGAAATTCACTCCCATTATCAGTGCGAATGATTTTAACGGAAGTGTTAAACTGTGTTTTTGCAAACTGAATAAATTTGATGAGTGATTCAGATGTTTCTGATTTTTGTTTCATCAAAAAAACCCAAGTACAGCGAGTAAAATCATCAACTATGGTGAGAAAAAAGCGTGCCCTAGAATGCGAAGGAACTTTATGAGGTCCCCATACATCGCAGTGTAATAGTTCAAATGGAATTTTGGTTGTGATAGAACCGATTGGAAAAGGCAATCTCGTTTGTTTTGCAAGAGGACAAATTCTACAATTATTGTGAAATGAGACTGTTTCTTTATTAATTGGTAATGAAGGGGAAAGTAATTTGAAACAAGAAAAAGAAAGATGTCCGAGTCGTGAATGCCATATATCGGGACTATTTGAGACTTGGAAGGAAGCTGGAGAAATGGAATTCGGCATCATGTAATAGAGTCCTCCATGTTGTTTACCCGAGCCAATCATCTTCCCCGTCGTTAAGTCCTGCAAAATACATGAGTCAGGAAAGAGGGTGACAGAACAATTAAGACCTTTTGTAATTTTGCTGGCTGATATTAAGTTTAAACGAAAAGTGGGTACGCATAGGACATTTTTGAGTGTTATATCCCGATTGAAAACTATGTTGCCAGTGTGTGTAATCGGTGCAGATGTGCCATTTGGCAAATTTACTGTGTGAGAGAAAGGTGGTTGACTTTTTGACAAGAGGAAAGGGTGCGATGTCATGTGATCGATGGCACCACTATCTAAAATCCAAGAATTGGTAAAAACAGAATTGACATGAGACTTGGATGCTGAAAACAAACCTGCTGCGTTTGCAAAAATATCACTATTACCAGAAGAAGAATTCTGATTCATGGTAGATAATGCTTTGGCCAATTGTTGAAGATATTCAGGCGAAAAACTCATGAGGGAATTGTCATCATTCATGTTCGAATTTTCTGCCATATTAGCCGCAGACTGTGGCTTGCTACGTGAAGCCTGATTCTGTTGCGGCGGTCCGGCCCTGTTGTTTTTCCGCCTACAGCGATCCTCCGTGTGTCCGCTTTTGTCACAGAATTTGCAGTAATATTTCAAAGTTCTGCATTCTTCAATTGTGTGACCAGAACGATGGCAATGATCACACGTTTTGGTATTTCTGATTCCGGATGCCTTGCTTTGGACATTCGCGGCAATGGTGAAGTTCTCAGTGGGTTCGGGTTCTGATGACAATTGTCTCTGTGTCTGCTCTTGAATCACCAGGGAATACGCCTGTCGTACGTTGGGTAACGGTGTCATCATAAGGATATTTGACCTTACCCCTTTGTACGATTCATTTAGACCCATAAGAAACTGCATCAACCTGTCCTCCTGAAGTTGTTCCTGATGTGCCTTGGCATGATCACAAGTGTAGGGATCTCGATAATTTTCAAGTTCATCCCATAAGGCTTTGAGTTTGGTATAATATGAGGCCACGGACATAGAGCCTTGTGAGATGGTTGCAATAGATTTCTGAATTTGGAATATTGCCGGTGCATTCTTTTGGGAAAATTGATCTTTGAAGTCTAACCAAACTTGGTATGCTGTTTTAGCATGAATGACACCTTCCGCCATGTCTGTTTCAACAGAATGAGTAAGCCAAGAAAGTATTAGGCTGTTGCATTGATTCCACAATGCGAACTCCGTTGGTTTTTCTTCTTGGGACGGGGCTTCTAGCGACCCATCGATGAATCCCAACTTGTTCTTCGCAGTAAGAGCGTGAATCATAGCCTTACTCCATGACTGATAATTTGCTCCATTTAATTTAATTGGTACAAGCATGTGACCAGGTTGATCTGAATGATGAACGTAATATGGATGTGAAGGATTCATATTACCAGCTTTTGATGATTCGTCACCCATTGTTGACTATGGAAAGGAAAAAAACGGAAGCTTCAAGAGCATCAGGAAGGGTGCTCTGATACCATGTAAAGAAGAAGAAGATAATGGTTTACTGTGTTGTGTGTATTTCATTAGAAAAATGCATAATATATACAAGGACCAGTATCAATCTCAACCTATAATTATGCTAATCTCATCCTATAATTAAGCTATGCCATCTCCTATTTATAGAAAAGATATACAAAGATAATTACAATTAACTGATTAATATTTTCCTTAATACTTTTCATTTCCAAAGATATTTTATAGAGATTATATCTTTAAATTTTAAATTTTTATTCAATTTACCCATATTTTTTCTTGTCTTTTAATTTTTTGCATTTATGTATTTAAAAATAAAAAATCCAAACAAGTTTGAAGAATAATTTCAGCAACTGGACTCAATTTGTATATACATCCAAGAGAACCAAAATATCTCCACTTCTATGGCGCTCTTCATCTTTTGAGATTACCATAATATTATTCTAATGCAAATGTCTTCTCCGCTAACGCAATACTCATTATGTATATCTTTAAATATAAGTATGCTAAGATGTATTTTAGCATTCAAAATTGATCTCCAAATGGGGCCTAATCAAGTAGGTTACCAGCTTGATTGGGCGTTGACTCATATAGCGTTGTTTAACCTTAGTCAAGTAGATACCAAGTCCAGTTCTTCTGCGCATAATTTTTGTAGTTAGGATATTTTTTAATTGAACTCGAGTTTGAAGTAACATAAGATAACAACCCCCCCCCCCCCCCGCCCCCCCAAACACACATACACACACGAAAAAAAAAGTGGTATTCACTTATGAAGAGAGCCAAGAAGACCCTCAATGATTTCTCGGTGGGAAAGATGAGTCTAACAAGGAGAGACTTTTCTTGAATTTTCAACAAGCCTATTATAGTATTATTGAACCTCAAATCACAATATTTAAACAATAATCCTTCAACACTCAAATCAATAAAGAGTAGAAGAAATTTTGTTGGGAATTTAAAGAGCAAGTATATAAGCCGTTATTGAAAATGGTAAGTTTTAAAGCTACTTATAAAAGTGGATCTAGATTTTACTATGTTGGCATGATCTAAAGGTAAATGTAAGTTTAAGCTCTTTGCTGATGGCTCGGGCCTATGACAGAATAAAGTGTAACGATCAAGCCCATAGTCAAAGGCTATGTTTGGTTGTAAATTGGAGCATTTTGCTAAAATAATTTGACAAAATGATCTTTGAAAAGTGGAATTGGGGAATGTGGTAGTTGTTTGTTTGTATTTTGGGTAATAGATGGAAAATATTTTGAGAGAAAATTATTTGTTTGGTTGTGTTTTGGGAGGAAACAAGATGTCACATCAATAACTTTTTTATTGAGTTGGTATTTTAAAATTGATATTTTAAAATTATTTATATACGTGTATATACAGATTAGACAGGGGAACAAAAAATGAGAGGGATAGATATTGGGGAATGGATAAGAAATGAATTGAGAGTATATTTTGGGCCTTTTTGGTGTGTTTGGGGAGTGGGGTTGAGAAATGTGTAAGGGTTGTTTGTTTATATTTTGGGAGTTGAAAAATGAATTGGCAATTTGCAATCAAACATAGCCAAGGTAATCGGGATTAAGCCCATGACAGATGGATTATTGTGTGTAGGGTTGTCAATGGATCAAATTTTAAACCAAATTGGATCTGAATTCGATCCGAATTTTAGGATTTTTATTCGATTAAAATATTCGATAGATCAGATCCGATTATAAATATTCAAAATTCGAAATAAGTGGATCGGATATAGAATTAAGCAATCCGATCAGTTAAAGATTCGAATCCAAACTTTAATATTTTTTTATTAAATTAATACTTTTATTTATAATATTAATAAAGATATTAAAATAAAATATATATATTATACCGACCTAATATCTATATTACCGTCTATATTATACTATTAATATTCAGTTTTTAACCTAAAAAATAAGAGGGATATTAATAAAATATCAAATATAATAATATATAAATAATTCATCTATGCATTAATATAATGTGAAATAGGAACTTAGTATTTAAATATTTAACTTTTGGACTAATATATAATAAAAAATTGTTAATAATTCAAATATGACATATATTTACTTTATAAATACAATATTTTTATAACATTCAAAAAGAAAAAAAAAGGAAAAAGAAAAAAAATAAATTGAGTCGGATTTTTTAATCGAAATTCGGATATCCATTGAATTCGGATATGGTACTAACTAACAAAGATCCTATATGATTTCGGGTCGGATTTGGATATGAATTTTGATAATCGGATTCGAATTCGAATATGGCAGATCCGATCCAAATCCGGCCCGGTAACAGCCCTAATTGGGTGACCATGAGGCCTCACATTATTCTCCAAGATGGGCTTCTGTATCAGGCCCATAAGTCATGTGTGGAAGTCCCATAGCGCTATGAAAATATTTCATGAGCCTGTTGGGTTCATGCATGTCGCTGGAATCTGACTCGGAAAAACCCACTCACAATTCACAGCCCAAATCGGACCAACTCATATTTGTACTCCAAGGCCCATTTTTGGCCCGATAAAAGGGACCCGTATGCAAGGTAAAATTCACACCGATACGAATTCCTGTTGATTCAATCCAATACTCAATTTTATTTATTTATTTTGTGTGTGGAAATTGGAAAATTAGCAATGCAATTAACTTGAAAACACAATAAATTACACTTAGATTTTTCCGTACTGAATCGATTATCCCAGTTACTTATTGAATAGGCTTCATTTGATTAATTAATAGTTTGATAGTGTTATAGTGATAAAAACAATTCCTGCAATTGCATACAAAGGAAATTACTGTGATGATAGTCTTTTCCTTAATTATTTTCAATAAAAGGGAATACTTATATGATCACTATACACTCACTTAGATTGATCCAATTTAAGAAGGGAGGAACAATATATGCAAATGTGATGACTTAGTGTCGCAGGCTAAATTTGATTAGTCTAAATGTTGACATAATTATCCTCTAGTTTCGTTTCAATTGTTTCATACAATCAAAGTTCAACTAATATTTTCAAGCCCTACTTTTTATCAGGATATTCTATGCTGCATTTGGACCAATAAGCTCAAATCCCAATTCACATTTCGTATGCAAAACCCACAAACAGGTTTTGTACATTTGTGCAAGATAAAAATAAATAAGAGAAATTACACGTAATACAGCAAAAATCAATGATGTTGGTGCAGCAATCAGCATATGATTTTTTTGATGGGCAAAAATCTTATGATGACCCACCAAATCAAATCTTTTATTTTTTTTGTATTGGGCTCTTTCATTAACTGATAGAAATATACCAAGATAAGGAGATGGCTCCATGTGCTCTGATTCATTATTTGGGATTCTGATCCTCACTTAGGCAATAACTGTGTATGTGCATTAAACACCAATTTTTCCTATTGCTTGTGTAAGAATAAACCACTAGCTAGACCCTATTGTACCTACACAAAATACTCCTAAAAAACAATGGATAGTGGCATATACCTTTTACTTTTAGGATGTTTGATTTAATATACACAGTGAAATTTCTCAAGTTTTCAAAAATTAAATCACCATCTTTTGACACCAACGGCCACTAGAAAACCCTAACTTATGTTTGAAAGGATTCACAAACTTCCTTTCATCTATGGTTGTCCAAATTATAATGAACTCCATGAGATTTTTACAATATAATTATATTTTATTTCTTTAACTTTTTTTTTCATTTAACAAAATTAAACCTTCATAGTTTATTCTAATTAATTAATAGTATATTTTAAACATTTGAAGATACTTCTAGCTATAAATAAAACTAAATATCCAAACTTAAATTGAAGTCCGTTACATAGTAATCATAGTTTTAGAATATTGTCTGTTGTTCTCCTGCTCACTCGCAAACATCACACCTGATATCAAACAAAAAAAAAAAAAAAAAAATAGAAATTTTGAACGTAAATAGTTGATTGATTTTTCATATAATAGTAGGAACTACATGATGACGCTAATTAACTTTCTATAATTAAAAATTAAGAAACACACACACACAGAGAAACTAAGGTGATACAGAAAGTGAATGTAATTAATGTATAAAAAAGTTTCCAAATATTAATATTTTTTTAGGGTTAAATTCATTTTGCCCCTTGCACTATGGGTAGTGTTGAAAACCCCGTTGTACTATTAAAAACCTTCAAAAAAAAACCCCATAAACTCCTCTTGCCACTAGTTTGTTAATGGTGGTATAACTTATGCATATTTTTAATATTCGAATTGCCCTTCTGATATATATATATATATATATATATATATAAGGATAAATTTACTTTCCCTCCTATATATGAGGATTGTATCAAAAACTCCCTTGTACTATAAAAATCTTCAAAAACCCCCCTAAAACTTTAATGCCATTGATGAACTAACTAACATTTAGAGCATCCTCTATTTTTAAAATTTTAACATCAATTTTTTTTTCAAATAAAAATCATCTCCTTAATTAGAATTTTCATTAGTCTAAATGCAAAACAATGTCAAGCAACTATTGCAATACAAAATCATCATATAGTGATTCCTGATGCTCAAGCAATTATACATCTACATTCAAAGGTATTATACAATTATAGTAAAATAACGCCTATACGCACTTCATGGTCTCTAAATAATCTTGGAACAAATTTTTGTTAGTTGTTGCGATTGAAATGTGAATATTTTTATCTACATATTTTTAATTATTTATAATTCTATTAGCTACTTAATTTTATAATAGAAGCTAAATAAATGCAAATTTATGCGTCAGATTGAGCCAGATATATGTGATGATGGAATAGAATTGGGCAATCATTATTGAAGTTTATAAACTAAAAAATCAAAAAAACTAAAGAGCTTTGCAAGTCTCATTGAGAGCAACCATCAAATTTTTGTAGAATTTTTTAGTCTAAAACATATTCCCCAAAATTTCATGGGTGATTAAGTATATTTGTATCTTTTCTTTATGCACTTTATTTTCTTGTCCACAATATAGTAGGTTGTTAAGGCTAATTTGTTGTAACAAAAAAATGTTAAGTTTGCCAATTCTTTTCTTTTCTTTTCTTTTCTTTTATAATTACTTTATTTTATAAGGGTTGTATTAATAATTTGGCATTGAAGATTAATACCATTAGTTGGTGTAGGGGTTTTTTTTGAAGGTTTTTATAGTATAAGGGAGTTTTTGACACAACCCTTATGGCTATAGTACAAGGGAGAAAAATGAGTTTAACCCTATTTTTTATTAAAATTTTAGAATGTATTTTTAATACTATTAATTATTATGAGTTTTAAAAAAAAAAAAAAAAGAGCAGATCTCAAGAAATTTATATACATATATAGGAGAGCAGTTTGTGTAAATATGAATAATAAACTTCAGTTAAATATCTTTGTAAATTTGGTACATATTAGAGGTTTTTAAACCCATCGCTTCTATAAAATAATAATGCTAAGTGTACAACAAATGACTAGAGTTGTTTCAACAAATATTAGAAAAGATTGACGTAGTTTCAAAATTCTTAGACCTGTATTTAAGCCTAACCGTACCTCAGAGGAGATTTAAACGATTATCCTCCCAAAAAATTGGTGAATTTGAGGGCAAGAATTGAAGTATAATTCATTCTTCTTTCCTGAATGTCGTCATTTTTCGTCAAAAATCCTAGTAGTCGGATCTATTAATAACCAAATGACTAATAACACAGATACTGAATGGAATTATTTATACTTGAGAAGCATACTATTGTCATATTTGCACCAAGCAAAGCATTAAGATAATTAAGTTACGTAATTATCTCAAAAAACAACTAATTGAAGGTGATCTTTAGTTGTAAAGAGGTCAAAATATCACAGCTATCAAAGATTTAAGATCAGTTCCATCACATTTCACCCTGAGAACCAGATTTTTCTCTGAATCAGATATTCAGAAACGAGTAAGTTACCATGCAGATGCAGTAGAAGTTAATAAACAGTGATAAAAACGGTGTATTTCTTCTTCTAGTACCAGTTGCCACATCCATAGTAGAATATGAAGTCCCACAATTTATTTTGCTTATCAACATAAAAGAAAAAATGATGCTTACTCCCTGAATGTGACCTTTTCCTCTTTCATGTTTTGTACTCCTACACCTTCAATTAACTGAAAGGCAGAACAAAATTGCAAACATTTTTTTGCACTGTTTGTCTAAATCAAAAAGCAATTAGAGAAGCAGTTCGTGACTTAGGAGAGACGAACATCTGAGGACAGCCGCAAAGGTGGTAAGAAAGATGCTTTCACTCACTGAAAAGTCAAGTCTTTATACAGAAATATATAAGACAACAAACACATATATATCTATTCTTGTAGTATAATTCAAATAACATCAAAAGGTGGGCTCAAAGAACATCTTGTCTCCTAAACCCTCCATATTATATGGGACATAAAATTTTGGCCTCTCAGAAATATTATATTACTCTCGCACTCCACAACCACCGCACCATCGAAATTTTTGAGGCCCTGAAGCTACCATGAAGCTGCATTCATTATTTTTCTTGTTCTTTTTCTTTTTCTATTTGTTCACCATGCTAAGCTTCTTTACATTGCGTTTATTAATCCAAAATCAAACTTTAGAACCCTAGAATTTCTGCCGCAGGTTTATGCAACTAATGTTATCAGGCAACTGAAGCTGTATAAATTCTAGTGTATGATCATGTTATGGTAGACGCTCAGAATTGGCCTATTTTAAATGGATTTTATTGCATAGACAGATGAGCAGTGGATCAAGCATAGGTAAATTGATTCATGCTGAATACTGATAAACAAAATGAAACACCAATATAGAATACTTCTAACCCCAACTCTCAACATGCTATGGAGGAGTTATGTAAGTATTTGAGAATAAGTTGACCTAAAAAGACACTGTATGTAAGGGTTTAGTACTTAGGCCACCTAAAAAGCAGAGACTCAAGTTGTAATGAACATGCAAAATGTGAATCTGGACAGGCAGGATTTAGCATTTATTGTGCACATGCTTGAGAATTAAGAAAATAAATATAATTTAAAGAATCTCCAACCAATGAGGACCTACTAACTTCACAAATTTGGTACTATAAATACCCAGGAAACCTAGGGCCTTCAACCATCCTGCATTACTGATTGAGTTTATCATTCTTTTTCTAGCCCTTTAACCCTAAGCCCTCCGTCATACTGATCCATGGCTCAAACAAAGCTCATCACTGCCTTGTTTTTCCTTGCCATTATATTCTCCCAGAAAATTCAATCCATAGAGGGAAGAAACTTGAAGTTTAACAACAAAAGTGAAATATTTCAAACTCAGACAAAGATTTCTACACAGGACTCTGTCAAGTTCACTAAACACAGTGAAGCTTTACCCAAGGACTGCTCAAGTACGACGGCATGTGGCGACAAGTCTGCATTTACACCACCGAGCCCATTGGCAACTGAGTCTCAGCCCCCGCCACCACGCCATGAAGATGACTTCCGACCCACGGCACCTGGTCACAGCCCTGGAATTGGGCATTCTTTGTAAATATAGGGTTTAAAATTCTGTATGCAAGAATGTGTCTATGAGAAGTTTGATTTTGCATGTTCATGCATACATGTTTCATTCGTTGTGATAGATTATGCATGTAATGTTCTCCTGTAAGCATTATCAGTGTGATTAAATTTAAGTTTGTGTTTTCAATATTCCCTCATATATGCAAGATCAATGTTTTTTTCTCCTCTACTGTCCTCACTTTGTTTTTTTTCCCCTTTTTTGGGGAGAGGGATGGGTGGGGGCATTTTCTTTATAATCTTATTATGGCAAAATAAGACATATCTATGCACTATATCCCTAAAAATCAATAAAGAGTTAAATCATTGTTCATAGTATCAGGCGTAGTAGTGTACTAGTGTTTATGAGTTTCAAGAGTAACCTTAATCTCCTTATATAGCAATTGACAGGATGATGGATAACAAGAAATGACAAAAAGTAACCTTAATTTCGTCACCTTAATAAGAAAGAAATTCGAGCTTGAAGAAAGTTGGTACCTATTGAAGTGACATAATAAGATGAAACAAATAGACCAACTATTAGAAACTTGACCTGTAATAATATAGTTTATTAAATCTACCAGACAGACCTGGAAACTGGAAAAAACTATGAACCATATCATGTTAATACAGTAACAGTTAATTTTCTGCTATATTGGAATGGGTGGATAAATTGCTATTTGATAATAGCAAATGTAGATTTGAAAAGTTCATCTTTTTTAATCTTTGTGGGATTAAATTCTAAGTTTCAATGTTTACAGCTCAAGAAATTACAACAGAAATATGACAAGAAATAACATCCTTTCATATTTATGATGACATGAAGATGCTAAATTAAAATATAATTCCTTGAAGGCAAATGTACATAGAGGCAGCAACCACCACTGTACTTTTACGATATTATGGTACCTCCCCCTCTGAAAGATGATTTTTCTTATCATGTCTTTTTAGATCGAATGTATTATATTGCCACGAAAATTCTTCTTGATACATGCTGTTTCTGTCTTTGTCAAAGCGTATGGGATGCACAGTCTATTTAGCACAAATTCTTCCAAAAAACTACTAACATCAATGCATTTGATGCATATTATAGCAATTTTAAAATCTAAATATAACAGTTCTCCATCGAGTGTCCAACAATAGTTTATAAATTATCTGTATGGAAATGACCCTAAAAAAGAGAAAAGACTAAGAAACTAAGAACCTCCTACATTGCTTTGAAGGCTGGAACCCGTATACAAGCCTAAGCAATGTTTAGAAGACATCAGATCCTGTAGCCTACATGTGTTTTGCATATTCCAGTTGCATCAAGTGAATAGTGCTGCATGCCTACATTTCTGGCATCCTTCAAAAACCGATCCCATCAAAGAATGAATTGGCAGTGTACTTTGAGATCTCCTCTGAATATGCCATCTATTTTCCATAAATGATCAAGAATAAAAGGTTATTAAATATATTAGCAGTTAGCACGCCATTGGATTTGGACTAATCAATGGGAGTCACATTTTGAAGAACCTGCCCTAGGAATAATAATAATAAAAAAAAAAAAAATAAAATAAAAAAAAAAAGGAAAAACTTCAGAAAGGGTAAATATTTGAATGCTGAAATCCTCCTTGCTGTCCAACTCTTGCTATCATCTACACCACATGACCTCTCATTCATGCAACATCCAAAATAAGTTCAAGTTCCATGAAGGTGAAACACATCATTGAGAAGAAATTGTCCCAATCCTAAGGTGCTTAATTTTCCTTTGAAGAGCCTAGCAAGTTGAATTCAATCAGTCTAAATGCTTCAAAACTGCCGCTCTAATAAGTAAGGTTCAAAAGTTTCTAGAAATCTTGGTCAGTTGTGCTTTTTCACATTGGAAGAGTTAGAGTTGCATGCAGTGCATGTTTCAAGCAGCTCATGCTGCCTGCCATGTCCTATTTTCCTTTTTTATTCTTTATTTTCTTCCAAATTCTGACTTCGCATCTCAAATGTTTAACGACAATAAATCAAAGTGGGGAAAGAAAATACAGAAAGGAAAATAGAAAAACATATAATATACAATTCCGAAACCATTAGATTCAAAAGAAATGGGAAGATACTCTGCCGCCAGGGTCACTATCAAGCAACATGCTTTTGCACGTTGTATATTATATTGTATAAGATAATAATAAACTACTAGACATGATAATGCTCCACAGCCTAGCACAGGAGAGAATCTGATGGTCTTTATTCTCTAGTATAATATTGCTTCTTTCATTTTAAAAGTTGAGTGGGACAGGCTCACAGAGGGTTCCAAAACTCAAGGAACCAACGATTTCATGCCCTTTTTGAGGAATCTTTTCGTTAATTCCATTTTCAAGGGAGAGTCAAAGAAAATGGAGGGTTGAGGTATCGCACTTAAAGCTCATGATTCGCATCCTTGACTTGTTTGAACTGTTAACAGCCAAACAGTGACAATTAGCAAAAGTAACCTATTTTTGACAAAGTGCCCTGGGCCCTCAGAAGTTTGGTGGTCTGGTACATCTTTTTGCTCATTTGCTATCAGTCCCTAGAACATTTTGATGAGATGTAATTATACTTCTTTTAAATGATTTTTAAAAATTTCAGAAATTAAAATAGAACTGAGCTCTATTCTTCTTATTAAATACTCGCAACTAAAGAAAATCTAAGGTATAACCAACAGAAGACTGTATAGTCCATAGTACTTAGAGAAAGACAGCGGACAGCCTTGGCAGAATGCATGCAACCCACAAGTTTCTGCACCCATTCTTTTTTTTCTTTATTTTGGGTTTATAGAAAGGGTAAAACTTACACTCAAACAAGAGTTCCAAAAGATTGAACTCAGCTCAGGAGAATATCTAGGTACCTGGCAAAAGGGTAGCCATAGATTAAGCAATTTAAGAAAGAAGAAGAGCCGAAAGACCATAGCAATAGTAAATAAAAGAAGGAGTAATAATGCAAGATTTAGATCAAATGCTAAAAGCAAAAAAAAGAGGGGGGTTGATTAGCTCACTTCGCATGGACTTAAGCTCCACTCAAAAACGGAAGATGAAATTCAAGTCCACCACCAACTCCTCTCGTGGCAGATCCTGATGGGGGTCCCAAACAGGTAACCTGAAGAAGCCTACCACCACTAGTCAAAGATAAGCACCACACAAGAGTAAAATGTCAAATGCTACATATTGAAATGCAGAGTATCAAAAGAAATCTTCTATTACTACTATTGATATTTGGTCAAACTACGGCTGTAATGCAAACCATCAATTAGAGGAAATAGGTTCCTTTTCCCTAAGTGGTAGTGCTCTAATTTATTATAATGTTAAGAGTCTAGGAGCCTATTTTACAGGATGCCACCAGGGCTTTTAGATATGAAATATACTACTTTGTGATTCCAATGTAAAAGTAAAAGATTTGCAACAAACAAGAAGCAAAGAATTTGAAAACAAACATTAATTATGACGTAAATGAGTGGTACATGACAAAATTTTCCAGTGTTAACCACAATCATCTCTTGATACTTCCATTCATCGCTGTTATGAAAATACAAGCCAGTTTCCACCCTCAATAAAAGTTATATTTATCTGTAAGAACTAGGACTACTATTGCAGAAATTTTGCCATGATTCTAACGGTCCATGTTCAGGTGCTATCAGTGCTTTTACATATGAAATATGCTACTTTGTGATTCCCATGTTAATATGAAAAATTTACAACAAAAAACAAACAGTAATTATGACATGAATAAGCAGTATCAACTATCGAAATGGCAGCTTTCAGGAGTTAACCACAAGTTCCTCTTGATACGTCCATCCATTCTCGTTATGAAAATAGAAACCCACTGTACAACCTCAGCAGAAGTTATATTCTCACATGTAAGAGGTAAGATAATTATTGCAGAATATAATTCTCTTGTTCAGACTGATCAACAAAATAAAAAGCACTCCGGAGGTTTTATAATAACATTATTTTATGCTAACCAGCAAACAAGTCACACTTCAACCAAAAAATATCAGCATAATGTCGGCCAATTTTTATGGTTATCAACTATGTCCGGTATTTGGTAATATCGCAATTCCTCGCAGGCATATTATGCATTGTGCCTGCAGTAGGAGAATAGCATTTTCAATTATGAAAAAATTTGGTATAGCTTAAATAATATTATATCATCATGCTTATAAAATATGGAATCTCAAGCTTTCATGGAGTAGGTAATGATGGAGTTCATTCAAAAGCTCAAGCATGCCATAAGTAAAACTAAGCTAAGACAGATGTGCTTCACTTGAATTTTGTCGACCGAAAGATATTGAAGCTTGCATATGAGCCATCCACATAAAGAAGTAGACATGGCTAAGTGGGCAGTACACAGAATCCATGCCTTTTTCAGCCGCATTACCTCTATGCTAAAGCCAACTGGGCTTGTCTGTGTTATTTTATTATTCCAAGAAATCGAAGTACTTTAATCTCATTTGTCATGACATAATTGAAAAATAACCGCCCTTAGACATTTAAACAATGAAAGCAACATTTGAGCACAACGAAAGGCCATAATAAGTCAATGGTGAACTTTCAATCTACAAAAATTTCAATTTCTAAGAGTCTGTCAAAAATTTATACTGCTTTTTTCCTAGTCAATTGATTTATATTTGTGTGAGTGTGTTTGTGACTGCGCACGTGGGAGTGATAGGTGAGGGGCAGCCATGTAGGCTGAGCACTTACTCATATTTCAATTTCTGCATGTACAGCTTCTCTATTTAAAAAATCTTGCTCGAGAAAACTGAAAAGATCAACAATCACAGAGAAAATAAAAGAATAAAAACAAATGACCAACTAATGTAATTATGGCGAAAGGGAGTAAAGAGAGCCACTAAGAATTTAGAAGATAGATTGAAAAGCTGAAAGAATATGAACCATCCATACTAGCACAACATCATGGACTTTTATCATTACCAAATTCAATGGTTAAGATCCTCACATGACGCATGAATGAATTTCTCAAGATTATAAATACCGGAAGAGGAGTGAATTGAAAACATTCTGCTTCAGAGCAAAACATCATACCCATATCTGTCTCTCAGAAAACATCCCATCTAAGACAAGCAGCTGAGCATAATTATCATTTCCCTTTCTATGGCCAACATTCACATGCTTCTTTTCCTTCTTGCACTTACAGCCTGCCTAGAAATTCATTTTGCTGAGGGAAGGAAACTAAAGGCAATGAAGGAGCATGAGTTAAGTCCTGTTGAAATGGAGACAGGACTGCAAAATCATGCAAAACAAGCCATCAATGTTGAGCGAAGTCTAGGAAATCACAAAGAAGATCTACAGGTCACCGGACAGAAGGAAGTTTCACCAACAGTGACAGCAACTAAAAGTCACAAATTCAGTAGTTCAGATATATCTGATAAAGATGCTTATGAAAAAACGACACCAGGAAATAGTCCTGGAGTTGGCCACTCTTTCCGTGGACAAAAACACTTCGCGCAACCAAAGGTGCAAGATTTCCCCTCTGCTGCAGGGAAAACAGATGGTTTTGAATCCACAACACAAGGCCACAGCCCTGGTGTTGGTCATTCTATTGGAAACATGAAAGCAGGACCAAATGCATAACCGTGTCTGCACATGCATGATCATATGTGGCAACTTGTAATTATTGTGAATTGTACTTGTAGAAATCAGAGATGCTTTGTTACCTTAATTTGAATATGTTGAATTTCACATTAGGTGAATGCTGTTTTATGCAATTATCAAAAAAAAAAAAAAAAAAGAGAGGGAAAAAAGGGGGGGAAAAAAAAGAATACTGTTTTATGCATATCTAAGAAACATGGCACTGGCTCACAGCTACATCAGCTCTTGTGCAAATATCAATGTATCAATTTGTTTATCTAGGTATATTTCTCTCCCTTCAATGAATGTTTATACTTTTGTCATGCATTCAGGCCTGTGAATTATCTGCATCTAATTTCAGTTAATACAGATGTAAAATCCTATGATGAATCACAAATATGGAGCAGAAATATAATAAAACAACATATATAACAAGGCATGAGCATCCATGATGTTTGTCGAATTATGAAATATGTTGATGACTTTGGAAAGCGACGAAAGTTATTAGGGAATAACTAGTAAAAATTCTCAGGCTCCTTTATGCCATACCTGTTTTCCGCACATGGTATGGATTGACATCCTATGTCTGCAAATGAGCATATTTTTATGGGTTTAACCATATTATCTAATCCCTCAACCTTCTTGTTCTTAATTTGTCCATTTTCAGATTCTTCAACAAAAAATCTTTGCACAAGATCACATGTACCACAGACACAGACTTGGTTGTTGGAAGTGTTTCTTGGTGAAACTATGATGACTTTTCTTAGAAATACTGGATTAAATTATGTTCCTTCTTTCTATACACAAGGCTACTATAGAAAATATCCCATTGATTAAAATTTCCTTTACAAGAACTTTATTCAAAGCCCCAACATACTAGACCCTACACATAGTATTAGGACTTCTACTCTAAATTCTAAATGCATACCATTTGCAGACCCAGAGTTCATTTGTATTGAATATTACAATAAAATAGGAGAAACATAATGAAGCACTAGCACAATACATTGTAAAAAGGCAATCTTAAAGCTCTATTCAACATGATGGCTATTTTCTTCTTTTTAAGTCCTCTGAAAATAATGAATAGAATATATTTTTGCCCTTCCTATATATTTAAATATAAGCAGCCGTCAAAAGTTAAAAAAGTGTCTTAGTTCTGTCAATATATTTGAAATTACTATCACATCTCCCAGATCCTACCTTTACAAAAGTGATTGTAGTGACTGAACTAATAAAATAAAAAGATTCTTTCTCCTACTTTGTGGGTTCAGATTTTTATGGACAATTCCTAGAAATAAAAAATTTAATTCCTATTGGGCACACCTTATGATTATTACATGGTGTTGTTGGAATTAGTCATTAGAAAATCGGATCATTATAAAACTTAGCATCATTAGACTACACCTAATTTGCGTGAGAGATAGACACAGAATTTACATCGCCTAGCAAAGGATTATAGCCAGGCACCCTGTTTCACATCCAACGTAGACTAATGTCCAAATGCCCTGGACACCTTTTGAGACATACAAAAGACAGCTGCCCATTTAAACAAATACTACAAAGAGAAGAATGAAAAGCAAAAGGTTGAATAAGGTTTCCAAATGGGGCAAGAAAAATACCCTAGGATAGAAAAAAATGGTAGCACTCAGGCTGCCCACTCAAATAAATAGTTTTTTCATTAAATTAAAAGCAAAAAAATTTTATTTCATTTTGGGAAAGCCAACCTACCACTTTGTACATTTGCACTTACACAGGTAGTTATCAATCCCACATGCAAGCCATGAATTGTGAATCTTCAACTCTAGTTTCTACAGAGAGAGAGAGAGAGAGAGAGAGATTATTACATCAATTAACATTTAAAGGCTACAATTAACGAAAGAAAAAGGCAGTAAAACCGAGAGTAATCGGACAATTTACCCATGAAACAAACCGATGAAGTTGAATAAAGTCTCCAAGGATAATAATGTGCCGTCTCTACTGTGAGCAATTCCAAAGTTGATGTTTTTCCCCCGTTGTTGCTCCACTCTCTGATGATCTTATTACACCAGAGCAGCTATTGTGAGAGAGGAATTCTTCTTTCTTTGTTTTTTTATATATCAAGAGTGACACAGGAATTCTCTCCTCTTGCTGGAAATGTTAACTAAAAATGATTTCGGCAAAAATCAATTATCAGGAAAAAATAAAATTAAAGGGATATAATTATGTAAAGAAGAACATGGATGTCTACTTGTACTTGCTCCTTAAAATGTAGAAAATATGGGGAAATAGACTTACGACATCAATACAACTGATGGTATAATATAGAATTTAGTACATTTTAGTACATTTCATCATTAAAATTTAACGTGGACTTATAGAATTAATCAAGGTTATATTTGGCGATTACTAAAAATATATATTTTCTCACTTTTAAATTCTATTAAGGGATCTTATTTAAAAATCCCTAATCCCACTTTCACTCTAGATTCAGTCACCGTTCATCTCTTTCTTATTTTGGACTTCCCATGTGAAGTTTCAATTTTGACTTCGCTCCCAATCACTTAAAAGTACGAAAATGGCCTCACTTTAATTTTTTTTTTCTCTTGATTCCTAAACCCTAATGTTCAAAACAACTCATCTCTCTCTCTCTCTCTCTCTCTCTCTCTCTCTCTCTCTCTCACACACACACACACACACACACAATATTTTATGTTCAACTCCCGTAGCGGAACGCAATGCTTCTTTCTCCTTTTTTTTTTCAATTTCAATCGGCTACAACATATTAGTACAAAGAAGGCCTACTTTGTCTACATTATTGCATGGTAAAGCAGCATTGTAATCTTTTGCGAGTGATAGTTATTTTAAAATTTGTTTTTAGCCTGGAAACGTCAGTTAGTGGGGAAGAACCTCAAATTTAACTGTTAAGGAGTTGTATGTATAATGGGAAACTATATATCATGTTCATTTTTGTGAGCATAATTCTAATGGGACTATATTTTCAACTAAAAAAAATAGTTGGAAATTTGCTCTCAATTCCACATAGTGCAATACCTTGCTCCCCATCAAAAAATGTATGTGACTTTGAATGCTGACGAGGATGTGTCCAACATAATTCGCCTACATTTACGCTTAAAGATGAACCTAGTCGACATGATAGTTGTCCGAAAAAGTTAACGTGGTGTATGGGGAAGGCAAATTAGCTATACAAGCAGGTAAATACTTCATATCTTCAATTTCATACTTCATTTATTGTTTAGCATACTTCTATTATCCCAATTTGTACCTTTTTGCATTATCAGTTATATGCAGTTGTCTTACAAAATATTTATTCTTATGTGTTTTAGTACATAGGTTTTCTATGTTAAATACGGAATTTGTTTATGTCAGTACTTGTGCTCTTCTATGTTGAATACTGGATATGTGTATTTTAGTGCTTAGGCCTTCTATATTAAATACTAAATTTGTTCATTTCAATTCTTCGATCATGCATACTGAATATTAAATTTTATGATTATCCGGTGCTTACTTTTTTATGTAAAATATTTTATTTGTTCATTTCAATACCTAGGTCTCGTACGTCAAATATTGCATTTGTTTTTTTGTTATATGCTTAGTCCTTTTAAAATATTGAATTCAGTCATTTCAGTACTTATCTCTTCCATTTAAGTACTTGAATAAACAATGCTTAAATTGTTTATTTAAGTACTTAGTTCTTCTATGTGAAATACTAATATTGTTTACTTAAATACCTAGTTGTCTTGTTGTTGAATACTGAAATTGTATAGTTGAGTACTTACATACTAATCTTACAACACTTTATTGATAATTATTATGTATTTGACTGTGTTATTTGTTGTAATGAACACCTATTTAGGAATGAAATAGAGGAGGACATTCCCTCCACAAGTGAGTCACAATATGATTTATTATTTCAAATGAATTCAATTGATGCTTGGAATCATTGCATCCATGGAGAGGGGCAAACATTCCAAGATGCTGAAGAGTTTAGAATTAAACTTAAAAACTATATTGTTGTTACTATAAGGTCCTTTATATATAAGAAAAATTATTCCAAAAAGATTATAGCAATGTCTAGTGATAATAATTGCAAATGGATAACATATGCCTCAAGGTATGCGGCTGACAAACTCTTTGGTATTCGAGAATGCAACTTGGAACATACATGTAATGAGGGTATTCTTTGGATGAGAGGACATCCTAGAGCTGATTCTGCTTGGGTTGCTAATATAGTGAAAGAAAAATTGAGATGAGAGCCCCATTACCGACCTGTCAACCTAATGAAAGATATTCATAGAGAATTTGGCGTAGAAATTCCATATCATAGAGCATGGTTGGGTAAGGAAATAGCTATGCATGATATTCATGGAGCGGACAAGGGATCCTTTGATAAGTTAATATGGTATTGTAGGGCTGTGAAGGAAACAAATCCTGAAAGTATTGCGGATTATGAGATTGACCTAGTGATCCTAAAATTTCAGCAATTATTTATTTATTTCACAGCTTGTTTGGTCAGTTTTCTCAGTGGATGCATACCACTGACTTTTTTGAATGGCACTCACATTAAGAATAAGTATAAAGGATGCTTGCTTACTGTTGTCACCAAGGATCGTAATGATGATCTATTCACATTAGCCTATGCAATTATTGATGCCGAAAATGATACTAATTGGGAGTGGTTCTGCTTAAAGTTGATGAGCATTTTACATAGGATTTAGAAGGTTCACTTTTTTCTCTGATCGACATACAAGGCTTCTTAAAGCCATCACCATTACATTTCTTGGTAGCCATCATGCATACTGTTTGAGACACTTGGTGGACAACTTCAAAAAGCAAGTAAGATTTTTTTATATTTTATTGAAAACTATGTTCTGATCTAAAATAAAGTTCATATAATAGTTCAATAAAGCTAATGATCATATAATTTTAATTTCAGGTAATGAGAAAGTACACCCTCCACAACAAGAAACATTGGGCATCTGTTTTCATAAAAGCTGCATATGCTCCAACAAGGCAAAAATATACTCGGCACATAAACAATATAGTGGAGTCCATGCCTCTTGTTACAGAATTCATCATGCAATCAGAGCCCCAATGTTGGGCAAATTCTTTATTTTTTGGTGATAGATGGGGAGTAATAAACAACAATTAGGTGGAATGTTATAATAATTGGGTTACATCTGCAAAATTTATGCCATTACAGCTATGGTCGATCATATACGCAAACAAATCATGGTTACAATGCATGATCGATGAGAAGAATCTAATAAACTTACTAGAGTATTATGCCCAAAGCAGGAGAAGAAGCTAGCAATAAATTATATGGCTTCTTGTATACTGAAAGGAGAGAAATCTAATGGTTGGAACTTTGAGGTCAGTGATCATGACAAGTCATATGTTGTGGATTTATAGAGCTAGAGTTGTTCATGTTAGGCATGGCAAGTTGATGGAATGTTTTGCAAGCATACTTGTGCATGTATTGATTCTAAGTCACTATTGGTATATGACTTTACTGACCAATATTATCGAGTTGGGATATGTCAACAAGCCTACAAACTTGTACTTAACCTTATACCTACTTTTGACCTAGACGCATTCCAAGAGGAGGAAGAACCAACCATTTATGCACCTGATGTGTGACATCAACTAGGTCGTAGAAGGATACAAAGATTTCCATCTCAAATTGATATTCGGGCAATGAAGTGTAAGCGGTGTGGTAGAATCGGGCATAACTGTCATACATACAAGAAAGCTATGACTAGTTAGATTAGCTTGACCTTGCTGATGTATTTGTTTATCATTATGTTGCATATGTATGCTTGCTATACCTTCTTGTCATTATTGTATAACTAATATCTTTTTTTACTTATTATTAATCCACATGAAGATGGTGTATGAAGGGGATACAATGAATGTAAGAAGGATTGCACGGCGCTCAGAGACCAAAGACAGCTACTAATTTTTTGCTTTTTTGAATGACACATTAGATCTAGAGTATTTGGACTATTATGTAATAACATTAGTTGACTTCTTGTTTGAATGTTTAGTATTGCATGTAATGTAATATATCACGATTTCTATTAACAATGATACTGGATATTTAGAAAAAATCACCCAGTTTAGACACTTATGTACTTCAGAACTGTATTTATGTACTGAAACTGTGCTTGCTATGTACTTATAATCAGGGGTTCTGCACCGACTTTTTCAAACAATGAGTTTAACCTTAATTCAATGTGTGGAGCAACCCAAGAAAAGATAGTGAGTGTTGGAATATTTGATATTGCATGTAGTATAATATATAATAATTTTTAGTTACTATACTAAATCTATCGAGCACCTTAAATGCAGATAAAAACACCATCTTCTATTAACAATGATAATGGAGATCTAGAAAAACATACCTAGTTTAGGTACTTATGTAGTTCAGAACTGTGTTTATGTACTGAAATCACACTTGTTATGTACTTATGATCAGGGATTATATACTTGCTTTTCCAAAGAATGAGTTTAACATCAATTCAATATGTGGAGAAACACAAGAAAAGATAGTACATGTTGGAATATTTGGTATTACATGAAGTGTAATATATCATGATTTTTAGATACTATACCAAATATGATGGATACTTTAAATGCATATAAAAGTATCATGTTTTGTCAACAATTATACTTGATATTTGGAAAAACATACCAAATTTAGGCACTTATGTACTTCAAAACTGTGTTTATGTACTAAAACAACACTTGTTATGTACTTATAATCAGGGATTCTATTCCTGCTTTTCCAAAGAATGAGTTTAACCTCAATTCAATGTGTGGAGCAACCTAAGAAAAGATAATACGTGTTAGAATGGTTGGGCACGCAAAGACCCACATCCCACCATTTGTAGTGTCATTCATACTAGTATAAAACACTAACTCATGAGGCAAATAAATCAGTCCGACACCCCCAAATACACCACCAAACTTATCATCACTAAATGAGTCATGGATAGGATACTTCATGGTCTTATGAACATGCAATGGCCAGATTAAGCCAAGTGGAGAACGATCCTTTATACGCTCAAAATGATACTAAAAATCTAAAAAAAAGTACCCAATTTCAAAACTTATGTACTTGGGGACAGGATTTACGCACTCACTTTGACTATGTTGTATACTTGTGATAAGGGGTTCTATACTTGCTTTACTAAAAGCTGATTTTAACATCGATTCAATGCATGGAAAAATATATTAGTGACCTTATTATTTCAAATGCATGGCTTGTTGAATAAATGGTTGTGAGAGTATGTGTTGGAATGGTTGGGAACATAAAGAACCGTCTTCCACCACTTGTGGTGTCATTCGTACTCGTATAAAGATTGACGCATGAGGCAAATGAATGAGTCGGACACCCCCTCCTACACTACCTAACCTATCATCACTAAAGAAGTCCTGGGTGCAATACTTCATGGTCTTATAAACATGCAATGTCCAGATTAGGCCAAATGGAGAATGATCCCTTATGCGCTCAGAATAATACTGAAAATCTAGAAGAAAAAAAAAACACCCAATTTCGGAACTTATGTACTTGGGGACAGGGTTTATGCACCCATTTTGACTATGTTGTGTACTTGTGGTAAAGGGTTCTATACTTGATTTTCCAAAAGCGAATTTTAACCTCAATTCTACGCATGAAACAACATATTGGTGACCCTATTACTTCAAATGCATGATTTGTTGAATAAATAGCCGTGATAATACCTGTTGAAATAAATATGGACTCATAAGGGAATGATCTCACAAGCATTGGAAAGACATAGAAACAAATGATCTTGCCAGACATGAGATATGGAGGATAATACCAAACATATGATGAAAAATGAAGGACTCAAGTGAGTGTGGATAGACGAAGAAAATGATAGGAAACTCAATCTCAATATCTAAATTTTAGAAAGGATACGCTCGTATCTATCCCTTTTCTAAGCCTAATATGCTTCGATGCTATTATGAATGTTCATGAAGGTCACATGGAATCTGGGGACTAGATTCCCTTAAGGGGGGAGAGTTGTAACACACCGAATTTTGAAATCTTGAAATATAATAAAATATGAAATCAATAAACTTGACTAAATTAATTTTGGGTTAGAGTTAGTTAAAAACCTAGAATTAAAAAATTACAATCGAAGGATTAAATTAAGAATAAGATAAGGGCTTATTGTTTAAAATTATAAAGTTTAGAGGGTTAATGTGAGTAAATTAAGAGTTTGAGGACCTCAAAATAATTAAATTGGACCTAATTGCCCAGAAATAGAAATCTTAAGGGTTAATGTGTAAGGATTAAAATTTAAAGGACTCAATTGAAAACTAGGGGCTAAACTGAAAGTAGTTAAAGTTTCCAAGAACTTAGTTGAAGACGGTGAAAAGTTTGGGGGTCAATTGAAGAAGCTGAAAAATACAATTATATATATATAACCTTAAGGATGAAAATTTATTAAATTTGCGAAAATTACCCACACCTTCACAGGAAAACGACCCCGAAACCCAAAACTAAAGCCATGGTTAGCTTTCTCTAGCTAAGGCGAGCAAACCATACAAAAATTCCTCTGAAACACCAAAGGAATCGCCAGAAAAATGAGGGCAACAGCGAGCTCACGGTGAGTTTAGCAGTCCTCCAGCGTACAGCAGTGGAAAGTGGCTAGGTCTTGGTGGTTTGTGGTCGCGAGCTCTTGGGCATCACATTGGTACCCTTAATTTGAGGTTTCAACGGCGGACGGGAGAGGAATTGACGTAGTGGCATCGCAGCAGCACTAGGGCTTGTCAATAAGTTTTTGGCCAAATTGGCCATCGAGACAGTGGCAAAATAGAAAATTGTTTGGGGGGTTTTGCTCAATATGGTGAGGCGCGCCTGGTGGTGATGATGATCTCCATTTCCAGTAGCAACGCATGGTGGTTCGATGGCGGAGTGTGCAACGACATTTGGGAAGTCTGTATAGAATGACATTCTAGACTTGTCTAGGCTATTCTAGACTTGATATTTGGTCTCGATTTGATCCAATTTAGGTAATTTTTAATAATTAATTTTTAATTCGATTAATTCGCTAAATGTAACTGAATTTTTGATCAAAGCTTAACTATGGTGTGAACTAAAATTATTTAATTATAGTTTGTCCTAAGATATGGATTAATTTTATAATTATTACTGTATTGAATTCAATTAACTCGAATGGATTATCAGATACCGTTAGGACCTTAAGTAAGATCTTAACAACTGAATTACCGACTCATTAAGTTAAGAATAGTGATGTATGACTATAATAAACATTTCAGCATACCATGAAACTCGAGGAAACTAGGACTGAACAAATGAATTAAATGAGGAACTTGATAAGGACACAATGTTTGATTAGGTAATTATATTCTGAACTTTAAATTGATTGGGAAACTAGGGCATAGACTTTCTAAACATCTAAGGATTACTATAATTATATTTAAGACTCGGAGGATTAATAGGATAATAACTCAGATTGTCTTATGACAGTTCTCAGTTTGACTAGGAAGCCAAGACCTAAGCGACCATGCAACTAGGAATTCCTCTACATTTGTACGGTGAGTTTATACTCTGTAGTATGAGATTTCTTGGTTGAAAAAAGAACATATATACTTGTTATATATCCTGTTCGTTTGATTTCTTTCAATATATGTGTTGAAAATAGTACTCCACATCACCTTTTATACTGAGCGCTTCTATTGATATTAATTGATATCGCTTTACCTAAAATTGTTGATTGTGTTGAGGAAGCTGAAAGTGATTTCGAAATATATTTACCGCCATGTCTAGCTTAAAACTAGCCTGGGCTAAATCAATGAATTAGTTTGTATGTTAACATGGCAACTTGATATGTTATTTAAAATGCTGTTGGGTATGCCGCATAATCTACAGTATGTTGCGTAATCTATATGAATAAATATTTCCTTGGGGTGGGCTCTGGGATCAGTTACAAAAGACGGCTAGGCGGAACGAACCGCGATGATAGATCTTTCGGCTGATACCCATGCGCGATGCACATAACCTAGTCTCATAGCTAGCTGGAGGTAGTTGCCTATGAGCTGGTAAGGCATGCGGCTAGCCATGCCTAACGTATGTTTATAAGTATCCGAGCCGATCACTCGGTACTTTGGAGGGATAAAAATATTCGTATTTCCAAAAGTAGAGTGACAAGGTAGGAAAACCACCAACAGCTTAATAGTAAGAGTATTTGCTAAATTGTATTTAGTTTATTTGATATGCCTGATACTTGTTGATTTTAAACTCGAATATTTAACAGAACCTAGTAGTTGTTCAAATGGCATATCGACCCCTTTTGGTCATAGTTGAGATTTAAACCTCTATGAGAGACAGTGAATTTTGTGATGTCTCACCACTGGTATGGGACAGTGGTGAAATGGATCACCTCAAATTTTGGCTAAAACCTTCTCTCATGACTTCTAAAAATTTTAAACGTTTCTACTTATTTTTTATATGTTATTTGAAAAATTATCAGTTTATTGTTATTGCTAGACTATCTCACTAAGTAATTTGAACTTACATTATTTCATTATTATCTTTTGTTCTTTACCCCAGATAGGAACAAGTGACGAGGATAGACCAACCCAGGCGATACATGAAGTAATGAGGTGGATAGAAGTGCTAAGCGTGATTTATGATATTTTGGTTCATAGTTGAACCTCTTCTGGACATTGCTTGTAGTGATTAAATAATTTGGCTTTTGAGAAATGTATTTTCAATCATTCAGAAAGTTTGTAGTATAGATTTGAGTAACACCCCGGCCGGAAGCAAACGCCTCCCAATCAGGGCATTACAACCTTTATGTATAAAAAATATGAACTCAAGTATGTTTTCATTTAAAATGTGTATATAAACAGATATTTTAGGTATATTTCATGAACATATCACAAAAATAATTATAGACACAGCATTTTAATAGAAAAATATCTCCTCTAATATGACAGATGCGAGCAAAATGAAACAAAACTGATGAAATAAGAGAAAAAGATGAAAAGACTACTTTTAAAACTCAAAGACCAGGTGAGAATGCTTCAAAAGCAATCCACAGTGAACGGATGCTTCAATCGAAGAGAGAAATTGGAAGGAAATAGAGAAGACGGGATCAATGCCGACGGTTTTAAAAAGAAGAAGAGGAGGAAATTTGTAAGAAGTGTGGATGCGATTTTGCAAATTTCAGCAGTAGAGAGATGGGTGGTTTTTTTTGGCAATTTTGTATTCAAGTGGATGTCAGTCTGGTAATTTTACAGGTGTTGGGGAGTGATCTCAAAATGAAAAATGAGATTGGGAGTTAAGACTAATTTTTTTTAATTGGGGACTGAACATAAAATGAAATGTGAATTTGGAGATTTTAATCCAATTAACCATTATATTAATATGTGTTTTTCTATTTTTCTATTTCTTATTAATTAAATACAATTACACTTACGAAATTAAAGGATATTTTCAACATCCTCTCATTTTTTAACAGAAAAATAAATGAAAATTAGATGAAAGGGGTTTTATTGTTAAAGATTAAAATACTTAGGGTATGTCTGTCAAAGAGAAAAGATCAGGGGCTTGAGTATATTTAGCCCGCTTTTAAATTTTGCTCATCAAAATTCAAGATCCAAAAATCATCATAAAATAGAAACTAATATCAAACCCTCCTTTCGATTTATGACTTAACAACTCAAATAAGTAGAGAAGGTAGATAAAGAAGGTATAGAGACTAATTTGACAGTTGATCATAATAAGTTGCCTTTCAAATGTATATTCTTTTTGAAATTTAAAGTAGTTATCATCAACGACATTCAAATAGTACATTTTTTAAACTAACAACACTGAAACATAGTTTAATTGATGCCAAGTGGCCTATGACCCAGCGGCACAAGTCTCCCATATAATGGTGGAGGTCAAGAGTTCGACCCTAACAAACTTCTGATGTGCGTGTGTATAAAAAAAATAAAAATACACACACACAGAGTTTAATTGATAACCATTGCAATGATAAGTTGAGAAGGTAGATAAAGAAGGTATAGAGACTAATTTGACAGCTAATCATAATAAGTTGTCTTTAAAATTTATATTCTTTTTGAAATTTAAAGTAGTTATCATTAACGACATTCAAATAGTACATTTTTTAAACTAACAACACTGAAACATAGTTTAATTGATGTTAAGTGGCCTGTGACCCAGCGGCACAACTCTCCCATATAATGGTGGAGGTCAAGAGTTCGAGCCCTAAGGGACTCCTGATGTGCACGTGTGTATAAAAATAAAAATAAAAATAAAAATAGAGTTTAATTGATAACCATTGCAATGTTAAGTTGAGAAGGTAGATAAAGAAGGCATACAGACTAATTTGACAGCTGATCATAATAAGTTGCCTTTAAAATTTATATTCTTTTTGAAATTTAAAGTAGTTATCATTAACGACATTCAAATAGTACATTTTTTAAACTAGCAACACTAAAACACAATTTAATTGATGCCAAATGGCCTGTGGCCCAACGGCATCAATTGATAACAAATTCCTAATGTGCGTGTGTTAAAAAAAAAAAAAAAAGGTTTAATTGATAACCATTGCAATGATTCGCCCACGGGCATGCAAATTTTATTACAACTTCTAGCTAAGGGTTGACTTATCACTTGAATTATACCTATACTATACATAAGCAAAACTATATATCAAGAGCCCTAAATCAAGTAGCTAATTTATTTCAAACATATCTAATAAATATCGTATTAGTGGCAAATAAAGCATAAAATATGGCTAGTAACGATGTCATGGCAATGCAAAACTCGTTCATTGTCTTATTTGCCCTTAATTCAAAAACAATTTTACAAAATGAAGAAGTGCATGGAGAAATGTCTTCTCCTATAGTCACCCATACTCCAATCTTTGAGGGTAAACACCCAATACTGTCGAGATGTTCAAGATTAGTTTGTAAAAAATTAAGATTATTATTAATTTAAAAAAGTTCAACTAAATATTATAATTAAACGGGTTTATAATAAATAAAAGCATATGTTAAGCATGTAATCGGAGTACATATGTAGCTATCTCTAATTTATTTGAAGTCTGAACTTATTAGAAGAATTGTGATTTTGCTTTAGAGTCTAGTCTTAAACTCATTTACTCCCATCATTCAAATAGGATTAAATTTAAATAAAAAGACACAAACTTATTTTCTTTTTATTTATACAGACACAAACATAGAGAATTCGTTAATATTCAAATCTCCAATCTCATATATATAAGTATAAAAACCATATACCATTGAAGTGGTAGTTTAACTGGACAGGACCTATTATTTTCCACAAGGAAATAACGGATTCCAACATATTTGTAGTAGTAGTAGTTCATGAAGCAGTCACTTTTATGGTGAAAGAGCCTCGTTTAACTAACACTTCAATGGGGCTATAGTAACAGGCTCACCATTTGGGTAGTACCTATGGCTAAACTGGGCATTCCACGGTGGGGGATGACTCTTGTGGTTATGCCCAATGAGAGTTTTTACGCTGGTCGTTCTCTCCTAACTTTTTTCAATTGAAAAAAAAAAGTATAAAAATTATATTGTTGGGCCAACTAATCACTCAGTGTGCACGCAAACTTATTTGAAAAATATATTTTTTTCTTAATGTCGAATGTAGATTGATAAAAATAAATAAATGATTAAATGAACTCTCATATAATATAAGTAATATAGTAAAGTTAGAGATGCTCGGAGAATTTAAAACATTATCGTGGGGTTTGACTGTTTGACTGTCAGTTAAAAGAACAAATGTCTTGAGCCGCAAAAGACCGAATCTTGAGGAATCTCGCAGGTTGTTCGAGCTGTCTTAGTAGGATTCCTTGAAGAATATGCTGATACCTTTTCCCATTTTGTTTTCTAGCTCCCGTTTGTTACTACTCCTAATTTGTTTTTGCGTGAAATAAAATAAGCCATTTTTTTATTCCTAAATTGGAGGCTTTTATTATTTTATTATTTTATATTACTGATTAAAATTTAAATTAAGTCCTGACTAATATTGAATCAAATAGTAACATGTACTCTCCAAAAGCTTTTAGAAACTACTAGTACAAAAAAGTGGTTGGGGAAAAAGATGCCCGATAATTTTATTATATTCTCAACAGTATTTATCATAAAAAAATAAGAAAAAAATTAAAATATTTCCATTTCTTTGAGCGGAGCGCTTAACTATAATATTATCAAAAAATTAATCATTAATCAAATATAAGATCTTAACTGATTTTAGTATAAAAAAGCAATATTGCCCATATCAACACAAATAATGACAAACATCTATACATCTAGTGGTTGTATTGCTCTAAATTTAGAAATTTTCACTTATAAAATATAAAATATTAATATTTATCTTTCAAAGAAGATCTTAGTTAGATAGAGAACGACTTTTAAGAAGGAATAATACTCTAGGAGACATTACAATAGTCAATAGCCAATTTAAAAATTTTAAATAACAAATCTACTAACATTACATGCAAGTTAAATATCACACCTATTTATGAATGCATAGCAAGGAAAAAGAATATTTTGAAACTGTAATTTTAACTGGTGTTCGATCATTTAATCTACTTCACAAACATCTATTTGATACACAACTAAATGTAATTTTTATAAAAAAATATTTAATTATATGTAATGTGTACAAAACAAAATATTGATTAAAATGAAGGATTTAAACTTAAAAAATGGGTTATAGAGACAATTGTTCATCCTCGAGCTTATATAATATATATTGAAACATTAAAATTAAAAATTAATCTTACTTTTTAAAAACAATAAAATTGTCTTTTATATTCATAAAAATTCAATTTAAACTTAGTAAATTAAATTCCTGACTCCGTCTATAATAAAATTGCGTGAGCGACAGCACAGCTATGAGGAAAAAGCTTCAAGCGGCCTTGAACCTCTTCATGCTGTCCGAATGGCGGCTGTTGGATTCACTTCATGTGGGAACTGCCAGCAACTAACTAATTAATTATATAGGTTTACATGTGGGGAACTTAATTTGCAGAGCATTAAATTCTATTTCTGTCTACATAAATATACAGCTTTCTTCATAGACATACTATATTATATTGCTCTGCTCGAATGACGGCCGTTCGTTAATTAATTTAACTATTATTGCAATATGATACATAGAACTATCACTAGAAATCGGAAAGACATGCCAGAGAATATATATATATATATATATATTCTAAGGAATTAGGTGGGCAAGTTGGTCCAACTTGTCTTGACGGAAAAGGTGGGGTGGTAACTAGGAGTTGGAAAAAAAAAAAAATCGAATAAAACCGTCGAATCGAACCAAAAAAAATCGAATCATTTAAATCGATTCCTTAATAATGTGATTTTTTTAGCAAAAAGTGGTTCGGTTAATTAGTAACTATGTGCAATTTGATTAATCAAAATTAACCGAACCAAACCAACTTAATTTAAATATAAAAATTAATTATTTTAAAAATAAAAATTAAAAAATTTAGTTGATTGTCCAACTACTAATTTAAGAGATTTATATCTTTTTTTCAGAAAATTTATATTTTTTATATTAATTGTTAGTGAGATTTGGATGAATGTTACTTTGATTTGATGTATTTTAATTTTGAACTTAGCTTGATTTGTATCTTCATCTTAATTGCTTGGTGTATTCTTAGTTTTGAAGTTGCATTATTCATAGTGATTTAGTAAATATGATATGAGATGGAGATGTTGCTTGCTTATTGTATTTTTAATTTTGAAGTTAATTTTGATGTGAGATGAAAATATTATATATTACATTGTTAATTTTGAATCTATATTTGCTTTTTGTATCATAGATTTTGTGATGAGAAATTATAAAATTGATGGGTATTCGTCCACTGAAATTGGACTTTTTTAAATGATTTGGTTCAATAAAATTGAATCGAATCAAATAAAGTCAAAATTAATATTTTTATTGATTAAAATGTAATTATTTAAAAAAATAGTTAACTGATTAATCGAATTTAAATCGTGCAATTCTTTTCTTCTTAAGTGATTATAGTTCGACTTTATACCCCAAGCCACACCAAATCAAAATTTTGATTCGATTTGATTTAACACGATTTTTCGAACTGAATCCAACTACGCCCACCCCTAGTGGTAACTGGTAAGAGGCTGCCCGGCGACCTTTGGGTCTTGGGCCTTGCGTCCTTGCCTGCTTCGCGGGTTAACAGCTAATCCTGGTTCTAAGTTAGAAATTTCTGTTTTATTTATCATTTATGTTTGTTCGTATTAGGTATACATTTGTAGAGAATATATATTTATTTAATTTTGAAAGATGCGGAAAAATAATTCATTAAGATAGTTTGGATAATTTCATATAAAATATTAAATTATGAATTTTAGATTTTATCTCACATAATATTTTCTTTTTTTATTTACGTATATATAAACATCAAGAGTTCTCTATGATTTAAACTTCGAACCTCACATTTATATGTGCGAAAGCAATGCTACCAAACCATTGGATCACTTAGCAGTTCACATGATATTGTAATATACACAAATATTAAGGCATTGTTTGGTTGCAAATTCCCAATACATTTTTTAACTTCTAAAATTTAAACAAACAAACAATACACATCTCCAACCCTACTATCAAAACACAAAATTCATTCTCTAAAATACCCTTACTATTCACAACCCAATACATTCTCCAATGCCTGCTACTTGTCATATATTGTCCCCTTTATATTACAAATATATAACACATACTACCAATAAAAAAAATCATTTATGTGACATCTCATTCATTCCCAAAACACAACTAAACAAAAAAAAATTTCCCAAAATATTCTCGACTTACCACCTAAAATACCAACAAACAACCATCATATTCCCCAACTTCCACTTCCCAAAAACCATTTTGCCAAAATATTTTGGCAAAATGCTCCAATTTGCACCAAACAAGTCCTAAACTTTGATATATTAATATTTTTATTTTTATTTTAAGTGTTAAAAATAAAAATGCTTACCTTATTTATATATTTTTTCGAATTATGCACATGTATCTAGAGAAAAGTAATGCGTATGCCTATACATACACATTTTTTTAATATTTATACAAATATATACACATAATATTTCATTAACTATAAATCCCATACTTATATGTTGCTTTATCAAACTCCGCCTCACACACATATATGTATATGTAGATTGATCATATCTATTGCGCCTTACTTATTAATTAAGGCCAAAAGCCCAAATTTTCTCTCCTCACAACATAGATATTGTTTCTATTAAAATCAGCATATTGCAATTTAATTAATTAATAGTTAAACGCCAATGCACAACATTCAAATAATATATGACCCAAATTAGTGGTGCGCATGTGTGATGTGCTCATATCAAATCCAATAAATTGTTTGGGCTCAATATTGTACTTCAACAAATTAATTAAGCCTCACCATTAAAAAATTGTTACAATCCAAAAATATCAAATCCTAACTTTGAATGTAATAGTAAAGTGATTCAATGAAATTGACAATAAAATTTAATGTGATTCTGTGATGAACCTAATCCACTTGACAAAGAAAAGAATTTTATTGATTTCAAATCAAGGTAACAAGTATAATTTGAGTCTCACAAATCTCATGAGAACACCCAATACCGTCGTTCTAAACTCCGTTTCGAGAAACTACCTCAAAAGTAGTATAGAATCTATCGTGTATTGTCTGTCTCAAATTGTCCTGTAAGAAAACAAATATATATACTTGCAAAAACAGAAATTTGGCGACGCTAGGGATCTGTCGTGTATTGTCAGTCTCAAATTGTCCTGTAAGAAATAAAGTATATATACTCATGAAAACAGAATTCTGGCGGTGCTAGGGCGCGCATAACTTGCCCCCTGGGGCGCGAAACTCATCAATCTGCCGAGAATTGCCGCAGGATGCCGAGACACGCAGTGCCAGGGGGTGCGCCCTAGCGCGACGTTCTAGTATGTCACGCGCCCGAGCGCGTGGGTCCAGTAATGCCCGTGCCTGGGCGCAAGTCGGCAGGCCTCCTGCCCAGTTTCCGTGCCCGGGCGTGCTGCTCCTCACACCCCAACGCGCTGCTTCCTGCCAACACGCGCCATGGCGTGCTCCAACGGCCGTTTCAACTACTTCGCTCTGTTTCACTCTGTTTCTTATCATATGTAGCTCGTAGCTCAAATTTCAAGGCAAACAAAAATACAGAGATTGTTTAGTTATGTTTTTTGTGTTATTTTATTATATATTTTGGAAGAATAAATTACTAAAGAATGTGAAAGTTGTGTTGGGGAATGTAATTGATGTTTGGTTATATTTTAGGGAATAGTTAAAATTAGTTTTAGAGAATTTTGTTATGTTTGTTTATGTTTTGGGGGAATATATTTTTTACTGTAACAGTAAAATCAAATGCATTTTTGTTGGGTTTTTGAGGTGAAACTGGAATTGAGTGATTTTTTTATTGTTAAAATGATAATAAAATATATATGATGTATATATATAATATATATGTATGTATATATTGAAAAATGGAGAAATTTTGGGGATAATAAAGGATAATATAGGGTATTTTGGGAAAAAAAATTTGTGTTTTGGAGGGAAAAATGATCAGGATATATTTGACTATGTTTCCCCAAAACAATTTTGTTTTGGGAAAACATAATCAAACATTCCCATAGTTTTTTGTCGAAAGGTCATTAATAATTTATTGAAGCATTGCCGAAAATATGTGGAAATAACGTGGGAGAAATTTCTCTCAAAAAATGACATTGGAAAATTTTACCAATAGATTTTTGTATTGGAAAATATATTGTAAATTTTGTTATTGAATTAAAATTTTTGAAAATTCCATTCGAAGGTTAATTATTTTTGTTGGGAAGTTGGAATAATATTTTATTTATTTATTGGTGCCAAATCTGCATAAGTTCGAAAAACAATATCTGTAAAAATAAAATATATCTTTAATTTTATCTTTTTGAATCTAAAAAATTTTCAATGGAATTTTCGTCGAATTTGTTTTCTTTAAGAAAACTCAACCATTTATTTTCATTTTTTCTCTCTTCTCGTTTCTTCTCCTTTTCTCTTCTCCCTCTCTACGATTGTCACCACCAGATTCGCCGCCCCACCACCTGTGCCTGTGCAGTGTGCACGCCGCCTCCACCACCATCGCCATCGGCAAGTAATCCTTTACTCTTTTTTGTTATATTTATTATTTAATTAATTATTTATACTATATATCTTAGTGTATATAGAAGTATTATTAATATATCGCATATATATAATTGTATTAATACAAATTATGTATTCATCCCTAACCATAGTTAAAATTAGAAATAGATATAAATAGTAATTAGAATGAGTATACTAAATTGTAATATTAATTAATTTGATATTTTTATTAATTAGAAATATATATATCTATATATATATACACTTATTAGATCTAAATTTAAAATTAGAAACGTGTTAGAATTCTAGAACTCGAATTAGAATTAATTACAATTGTATTAGTACTTGTAAATATTTCATAAATGTATAATTGTATGTGTGTGTGTGTATTAATTAGAATGTGTATGCTATTTTTATTAATGTTTAATTGTAATAATTAAAATTAAAAATATATTCACATACTAATTAGGTAGATGCGCCTAAACTTGAAGAGGTGTTGGTTAAAATTTTACGGAAAACTCCATTAAGCTTTTTTTGGACGCCCAATTTAGCGATAGATGAATGGAGTCCATCGAAAACTTACTAGCTAGAATTATCAGATTTTTTTGGGTAAAATGTCAGTTAAGAAAATGGTATTTTTAGTAAAATCTATTAAAAAGTGATATTACCTTAAAAAATGTACCCTATCACACAAAATTATAAATATTCTCAAGTGCCCTCTCACTAATGCCCCTCATTTTCGTTCATTTAAAATTGATTTGAGTGTAGTCTTTTAATTAGTGATTTTACATCTCCGAACATCCAACACCCAATGTGATGTTGTGATATATTACTAGCGATGAAAATGAGTTTCTTACTAGTGATAAATAAACTGCTGTGTTAGTTAAAAACTTATAGTGATTAATCGTGGGATTTATCCATCCATTGAGTTATAAAGATTGGACATCACTCAGTCATACATCACTACAAGGTGGATAACTTGGCATGCCGATTTGCTACCACTCGCATGCAAGACAAAACCCAGTGGGGATCAGAAATTTTTGGTTGCACGAAAATGCGGCCCGTTGCTTCTGTTTTATTTATGTCTCTTTGTTTGATCAAAAATATGGAAACAAGGACAACTTACATATATACATGCCTATATGTCTGTATCATTTTTAGCATGACAAAGTCACCTTCAAATCCCATTGTTGTTCACCACATTTCCTCCTTTTGTCTCCACCTGCTATAATTGAATGCATGATATGATATCATCACGACATGTATTGTATATATACACACACATATATCACCAATAAAATTAGTGCAATGTAGGTATTTTTACCATAGTTAAGATAAAATTAATCTATATATTTCTTGCAAGCCTGCGTGTACATATGTACCCAACTTGTACTAACCTAGCTATCTAGCTCTCAAATAAAAGGAATCTTCCTTGGAGTTGGGACCTCACATGCATTCTTCTGCTTTTTGTACTCCATAAATACCCCAAGCAGAGAACAAGAGCTACTACCATAACCCCATATTGTTTCCTCTCTAACTTCTTCTCTTCTTTAGCTATACCTATATAGCTCATTCCCTCTCCTTTCTCCATTTTATTCATTGTCTTTCTTTGGTGCTCTTTTGCCCTTGTTATTTATGGCTCATATGGCCAAATCTTTTGCTCTTTTGGTGTTCATCCTTGTTATCCTATCAAACCAAGTAATTCTTACCCAAGGACGAAATTTGGTAGTGAAAAAAAATTTGAACAATGCAGAAGCGAAGAATGGGAATGTCTTGGGCCCTAAAGAGAACTTAGGGAGGTTTAGATTTAGACTTGACGAAGGACATACAGATTCTTATCGACCAACGACCCCTGGTCACAGTCCCGGTATAGGTCATTCTAAGCATGACTAAGACTTTTGTATCACTTATTTCGACTACCTAACTTAGTCTCTTTTACTTTCAATGTTCACTGTTCTTACATTTCCCGAGTTGTAAATTTCATCATCTTTTAAGTTATGTAATTTGTGTTGATTTCTATGGGGTATGTTTCTTTATTGTACTTATTTAGTTTCATCTTTCTATGGTTTTTTGTTTGATAACGCTAAAATGTGAGAATTTGCAACATATGTAGTTGACTTAATTAATAATTAATTTCCATAGAGCTATAGGAATTGTTTCAAGGTTATATAAATACGTACATCGTTAGTCTCAATTATATTACCACGTGATGTTTCCATGCTAATATAATACATTGGACCTTAATTGGTAAGTCTACATCGTAATAATGACCACATCACCTGATTGGAAGTTTAATTACTATTTGGCCCTCGTGTTACCCTGAATTGCATAATCCCCTGCTGTGCCCTCCTCCATTAATTAGATTGGTGTTATGAAAATGATACTTGAACATTATAACAAATCTAGAAAATTGAGAAATCAATATCCGTTCAAGAAAATTATACAATACAGTTTTTTCCAAGTGTAAATTTAATTCGAACGCAATAATATTGGGGAGACTAATAAAGATTTATCGAATTGAAAAGCTAATAGTACTTAAAAAATTCAATTAAACAATTAATTCCTTCTTCTTTTTTGTTATATACTTAAAATAAATCATTTAAATTAATTAATCTAGTTGATTTTAAATTCTATTAAAAGGTTAAGGTGAGGTGGCATTTTGAAATATTTTGAAGAGGATGGCATATACTTGTAGGATGATACAAATAATATATATTTTTTTTTTTAAAAAGGCGTGTGTTTTTATTCAATAACTCAATACAAATGTTTTAATACAACTATTGTTAAAGAGAAAATTATTACATACATTGAGTGTGGAAATACTATAATAAAGTTTATATTACAGTGTAATTTATATTATATTGATTTAACGTGATTCCCACCATTTAATATTTTTATGTTCGACATATAATAACTTTCACCGTTAACAATAAGAAGTAACACAAACCAATTCATATTTATTTTAACACGAACCAAAAGGAAGTAAAGAACGAATAGTTCATTCTAACACAAACCAATTCATATTTATTTTGGTAATTAGACTTGTTACATTCAGATCATGATCAAAACATTTAAAATTTAAGCAAGTCATGTTCAAAAGTTGTTCTACTTAATTTAAGCCCTCCCGCAGGGTAGAAAGGACTTATATCTGGTCAAGCTACGTACTAGCTTTGCGCAATTCTAAGTGTTGTCAACGAATGACGTTGAATCAAATGTATTATTAAAATTTATTTAAAAATCTATCAAGTTTCAAAAATTATATTTAAACTCAATTTAATTATTAGTCAAATTAAGTCTAGTAGGCATTTGGTTAAATTTATTTAAAATGTATATTAATTTTCGAAAGTTATAATATGCTTAATTTTAATATAAAAATAAGCACTTGAAAGGTTGGATAAAAAAAGATTTAAAAACTTATAAAATATTTTATGCAGCGAATAAAATTTGGGAGGAAAAAAAAAAGGAAAAACAAATTATTATATGAATAACTTGAATAAAAAAAAGTCTGTACACAACAACCCTTAAAACAATGTAAAAATATTTCTCATAGAGAGAAAATCAAAGACTTTTATTGCTCAAGTTATGTTCGACCACGTCTGTCTCAATAAAATTAAAGGCCCAAGCCAAAATATAAAAATGAGGCCTTTAATATAAAATAAAAATAATAATTTTCTAATACATAAATATTTTTAGTAATTATTTTGTATTTTATAAGAAAAAAATTTCTCGTATAAAATATTACTATCTAAATTTTATTTTTTGGCCTTTTTGAGATGCAAAATTATTAATTATATTTTTATATTAATTTCGTATGACATTCTTTTTCAATTGATAATTCTATCTTTCTTGAAACGTTGTTGTTAGATTTTATTAGTTTCAATTTTGAAAACTTCTTCTAGAAAAAAGAAATAGAAGAAGAAATCTAAGAAATAAAACCTTGATTTATGGTAAAAGAGAGTTTATGTTAATGTTATTTAGTGATTTGTATTGAAAAAGAATAACAGAGATGGGATTTTGACAAGTAAAAGAATAAGAATTAAAAGGATAGAGGAGATTGAGGAAAATCAAAAGTAATAAAAATTTAAATTTATATTTTTAATTAATATTTTAAGTTTAACTAATAATGCCTTCAAGGCAAAAGCATTATACTTTTTTGTAGGCCTAAGTTTTTTGAAAAAGAAAACATATATGTGAGGCTTTTAAACTAAAGACCTTATTTTTTTAGGCCTAAAATAAAAAATAAAAGGAATAAGCCTTATACTCTTATTTTTGTAGGCCTAAAACATAGAAGAAAATACATATAGGGGGCCTCCAAAATTTGGAGGCCTAAGGCGGTCACCTTTCTTGTCTAAAGATAGAGCTACTCTATGTTTGACAAGCTACATATGTGAGTCTATTTATAGGTCTCTCAAAGATTTCTAATTCTATAACTGATAGAAACACAATAAATTTTATGCTTATTTGTAAAACTCCTGACTCCCTAAAAGATAATGTAAAATAACACTTAACTTTCTAAAAGATAATGTAAAATAATATTTAATTTTTAAAAGATAATAAAGATTTAAAATATAATATTTATCTAGAAAGAAAAGAATCTAAAATATAAAACTTATTATCTCTATAATAAATATTAAATATTTTCTATGTGTAGAAAGTCTTTTAGAAGATCGCTCTCCATCTCCAATATCAATGTTACTAATAATAAACTTATGATCAATGCAGTTAAAATTAAAAAAAATTATTAAAATTCTAAAAATAAATTATTAACTATTTACTTTTTGAACAAAGCTTATAAGATTCTTAACAATTTATTTGGGAGCTAACTCATTAGTTTATTTCTTAAAAATTTAAGTGAAAATTTTATAATATCTTATAAAATCTTCAAATATTTTTAAGAGCTCATAAAGTCATTCAAACACTTTCTTAATTGAGTCAAAAATGAGATGTACTCATTAATTGAGTCAAAAATGAGATGAACTTGAGTAGCTTTATCTTTTTATACATATATTATTTTTTCCCAAGCTAGTTGAGGTTAAATTGAGTTCAAACAATCTTATTGATTAAAAGAATGTATTCAATCTTAATTTGTCATGTTTAACGAATTGAATTTAAATGAGTTTTTGAAAATAGATGTCGAATCAACTATCAAATAGTTCTTTATTTTTTAATTCAAACTCTATCCAAGAAATTATAGATAAAATTAACTCAAAAATGATTAAAAAATGTATATACATCCATGTCAAAATTTTGATAAAAAGCATTACCTTTTTTTTTCCCTTAAAAAACATGAAAAGCTTTGGAGCAAGCTTGTTTCCATTTCCATCTACATTTTTTATTTTCATTACTATTTGAAAATTGAAAATCATACTTTCTATTGATTTTCACACAAAATATTCTCTTTTTTTATTTTCACATTTTTTTTAAATCTACCATATCATCCTACTGTCACATCATTCAAATTCAAGTTTTAATTTGACATAAAGTACCCATTATTATTTTAAAATTAATAAAATATACATATATTTTAAAAATCTAAATCTTTTTTTAACATAAAAAAATATAAATCAACATACTTTTCAATCTTACATCTATTCTAATCATTACTTTTCAACATTTCATCTAAATATATTTTTACTTTTATTTTCAATTCATATAATAGGGGTGTTCAAATCCAATTCAATCCCCAAAAAAAAAAAAAAAATCGATGAACCGATCCAAAAAATCAAAAATCGATCAAAACTAAACTTTCTTTGATTGAACTGGATTTATTTTCTAAAAATCAATCGGATTGGATCGGTTTTTGATATTAACTAGATCGATTTTCGATTTTAATCTAAAAAATCGATCCAATCTAAACTGAACTGAAATTTATATACTAATAATATAAAAAATATATATCTTAATTGTAAAATACACAAATAAATTAAAATAAACTAAACCTAGGATTTTTTTCACTTTCAAAAATCAAATACATAGGAATAATTATTATAGACTTATAATTTTATAATTGCGTGTTCTTGCATAATTTAACTTAATTCCACAAGATTAGTGTAATATATGATAGCTAAATAAAATCTACAAATCGATTAATTAAATTAATTTAATTATCAATAGTAACTTATCAAATATTTCAATTAAAAATTTAATTTATCCAATCCGATTTACAATAAAAATCTAATCGATTCAATATACATTATATAGTTTGGATCAATTAATTTTTTATCCCAAAATTGATTCAAATCAAACTGCGAACACCCCTATCATATATAACCAACTTTTCAACTTTTAAAAATATATGAAAATTAAAAATGGCTCTAAAAATAAAATCAAACGGGCTCTTTAGCTTTGCTTTACTCAATTAAATTAATTTGAAAAGTTAACGGAAAAAACAACTGAAAAGCGCATGAAAGTTAAAGGGATCATAAGTCGGCTGGGGTCCGGGACGAGCACGAGCACGAGAAAAAGAGTTGCAGATCTAAATGAAATCCTTCACCAACCCCACTGAAATCAAGGAACAAAATAAAAACATATCATATTGGAATCTGACTGAAACTTAAAAATTGCAGCACAATGAGCCAGCTTGGGAACTTAACTGGGTCCAACCATCTTTTGTCTGCTGACTGCTGGGGCCTGGCTGCTGGGGGCATGCATTAATTCAATTTCAATTTCATATAAATATTAATTTAATTTGCATAATTAATGTCGAGTACTCTTTTGGCTTTTTACAAAGCTACCTCCTTAAGCTATGGAGACCAACTTTTTACAACTTATTTTTTGTTGCCATTAACCGCAAAACAATTAAATTTTGCAGAATTAGAGCAAGTACTAATTACTAAAACTAAAAGGTCACCCCCACAGGCCACACCCAGCGATAACCGCAATTATAGACTAATTAACTAATAATTGAAAATTTATATTACATCTTGAGTCTTTGAATAAGTTTAATTTTAACTATCAATTATATTCAAAGACAATTGTTAGACATATATAAAAAATACCTATTATATTGATATGTTTGAATTTTAATTATTTCGAATGGCATAATCTTATGTTTTATGTTTTAGACATTTTAATTTTTTTTTTTCATAATTAAAATTCAAAATACAAACCTAACTTAGATATCTTGATCATGGATGTAGTGATGTTGGATTCAAGTTTCATTGTCGCTCATTTATGAATAAAAATAATTCTAAAAATAACCAATTTTATTGCAAGACATATATAGAAGGTCTAATCTTGTAAAGTATTGTCCTATTTATACATATGGTGAAGGGGTTTAGCCTTATAAAAAAAGCATTTTGGCAGGTGAAAGAAGTATAGTTAGCGACTTATATAAATTATTTCTAAATCTTATGAATCATAAACTCTTTTAATATATATAGAATAAAAATTTGATATCATTAATTAGACCCACATATAAATTTCTTAAGGGAATATCATCCACGCATGTAGAGACATACAAACAACTTTTTTCTAACCGTTTAAATTTTTAAATAAAGCAAATATACTTTACTTTAAGCTAAATTAAGTAAAATTACCACTAGCATACCTAATTTCTCAAGGTCTAGAAGAACATAGGGAGGAAATAAATATGAGGGAGAGAGAGAGAGAGAATTGTTCTTTAGTACGAATGGAGCAAGTGCAAAAGAAAGGGTAGTCTCATCTCTGGCTGTAAAGTAGGGATTGTGTAACAGTAGAGAATTCAATGGGACGGTCCAAATAAAACAAAAGATTACTATAATAAGAGTTGATGATATGATGAGAGTGGGGAGGCGCATGCAAGTGAAACTGGGCTAGCTAGTGCCTACTGCTAGTGGGTACCATATTTATTCCCAAGGCTGTCCTAACGCTTAGCGGTTCGGAAAAGTGCAACTGTTTTCATATAAAATAATTGGCAAAATTATAGGTAGCCCTTGAGGTCTTCAAAGGCAGTTTTATTAAGGTCTTTTGTCTTAATTCTATTAAATCAAATGTGCTGCTCAAAGATCCAATCACCTTGGAAAAGATCTTTCTCGGAATCTTTGTCTTTCCAATTTAATATATTATTAATTCATTGTGTCGGCTTTAATTTAATGTTTTTAAAGTGAAGTTAATTTGAGCAGTAAATGTCATAGCCATTATGGGTTGTACTTAAGCTGGAGTGGAGGTACGTTGTGCTTGAATGAAAAAGATTTTAAAATTTAATAATATACTTATTTAAACAGTTAATTAGGATAAAATTCTTTTACCTACTTTCATTTTACACTTTACTCCCCACTTGATTTTTTAAACACTAAACTCCCTACTTTTTTCAAAACTTTAGGAATCACTCCCCAAATATTTGAAAAAGACTTAAATACCCTTATACTTAGCCAAAATAACAAAAAAAAAAACCAGCAAATGGCGGTTTTCTTCTTCCCACTTCATCAAATGACAACTTTTCTTCAAACGCACGTTTTTTTTTTTGTTTGGAAACCGTTTTCTCCTCTGAAGAACAAAAGGCGCGAAAAACAGCATCTCGTCTGCCAACAAAATGCTGTGAACGAAAGAGAGACCGGGAAAGGAAAAACGAAATCGACGCAAGAAGGGGGGAAAAAAAAAAGCCCGACTACTCTGCAACTTGTGAAAATGGAACAATCAGGAGCACCAACAAGGAGCGAAAAATATAAGGAAAAGAACATGGTTCAGAAAGGTATGTTTTCTGCTACTCATTTAGTGGACTTTGCTTTCTTTCAAATGTGTGTATTTTTCAGTTTTATAAGTTTTGCAAATAGATTTTCTCATCTTTCTTTGTTTGAACTCTTTTTTAGTTGTTAAAAACTTTAACTCATTTTTTATATATATTATTTTTGTTGTAATATTTAAAAATCTCTTATTTGCACTTGAAAGGCATGAAAGTTATACTTCACTTTCTTGGGATTTATACTTCTTATACCTGAAATTATACATTGAAATTATCTGAAAATAGTAGTACATAATCTGTTTGTGTAAAGTACATTTTACAAGCAACTGTAGTACAAAATATTGAAGTTTTCAGTACATATTGTCTGAAAGTATAGTATATAATTTGTGTATTTGAAGTACATTTTAGAAGCAACTGTAGTACAAAAATACTCAACCTTTCAGTACACATTATCTGAAAGTGTAGTATATAATCTGTGTATTTGAAGTACATTTTAGAAGCAACTGTAGTACAAAAATACTCAACCTTTCAGTACACATTATCTGAAAGTGTAGTATATAATCTGTTTGTGTAAAATACATTTTAGAAGTAACTGTAGTACAAAAATATTCAACATTTCAGTACACATTATCTGAAAGTATAGTATATAATATGTGTATCTAAAGTACATTTTAGAAGCAATTGTAGTACAAAAGATTTAAGTTTTCAGTGCACATTATCTAAAAGCGGTAGTATATAATCTGTTTGTCTGAAGTATATTTTAGAAGCAACTGTAGTACAAAACATTCAAGCTTTAAGTACATATTATCTGAAAGTGTAGTATATAATCTGTGTATCTAAAGTAAATTTCAGAAATAACTGTAGTACAAAACATTCAAGCTTTAAGTACATATTATCTGAAAGTGTAGTATATAATCTGTGTATCTAAAGTACATTTCAGAAATAACTGTAGTACAAAACATTCAAGCTTTAAGTACACATTATCTGAAAGTGTAGTATATAATTTGTGTATCTAAAGTACATTTCAGAAATATCTGTAATACAAAATATTCAACCTTTCAGTATATATCATCTGAAAATGGTAGTGCATAATTTGAGTATTTGAAGTACATTTTAGAAGCAACGGTAGTACAAAATATTCAACATTTTAGTACACATTATCTGAAAATGGTAGTACATAATTTGAGTATCTGAAATACATTTTAGAAGCAATTGTAGTACAAAATATTCAACCTTTTAGTACACATTATCTGAAAGTATAGTATATAATCTGTGTATCTAAAGTATATTTTAAAAGCAACTGTAGTACAAAACATTCAAGTTTTCAGTACACATTATCTGAAAGTAATAGTATATAATCTGTATATTTGAAGTATATTTTAAAAGTAATTGTAGTACAAAACATTCAAGATTCAGTACACATTAGCTGAAAGTGGTAGTACATAATCTGAGTATCTGAAGTACATTTTAGAAGCAACTGTAGTACAAAAATTCAACCTTTCAGTACACATTATCTGAGTGGTAGTATATAATTTGTGTATTTGAAGTACATTTTACAAGCAACTGTAATACAAAATATTCAATCTTTCAGTACACATTATCTGAAAGTGGTAGTATATAATTTGTTTATATACTAATTTTTCTTTATTTGATTGCAGCAAAAGCAAGACATAATGAGGTCTGCTCTCGTTGCTCCCCCAATATTTTCAGGCTAAATTGGAGCATGTGAAATTCAAGATGGGGTCAAATTATTTTGATGCATTGAAGAAGACTCATTTTTATATATACATGGATATGATGTTATGTTGAAGCACCATTCAATTAAAGTGAAATATCGTAGCGAGGTTTAGTACAATATGTGGGAAATCAAGTACAAATACAGAACAAATGAAGTATATATGGCGTTATGTTGAAGTATTCTTCAATTAAAGTGAAATATTGTAGTGAGGTTCAGTATAATATGCGGGAAATGAAGTATAAATACAGAACAAACGAAGTATATATGGCGTTATGTTGAAGTATTCTTCAATTAAAGTGAAATATTGTAGCGATGTTCAGTATAATATGCGGGAAATGACGTACAAATACAGAACAAATGAAGTACATATGGTGTTATGTTGAAGTACACTTTATGCAATTGAATAATTAGCTCTAATAATTGTAGGGAGGGTCAAGTACAATATTTTGAGACTATCGAACTAGGTGAAGTACATATTTGTACTGGTGATAAGATGGATATAATTGTCAAATGCTCATGTGTTTACAACTTTTAATGCATAAGTATACTTTGGATACTACGAATGATAACTCTGATTCGTTGAACACTAGTGGTTATCACTTTAATACTTTACATTATTTTATTCATACCATACTAAATATTACACACATTTTTAGAGTTTTGGTTGTTAATTACCAAGAAATAAAAGGCAACTCATGAAACAAAACTCAAGTACATAATTGCCGCAATGAAGTACATATGTCCTGAAATCAAGTATAAATCTCTCTTATTGAAGTAATATCTCATGTATTTGTTCATGCTCTGGTAGCATATTTTCAGTATAAATGAAGTACAAATACAGAACAAATGAAGTATATATAATGTTATGTTGAAGTACACTTTATGCAATTAAATAATTAGTCTCTAATAATTATAGTGAGGGTCAAATACAATATCTTGAGACTATCGTTTGTCCTTAAATAAAGTATAAATCTCCCTTATTGAAGTAATATCTCAAACATTTGTTAATGCTCTGGTAGTATATTTTCAGTATAAATGAAGTACAAATATAGAACAAACGATGTATATATGGTGTTATATTGAAATACACTTTGTATAAAATCTCCCTTATTGAAGTAATATCTAAGGGTGGGCGTTCGGATCGAGTAATTCGGGTACCGACCCGATCGAGTCGGGTTTTTTATTTTAAAAAAAATACGGATTGAGTACCCGTTACTCAAATGAAATTTCAGGTCGAATATCGTGTAGGAAGTCCTACCCGATCGAGTAGTTCGGGTACCCAATTTTAATTTATATATAAATAAATATATATTATATATAATATATATAATAAGTATATTTATATGTATTGTATGTAAAATACATATATATCTAAATATATCCAATATATATAATATATGTAAAGATATTTATTATACATAAATATATAATTTAAATGCTTATTATATCCAATATTTGGCCACTGTTAACACTTAATAGTGGCCAAGCTTTGGCCTTTTGCCTCTGTTAGTCTAACAGAGGCCAAAGTTCATTTCCCTTTTTTTTTTTTTTTTTTTTTCTTCTTTTTAGACTTTTTAGATAATATTTAAATTATTTTTTTTAAAAAAAATCATGTCGGGTACCCGACAATTTCGGGTCGGTGTTGGGTAGCTACAATTGCTACCCAAAAAATTGGGTACCCGAACCCGACCTACCCGATCCGAACGCCCACCCCTAGTAATATCTCACACATTTGTTCATGCTCTCGGACAACATGCACATGCTACCTTTTCACTCTAAATCTAGTACATAATTACCGCAATGAAGTATATATATCCCAAAATCAAGTATAAATCTCCCTTATTGAAAGCACTGATATCTCGGACAACATGCACATGCTACATTTTCATGCTAAATCAATAAATAAAACACTTGAAGTATAGAACTTCAATAATAGAGTACAATTTTAGGTAAAATGAAGTGCAATTTCAGATAAATGAAGTACAATTTTATAAAAAATGAAGTACAATTCCAAAACACTTCAAGTATAAGACGCCATCAATTGCAGTACAATTTTGGATAATCAATTAGTAGAATTCTTGAAGTATAAAACTTAAATAATAGAGTACAATTTTATGTAAAATAAAGTATAATTTTAGGTAATGAAGTACACTTTTATATAAAAAAAAGTACAATTTTAGAATACTTGAAGATAAAACTCTAGTAATTGCAGTACAATTTTGGATAATTAATAAATAAAACCCTCGAAGTATAGAAATTCAATAATAGAGTACAATTTTATGTAAAATGAAGTATAAAATAAAGTACAATTCAGATAAATGAAGTACAATTTTATATAAAAAGAAGTACAATTCCAGAACACTTGAAGTATAAGACGCTAGCAATTGCAGTACAATTTTGGATAATCAATTAGTAGAACACTTGAAGTATAAAACTTAAATAATAGAGTACAATTTTAGGTTGAAGTATAAAACTTGAATGTTTTGTGCTACAATTCCTTGTAAAATGTACTTTACATAAATAGATTATATACTCCCTACTTTTAGATAATGTGTACTGAAATGTTGAATATTTTGTACTACAATTGGTTGTAAAATGTACTTTTCATATATTACCACTTATACTAATGTATTCTAAAAAGTTGAATATTTTGTACTAGAATTGCTTGTAAAATATACTTTATATAAACAGATTATATACTACCACTTCTAGTAATGTGTACTGAAATGTTGAATGTTTTGTACTGCAATTACTTGAAAAATATACTTTACATAAACAGATTATATATTATTACTTATAGATAATGTGTACTAAAAGGTTGAATATTTTGTACTGTAATTGCTGGTAAAATGTACTTTAGATAAACAAATTGTATACTACCAGTTTCAGATAATATTTATTGAAAGGTTGAACGTTTTGTACTACAATCACTTGTAAAATGTACTTTAGATAAACAAATTATATACTACTATTTCTTTTAAAATGTACTGAAAGGTTGAATATTTTGTATTATAATTTCTTGTAAAATATACTTTACATAAACAGATTATATACTACTATAATTCCAATAAGTCCTAAGTTCTTCAAAATTCATCTCCTTCTTCATATCGATATCTCCGGCAAACACTCTTTTTGCTGATTAAGAAAAAAAATACAAGATGGAGAGAATGACCTGGTAATAACTGAGAAAATAAACTGGGAAGAATGAAAATAAACCGAGAAAATAACCTGAAAATGATGAAAATAAATTAAGAAGGTGGAAATGCAGTGGTCGCGCTAGTGGTGGTGGTGTCGTCGGGTTCCTCGTTCGCGCCGTCAAGCTCAATTTGCTTCTTAGACATTTTTTTTTTTTTTTTCTTTCTTCTGATGATGAAAGATGAAGGTGGGGTTTAGTGTTTGGGAATGGAGATAAATGGTGTTTGGTTGTGTGGATAGAAAAGAAGTGAGGAAAATGAGTGAAAAATATTGTACTTAAGGGTATTTTTGCCAAATCAAGTGGGTAGGGAGTGATCTCTAAAATTTTAACAAAACTAGGGAGTTCATTCTATTAAAATTCAAGTGGGGACTGAACATGAATTTGAAAAGTGGTTTTGGTACTTTTTAATAAGTGCCCCAACTAGTAACAAAATAAAAATTTAAACCCTTTATTACATGCTTTAGCGGTTTAGTACCTTATACAATTGAACCTTTCATGACATACTTCATACAAGTGGACCCTCCACACTTAACAAAGAGGTTCATTAGATCTCTCCAATAACTCTCCCTTGTGGAGCTTCCTGTTTCCCTTTACCTTTACTTCGATTATAACTATGAAGTAGAGTAAGGATTATATTTATTTATTTAGTTCTATATATATATATATATAATCAACACACCAAAAATTTGTTAAATTCAAATTTCGATTTCTTATTTTATATGGGAGACGAGTACCACTCAATCAGTAAAGATTGTGTTTATGCTATATCACTTATTATCATTCTCCTTTCATAACCTTCCTCGAATTTGACATGAAATCCTGGCAATAATGCATGCACTTCCAAAGACTTAATACGATGTTCAGGACTTATTAGTGAAAAATATTTTTTTGAAAATTCTTCACTTTAAATGATTTTTTTTAACTTTATTCTTTGAACATCTTTAAAAATTTCCCTTTTCCTCATTAAAATTTAAAGTACAAAATAGTGTTGATGAATTGTTTTATTCAAAGCAACCATAATAAAAAATTCATAATTATATATGGTTAAATTCATTTTACCCCCTTGTACTTGGGGTAGCTGTCAAACACTCCTTGTACTACTAAAACCTTCAAAGACTCCCATCAAAGTCATTTGCCATTATAGATAACTAACGGTGTTAAAACTCTGTAGTAAATTATTAATTTAACTTCAGAAAATAACTAAATAATATAAAAACCTGGGATACATGGCATTTTTTCTTGTGGAGACAAATCTATCCTTGGTATAAAGAAAAATGTGACTGGAAAGAAACAAGTATATTCAGCTTACTTTTCTCCTCACTCACAAAGAAAAACCCTAAAATATCATCCCAAATTTTTTAAAAAGATCCAGCATAAATTTGATGGTGAATACTAAAAGATATAGTGCCTATCTGTTGAGGAACAAGCGAATTGATTTTTAACGAGTTATCTAAAATTAATCGGCTAGTATATCTCAACCTTGAAGCCCTAGAATTTTAGTATTTTTTTCAATTTTCTTATTCAATTAGAGATTTATGAAGTAATGATAAATTATAAGTGAAATATAACAAAACCCTACATATTATTATAGATTTTTTATATTCCAAAACGAAGGCAGATTTGAAATTTTTTGGACAAACAGTTATGAAATAAAAATACGTATAATGGTCGCATATGTTTTTTCAGCATAAACAACATCTGTTTTCTTGGTTTCATATGTTTTGTATTAGAATGAAGTTGTTTAATATTCTTTAAAAAAAAAAAAATGATTTAATGCTTTTGTTGCGTTAGAACTTTAAGTCCAAAAATGACAGTAACAAAATTGAAGTAAGACACTTGAGTATTATATTGTAACTCACAAGGGTATTTTGGACATAAAATTTTTCAATGGTCATATGTATAAAAGGAAGATAATTTTAGTGCCATATCAGCCAAACAACTGTTACTTTTCTACGGCAAAGAAGTTTGAGGGTGGTTTTTGAAGATTTTGGTAGTACAAAAGGGTATTTGACACCTACCCCATAATAGAGGAGGTAAAATGAATTTAACTCTAATATATATATATATATATATATGGCATCACTCTTTTTTTCTCGTTCACATAAAGTTGATCACATTTCAAAAGAAAATAATTTAGGTGATATCTTCGCTATGTTCAAACAACTCGTCATTATTTTTTATTAATTTTTATTCTTAAGAAGCCTAAAAACAGAGCAAAGGAATTTTTTTAAACCTTATATTACTTTTTTCATCAATTGGATCATTCTCAAACTTTTTAACACTTCGGCTTCTTAATTTGTACCAATGACAACGTTTTTAGCCAGACTCGTGTCTTGGAAAATGAATATCGTTAGTTCATTCCTTTTGTATTCAATTTTTGACAATTATCTCCATTTAGCATATTTGGCAAATACTCTACCCTATTATTTGTGAAATTTATTATATCATTGATCATATTACTAAATTTGGACTTTGTAAATAACGTTAAATCTCTATTTTAGAGAAAAAAAATTGCGAGTGATTATATGCCTAAGAGGGGGTGAATTAGGCTAAATGGATTTTAATGCAATGGAAGTTTATCGCTCAAAATACTTTTTGGCCTTTCAAAACTATTTAAGTCTTTTGCAGAAAAACAGTTTTAGTTCCAGACTGGAATATGGAAGTACCAGTTAAGATAGCAGTCAGAACAGTGATAAATAAAGCAGTATAAACAGAAGTAAATAGGCACTGGTCTTTACTTAGGTTCGGCAAGCCTACATCCTCTACCTAAACTTTCACTTAGGATTTTAAACCTATCAAATTAATTAAGAATATAATAATGTTTTGCAATTAAAAATAGTAATTTGACATAATGAAAGTTAAGGAATAGAAACACCCTAGCATGGCAAAAAACTAGCTCTTCGCAAACAGCTACACCGAAATCCTAGACGGGATACAGTAGATTCCATAGCACTGTGAAACCAGCCGTTTGTGAACAGGTCTGGGGAAACTTCTGGTAGATTCACTTGCACAACCTCTATGGACTGATGCACGAGTTGCTACCACTCCGTACGGCAAGCTCTAGTCTCCTCTTCCAGACCGAAACTAAGAACATTGCAGAAGATTCCAGATAGTACCGTGCTACTAGTTTCTTCACCTAGAGGTCCTTAGAGCAACCAAGCGCCGATCCGTTCTCTTCACGGAGTCCCTTGAGAGCAAGTATGATTCCCGTCCCTTTTCACCACTAGTCCTTCGAGACACAAATCACCTTGTCCTCATCTCCCCAAGGTCCATCGAAGGCAAGTTTCACTTAACCTTCTTTACCACAAGGTCCCTCGAAAACACACGTAGAGCAAGGAATCAACAACAATTAAGCACAAAATGTGTATGAGAGTATCACACAACTCTTCAAAAGACTTAACAAAGTTCTCTCCTGACTTATTAGTGATTCACTTTATAACTGCTGCATTATTTCACTTTTATATGCTTATGTTCAATGGCTATAAGTTCTCATTAAGGTAAGAATATGTTGGAATTAAATAAGAAAATAAGTTAACTTTGGTAATCATGCATTTATTCCTTAGATAACGGATGATTCAATAATTTTAGCATGATGTGATTTCTTTCCTAAGTTTCAAAGACACAAATCAAACTAGAATCTGTATGAGATATTTCATTAATGGAAAGTAAATTCCAGCGCATGACAGATTCCAACAAACAACATGTAAAAAAATTCCAGCAAATAATATGCATACTTTTCAGCACATAATTCAAGGAGTAATTTGTCATGATCAAAACAATATGAATCATCAAAAGGGTTAACAATCTCCCCTTTTTTATGATGACAAGATTTGAGTAGAGTGGAAAGATATCACCTAAATTCCCCATGTGTATATGCCCCCCTGTCTGGCGTGATTGGTGTTTTTCCTGTTCATATACTCAAGAAACTAGAGAAATCGCAAATACAGCAAATACCAACAGATACTCTATATTGAGTTTTAACCCAATCATCAAAAGATCATGCCTAAGCATCAAACGGTTGATCATCCAGGATAATAAGTTTTACAGGCCTACAAATAAAAGTCTACAAAGTTTTATAGGCCCGCAAATAAAAGTCCAAAGAAAGGATTAGTGCTAAATGATAATTTTTCATGTTTCTCTCCCTTCATCATCAAAAGGAGCCTAAGAGATATTCAGAAATGCTCTAACTTTTTCTTTCAGTCGGATCACACTTACACAAGTGCGACTAGACTTTCAAAGGAGGCACTTGAGCTTGTAGTCCACAGAATCAACAAGTGTTTCCAAACACCGTGCAAGAGTTTCCACAGCGTTGCTAAGATCATCTGTCTTAGCTTCAAGTCCAATATCTACTTTACTGACTTTCCCGTGAGCCCTTCCTGGAGTTTTAATTGGAGTAGGACAAACAGGATTTGATTCTTTAGACTCAGAACTAATGGAAACTGAAAGTTTATATTTGCAGGGGCGAAGCTTGATACTGCTAGGAGTTCTACCAACCTCTCTAAACCACCCATCATTCTTAGTGTACTGAATTCTCATTTTTCTAAAGCTAGCAAAATCTAAGACTTTATGGTCAAGCTCCCCCCTAATCCAAGCTTCCGGTAAGAAAATGCCCTCATGTTTAAAGATGTGAGTAAGAATCATGGAGTAAGGAAGGTTTTTGGCTTGATGGGAGAAGAAATAGACCATTTTCAAGATTATTAAGCTAAGATTAACTATTTCCTGTCTAACAGTCTTAGTCATCACATAAAGGCAATTTTCCAACAGTTGGCAACCACCGCTGGTACTTTTTTTGTCTATCTTGCAACTAGCATAATCCGCATTAGAATAGCTTATGAAACTAAAAGATTTAGAATGTGGATACCATAAGCTATAATTGGATGTTCCCTTAATATATCTTAATATTCTTTTCACAACATTTAAATAGGATTCCTTTAGATAGGACTGGAATCTAGCACATAAGCATGTTGAAAACATAATATCTAGATAGCTAGTAGTTAAATAGAGTAAGCTACCAATCATACCTCTGTAGACCTTATCGTCTACATTCTTATAGTTCTCATCAAGTTCCATTCTGGTATTTGTACTCATAGGAGTGGTTGCAGAGTTGCATTCACTCATTCCAAACTTCTTTAGAAGCTATTTTGTATACTTTTCTTGCGAGATGAATGTCCATTTTTGAGTCTACTTCACTTGAAGTCCCAAGAAGAAATTGAGCTCTCCCATTAAGCTCATTTCAAATTCATGTTTCATTTTCTCAGCAAACTCTCGACAAAGTAGATCATTAGTAGCATCAAAGATAATGTCATCAATATAAATTTGAACAATGAGAGAACCATTTTCTTGGTGCATAGTGAACAATGTGGTATCTAAGATTCCGATAGAAAAATCATTGTTTATGAGAAAGTTGCTCAAATGATCATACCAAGCCCTAAGGTCTTATTTTAATCCATATAAAACCTTGGCCAGTTTAAAAACATGATGAGGAAAACTTTGATTTTTGAAACCAGGCGGTTGTTCTACATAAACTTCTTCTTTTATGAATTCGTTTAGAAAAGCACTTTTTCCATCCATTTGATAGAGCATAAACTGTTTATGAGAAGTAAAGGCAATAAGCATTCTAATTGATTCTAACTCTACAACTGGAGTAGACGTTTCATCATAGTTAATGCCCTCTTACTGACTGTAGCCTTTTGCTACTAGTCTGGCTTTGTTCCTGGTAAATTTATTAGTTACATCTAACTTATTTCTGAATACCCATATGTTGCCAGTTGCTGGATGGTCTGATGGTCGTTCTACCGGGTTCTGGACTTCATTCTTTTCAAACTAAGTTAGTTTTTCCTTTATTGCCTCAATATAGAATGGATCTTTTAGTGCCTCATTGATATCTTTAGGTTCAATCATTGAAATGAGCGCACAGTTGGATTTATTTGGTGCAACTTGTTTGGTCTTAGATCTGGTAGTTACTCAAACTTGTGGATCTCCAATTATTTTGTTAGTAGGGTGACTGGAAGCATATTTGAACTTTCTGGTTCTTTGTTTAGTCCTTTCTACTGATTTAATGGAATCAGGTTTATCAATGGGATTTGTTTCCTTAAATGATTTCGGTTCGTCTTGGTTTGATGTTGATGGCTCAGGGTTCAGAATCTTGACTGGTTCTTCAAATCTTGCAACTTCTTTACTCAAGGTTTTCTTGGCACAAGATGGGTTAGTTTCATCAAACGTAACTTGTGAATTCTTGAACAGTTATTTTCCTTTTACTAAAAATTCGATAGGCCTTACTATGCATTAAGTAACCAACAAAGATAGCCTCTTCAACTTTGGAATCAAACTTTGTCAAATAGTCTCTATCATTAAGAATATAACATTTGTAACCAAAGACATGAAAATAAGAAATGTTTGGAACTTTACGTGCATGCATATGGGGTTTTCTCAAAAGCAGTCTTAAGAAAACACGGTTTGACACATAGCGAGTCGTATTCACGGCTTCACCCCAAAAGGATTTTGGAAGATCATATTCTTAAGCATGGTTCTAGTAGCTTTTTGCAAAATTCGATTTTTCCTTTCAACTATCCCATTTTGTTGGGGAATCTTAGGAGCAGAAAAGTCATGAATGTAACCATGTTCTTCACAAAATACAATAAAATTTATTTCATCAAACTCAGTTCCATGGTCACTTTGAATTTTCTTAATGAAATAACCCTTTTCATTTTGAAGCCTTTTAGTGAGTGGAATGAAAGCATTTAGAGTATCATTTTTATAAAGGAATAGAACCCACGTAAAATGAGTATAATAATCTACTATGACAAAAACATATCTTTTACCTCCAAGGGAAGCGGTTTTCATAGGTCCAAATAAGTCAATGTGCAGAAGTTCCAGTGACCTAGAAGTTGTGACCTCATTCTTAAGTTTGAAAGATGTTCGAATTTGTTTCCCCTTTTGGCATGCATCGCATATCCTGTTCTTGGAGATGCTTAACTTGGGTACCCCTTTGACAAAAATTTTCTTTGTGAGATGAGATATAAGTTCTATGTTTATGTGTCCCATTGTTCTATGCCATTTCCATCATTCTTCATCTGAAACAGCTAAACACTCCACATTTTGACAGGTTAAATCATCAAGGGTTATACAATAAACATTTCCATTCCTATTAGAAATAAAAATCTCTCATTTTGCTTGATAACACAGGAAGAATGATGGAATTTAACCTCATAACCTTCATTGCACAGTTGACTGATACTAAGCAAATTATTCTTAGGGCCTTCAATAAGCCATAAATTATAAATAGAAATACCAGTATGCTTACCAATAGTACATTTACTTATTATGCGTCCTTTTGTGTTGTCTGTATAGGAAACATTTCATGTAGAACAATTGTTAAGTTTAAGAAACATGGACGCATCCCCCTTCATATGCTTGGAACATCTACTATCCAAATACCATTTCTGTTTTCGAGAATGCTCCTTAGCATGCACCTGTAAGAAATCAGTTTGTTTATGTCCCCAAACTATGTTGGGTCCTTTATAGTTAGTAATAGATAATTTTCTTACCCAAACAAACTTGGTATCGATAAGTTTCTCAATTGAACATCTATAATTGACATGACTAGACCTACCACAAGTAAAGCATGTTTTTTGAACTGGTTTGAAATTCATTCTGGAAGTTGTTGAAACTGGTTTGGTTTTTCTTTGATTCATGCAGTTTATAAAATTCCGACCCATGTTAACATTATGTCTAGGCAGAACATGCATATGTGTGTATTTGACACTTGTGGAACATTCACATAGATCATCCTCAACATGTAAGCATTATTCAACAATTATTTTTTTCTTTGATTTCACGGCTCATATTTTCAACTTGCTTCTTCAAGGAATCATTTTCTTTAGTGAGCCAATCATTCATTTTATTTTTGCATTTAGCACTAAGGGTCTCTCTATTTTTAGCCATTTGCATTTCAAATTTATCTTTATGAGCCCTAGCTAATTCATCCTGCAAATAGTTTTCTTTTTCTTGTAAAGTTTTATTTTTATCAACAAGCATTTTAACACGAATTTCATAAAGCTTAAGCAATTTTTGCACATTCTCGTCATTGTTAATTTCATCACTGGAATCATAATTAGAATATAAGAGGTACTTACTTGATTTATCATGAAGCAATTCTCTTTATTGTCAAATTGTTCACCATCAGATTCGTCCCATGTGGTTGCCATCACTTTAGCTTTGGCTTGTTTTGCATATTTTTTCAATTGGAGACAATCTGGTTTTCTATGTCCGATTTCATTATATTCATTGCAGCGATGTGGCTCGATATTTGGAGTTTTCGAACTGATTCTTTTCAATTTTGATCTGTTGTTCCAGAATTTTCTTTCGAGGTTCGTTAGTTGCTTTAATCTTTGAAAAATCAGAATGATTTCATCCTCAACTTGGTCCTCATCAGGATCTTTTTGAAGTTCTGAGCCGAAATCATGACCGATATTGAAAGCAATGTTCTTTTTTACCTTTATCTTTATTTAGCTGCGTTATCTCTTGTGATGTGAGAGATCCAATCAGTTCACCCATGGTCATTCTACTAAGATCATGAGCTTCCTGAATAGCAGTAGCTTTTGGGGTCCATTCCTTTGGAAGTAATCCAAGAATCTTTCAGACTTGTTCATCCTCATTTACAGTTCTACCAATGCAAACATACGATTTATAATTTTCATGAAATGCACGTATATTTGACTTATGGTCTCATCAGGTTTTATCTAGAACATTTCATACTTGTGAATGAGAAAAGCAATCCTCTCTTATCGAACTTGACTGGTACCTTTGTGGGTTACTTGCAACATTTCCCACATTTTCTTTACTGTAGCATATGTACTGACTCGGTTGTACTCCTTTTTGGTGAGAGCACATGACAGAATATTCTTAGCATTCGCATTCATTGAGATGGACTTTTTATCATCATCGGTAAATTCACGTTGCTCCTTTGGAACTATTTGTCCGCCAACTAATTTCGTTGGAACCGTCAGCCCTTCATTGACCATGCCCCATAAATCAAAATCCAAGGCAATTATGTATTGTTGCATCCAATTTTTCCACGTAGCATAGTTGGAACTATCAAACAGTGGAGGCTGATTGTGTGATTGCCCTTCTGCAAAGACATCAAGAGTATTAGTGGCCATAGGATCACTTACTTTGGTAGTTACACCACAATATAGAGAACCAATGCTCCGATGCCAATTATGTGTGATTATATGCCTAAGAAGGGGTGAATTAGGCTAAATGGATTTTAATGCAGCATAAGTTTATCACTCAAAATACTTTTTGGCCTTTCAAAACTATTTAAGTCTTTTACAAAAAAATAATTTTAGTTACTGACTAGAATTTGTAAGTACCAATTAAGATACCAATCAAATCAGTGATAAATAAAGCAGTATAAATAGAAGTAAATAAACACTGATATTTATAGAGATTCCACAAGCCTACATCCTCTACCTAAACTTTCACTTAGGATTTTAAACTTGTCAAATTAATTAAGAATATAAGAATGTTTTACATTTAAGAATAACAATTTGACATAATGAAAGTTAAAGGACAAAAACACCCTAGTAGGATGAAAAACCACCTCTACGCAAAGAGCTACACTGGAATCCTAGATGGGATAAGACATATTCCAAAGCACTATGAAATCAATCGCTTGTGAACAGGTTCGGGGAAACTTCTGCTATATTCACTTGCACAACCTCTGTGGATTGATGCACGAGTTATTGTCACTCTGTACGGCAAGCTCTAGCCTCTTCTTTTAGACCAGAACCAAGAACACTACAAAAGATTCCAGACATTACCGCCCTACTGGTTTCTTTACCTAGAAGTCCTTAGAACAACTAAGCTTTGATTTGTTCTCTTCATGGTGTCCCTCGAGAACAGGTGCGACTCCCATCCCTCTTCACCACTAGGTCCTTCGAGACCTTGTCCTTGTCTCCCCAAGGTCCATCGAAGGCAAGTTTCACTTGATCTTTTTCGTCACAACGTCCCTCAAAAACACACGTAGAGTGAGGAATTAGCAATAATTAAGCACAAAACATGTATGAGAGTATCACACAACTTCTCAAGACACTTAACAAAATTCTCTCCCGACTTAGTGGTTCACTTTATAATTGCTATATTATTTCACTTTTGTATGCTTATGTCCAATGGCTATAAGTTCTCATTAAGGCAAGACTCCTTTGGAATTAAATAAGGAAACAAGTTCACTTTGGTAATCATACATTTATTCCTTAGACAGCGGATAATTAAATAAATTCAGCATGATGTGATTTCTTTCCTAAGTTGCAAAGATACAAATCAAACTAGAATCTGTAAGAGATCTTTTATTTATGGAAAGTAAATTCCATCGCATGATAGATTCCAACAGACAACATGTAAACAGATTCCAACAGATAATATGCATACTTTTAATCGCATAATTCAAGGAGTAATTTTGTCATGATCAAAACAATGTGAATCATTAAAAGGGTTAACAAAAACTTTAAACTTAGATTAATGAATTTATATGTTTTGCAATTCATTTAAATAATTGCATGCGGACCATTTTTGTTCTGCAATATTGTTAGTGTCCCACATTGGTAAAATAAATAAGTAGTGGTATCTATATATATGGTTATGGACAATCCTCACCTCTTGAGCTAACTTTTGGGGTGAGTTAGGCCCAATGTTCGTTCTTTAATATGGTATCAGAGCCACCCATTCCTAATGTTGGGTTGCCCAGTATTGTTGAGTCATCCATTTCATATTATTTCATGTTCCAAATGTTCATTTCTAGAAGTGTGCAGGGCGTATTAGTTTTCCATATAAGTGAAATAAATAAGTAGCGGTCTCTATATATGATTTTAAACAATTCTCACATGTTGAGCTAGTTTTGGGGGTGAGTTAGGCCAAGATCTGTTCTTTAACAAACTTTCAACATATAAATATTAAAGTCCGTTTTGTATGTATATATTGGGAAGATCTCAAATTTTAAAATTTGATTTCACTTATTTCCTTGTCTTTAAAATTCTATGCATTGCTAAATTTAGTTATGCCTTCTTTTAAATCAGCATATGTTGGATTTATTTGATATCTTCATGATCTTTTTACTTTTGTATTATCTTTAACCAAATTAAATAGTTGGAAGAAACTCGTCAGAAGTTCAAACATCACAAAAGTGCTAAAAACCAAAAGTACTTCAAGGAGATTGATGTAAATATATCTTTTTAATCGTTCAATGTATTTGGTTGAAAAATTCATATTTAACACACATTTTAAGAAACTAAATACATATGAGAAGGAAAAGTTTGAGGGTTGAAAAGTAAAGTCGCAAATCGATACAAAACAATGAGTTTGAGGGTTAAAAGGAAAAAGTTTGACCTGGAATATTCTATGATGAGATTCTTCAATTGATGTCCCAGGGCCAGCGCTCTTCAAAAATCAAAGACATGTATATTCCCTAATTTTGTCCACGTCAAAGCACAAATTATATATTAATTGCAGTATTACAGACAGAAATCATGGATTTGAATATCCTGTTAAGTGTTAACCAAACAATAGAATTTACAGTATCCAAACATTAATATTTACAAATCACAATGATGTGAGAGCGGAAGAATAGTCCTTCAAGTTGGTCAAGGTTGGTTTGATGTTTATGGGTCAGTTTAACATTGTGGGATTACAGAACTTGGAGATCACAACAAAATGTTAGAATATTGAGGCCATTGGACTGATTTCATCCACTCAAAAGTTCGTGTGAAAGTTACTAATTCGAGTTTTTAATGGGTAATTATATAGTTTTTTAATTTCAATATTTACAATCAGATAAAAGATATAATTCCCTGATAACAAAAAAGAAAAACCCTACTAACAACTTATAAAGATACATTTATTAAATTTAGTAATTTAATTAATCTTTGTCAAGGGAGGGAGGAAAAAGAAAAAAAAAGAAAAAAAAAACCCTCCAGACGTGTATTGCAGAATCATTTAAAAACAATTTTGGCAAAGCTCGGACTTTGAACTGTTTTGATCTCAAAAATCGTCAGCACAAAGTCAGGTATTGAATACTGGAGAACAGGTAATTGCCTATCATAAATAAGCATCCACTCTACGTCCCGATCGTTAGTGTTCAAAACCGCCTAAAAAGAGCCCTCCTAATGACTGATGAGGCCGGCCGAGGCACTCTGAGCAACATATCAATGTGAGATTGATTGTCAAATGAAGCTGTAGTTGCACTCTAATACTAAGTCAATGGTCGGCATGGGAAAGACAAAAAGTTTTAAGACTAAAAATAGAGAATACTCCAAATAGCATACTTGTGCATGCATAATGCTACAAATATTTAACACATGAGGTAGTTCAATCTTCTGCATTTTTCACGCCTATGATGTTCAACGGCTTAGATTATTTGGATCAGGTTGCAACTTGAATTAACTCAATTTCAATAAATTAAAGTGCAATTCTATTATTAGTAAGCGTACAAATAAAGTTTTACATGCACCACCTCCTGATATACTAAATTCAAAGCTGTGCTAAAATTAAAATTAACTTCTTTTCCATTTTCTACTGCTGAATTGGAATAGTATATTGAGAACCTAACAATCTGTACCATACAGATGTATACGCATTAACAAAACTTACTTCCTTGAAAAACAAGTGGCAGACACTTGCAGGACCATGGCTACATATACATGCCGCAGAATAATACAGCCCAAGAAAGAAACTAAGCCAAATGTATGTCAGCTTTTTCCACTCCACAGGTTGAGCTTCAACACTCAAAACAAGCCGTCCATTCTCTATACTTTTCAGTGTTTTTCTATATAATCTCCATGGGAAGGAATCTTCCCACTACTGAAGACCTTCATTGCATGCAACCCCACTACCCCCCCAACCTCCAGCCCACCAAATATATCTATATATGCACAATACAGTCTCAAATTAACTCACAGCAGACTTGTCTTCCAATACTCTCTTCTCAACTACTTCCTTATATCTTCTTAATATTTATGGCGAAAAATTCTAAGTCATTGTCCATTTTTGTACTTCTTCTTCTTCTGATTCTGTGTCAGGGAGTGGATGGGAGGCATTTGAAGTGCAGGAAATGTCCAAAGGGGCACCATAGAAACTCTTTGAAACCAATCAAGGGCGAGAAATTACACGGCGGCTCAGCCGAGACGACGGGGGCGAGCAAGGCTGAGTACGTGGATGATTTTCGGCCCACGGCGCCGGGGCACAGTCCCGGCATCGGACATTCAATTCATGACTAAAAATTAAAATTCTTTGTAGCTTGTTAATATTAATTGTCTTTCTTAATCATTTTCTTGCAATTTTAGTTATAAATTGCTGCAATTAAGGCGAATTCTGTCGCATTATTAGGTGTAATGCCGCTGTTCATTTTATCTCAAGTACTGTATATAAATTTTAAGTAATGTTGTTCAATGTTCAGTCTTCCTGCATGTTCTGGCTTCCATATATCTTATTGGTTCAAGTTAACACTGGCTATCTCAACTAGTGTTCTTGCTATATTCTTGACAGTTAGTTGTATATAAATAGTCCTATATTTATTTTATAATTTAACTACATAGAAGTGATATTTGGATATTTTCTTATAAAAATATATGACTATGGAACAATTACCTTTATCACGTGGAATAGATAATAAAATATCAATTAAAATAAAAAATTTAGACGCATATAAACTTTAAGAAATCAATTCTAAAATTATTTAGTGCCATCAAGTTGTTCAAAATGTTGCTAGTCTCTCGTTACAAGAAAAACATATTTGAATTGGTAGCTCGTTTCCCACAACTTTCATCTTATCGCATTAATGATTGTAAAAGAAAATTAAAATTTTAAAATGTAATCTTCTATTTCCTCTTAATATGTTTGATGAACTTATAAGTTTCTCAAAACAGATAAAATGTATCAAAACTTATAAAATATTTGGTATTTTCCTTGTTAAAGAAAAGAGCTTGTAAGCACTCAAAATAAGACTTTCTAATAAGTTACTTTAAAAACTTCTTAAAAATCTTAACAAACTCTATTAATTTTAATTATATTAATTAATTCTAAAATTATTACAACTAACATCATAAAAGTTCCAATCTAATTATTTTATCCAGACGTCAAAAACTTATTTTTAAAATAAACCTAACAACTTAGAAGCTTTAAGAATATCTTACAATATGTATATAGAATTTGATAAGATCTTTCAAGTAATATTAGCCAACCCTTTAAATCGAATAAATTAGCACAATGTTACATATAAATAACTACTTATGCTATGCATGATGGATTATGTATTTAGATTGGCATTTTATTTATGATATATATATATTAGTTCACAACATATGAATATTTAAGAAAACGAGCAATAGGATAAATAACATATGTGTGTGTGTGTGTGTTTTTTTTTCTATAAGAAAACATCCTTTCACTAATGGAAAATTGGCGACGAATAGAATTCCGTCACAGTTCGAAGACAGTTGTGATGGATTTTTGATAAATTACTCATAATAAAAAATTAGGGCATCAATTGCGATCAATCCATAATTGATGCTAAAAAATTCATTCCTGGCTACGAAATTGTTCCAATCAAATTCAAAGTTGATGCTCTTGTAGTTAATCCTCGCTACGACCAATCCGTAGCTAATGAATAATGATCATTCTTTATATATATATATACTATTATATATAGCACAACGGTGTGGGACTCCAACTTGCACAATTTTGGTCAAATTCTAAATTTTCAGAATTTTGAGTTTTTTTTAATTGTATTTAAAAATTAGTTGTTGATTATTAAATTTGATATTATTTATTCCGTTTAAAGATATCTAAGTTTTTGAAATCATTTTTTTGATTAGAACAAATCTTTCTTTATTCACCTATCATATCAGAAAACAATTGCATTCTATCTACAAAATCTCTTTCATCTCTACCTAAATATGTGGAAGATTTCTTAATCATTCGAATTCTATAATTCGATAAGTTTTTCATAACTTTTTTCTTATTTTTAATAACTAATTTATTTCTATACCACTATATGTAGAATACTTCGAAAGTTATTTTACTAATATTCTCAATTCTCCAGCATTTTTTTCCTCTTTCTCTTCGCATGCCTCACTATTTGATTCTTTAATTTATTAATTTTTGATTGGTTTTTTATTCACTCTTTTGATTTTATTTTTGTTCATTTAGCTTTGTTATATTACATGATGAAATTAAGAGATTTTGGAATTTTACTGCCTATAATTTCTTCACCAACCATGAATATAGTCTATCATTTAGTTTTTATTTGTTATTAAATTTTTATATTGTTTATATCTTTTTATTTGTTACTTAGTTCAAGTTATCAATTAGTTTATTTAATTATTATTTTTTAAATTCTATTTTTGTTTATTTAATTTTACAATTTTACAAAACAGAGATATATTCATTGTTTTTAATATTTTCGTAATTTTTTTTTAATAGCTACAATTTTCTCTTTAGCCATTGATAAATTCTGTCATTTAATTTTTTATTTTCATTTAATTCTGTCATATTTTATTTTTAAAATCATTTTCTGGATTAGAACAAATCTTTCTTTATTCACTATCATATCCGAAAATAATTGCATTCTATTTTCAAAATCTCTTTCATCCCTACATCAATATGTGGAAGATTCCTTAATCATTCAAATTCTATAATTCGATAAGTTTTTCATAACTCTTTCCTTATCTTTAATAACTAATTTGTTTCTACACCACTATATATAGAATATTTCGAAAGTCATTTTACTAATATCCTCAATTCTCTAGCATTTTTTTCCTCTTTCTCTTTGCATGCCTCACTATTTCATTATTTATTTATTAATTTTCATTGTTTTTTTTTAATCACTCTTTTGATTTTATTTTTGTTCATTTAGCTTTGTTATATTACATGATGAAATTAAGAGATTTTGGAATTTTACTGCTATTGTTTAATTTTTTTATTTGTTACTTAGTTCAAGTTATCAATTAGTTTATTTAATTTTACAATTTTACAAAAAGAGATATACTCATTGTTTTTAATATTTTTTTAATTTATTTCTTTTTTAATAGCTAAATTTTTCTCTTTAGTCATTGATAAATTCTATCATTTTTTTTTATTTTCATTTAATTCTATCATTTTTTATTTTAAATCATTTTCTTGATTAGAACAAATCTTTCTTTATTCCCCCATCATATCCAAAAACAATTGCATTCTATTTTGGGTTAATTATATTAAACCCCCTAACCTATGGCCCTCGTTGCACATTGCCCCCTAACCGTTATAGATATGCAATTATACCCCCTAAACTAAGTAAAATGTTCTCCGATACCACCTTTATCCATTTTCGGTGGAATCTATGAGGAATATTTCGTTCCTTGCACATCACGTGCCCAATGCGTGGGGTGGCCCTGGGCATTTTCATCTGTTCACAAAATTGCAAAATAAGTAAAGGCATTTTTCACTTTCACATAACATCATGCCAAACAAGAGAGAGAGAGAAAGGGTCGTCTTCTTCATGCCGTCTTCTTCAAAAATTAGGGCTGAAAATTTTTCCGCCATGGATGGAATTTGTAACTGCAGAAGGCCAACTGTGAAGAAGACATCTTAGACTGATTTGAATACTGGAAGAAGATATGCCATTTGCTCCAAGTCCGGGTAAGATTCAGGAACTAAGTTCCTTTTTTTTTCACTCTTTTTTCCTTTTTGTTGTTGGGTTAGTGGGTGGAAGAAAGTTCCTTTATTTTCCTTTGTTTTGTTAAAATTTTGAAGTTTAAAACACTACAGGAATCTGGAGGGTACAATTTTTTCAACTGGATTGATCCTCCAATGTGTGAACGGTCTCGGCAAATAATACCTGGGTTACTGCGCAGATTGAACAAGCTTGAAGATGAAATAGCAAGAAAGAAATCAAGAGAAAAGTGGCTGTGGGTGGCTTTGGTTTGCTCTTTTCTATGCATCTACTGCATGATTTAACTTTCTACTGCAAATGGTGGAGAAAGAAAGACGAAGATGGGAGTTGGAATTTTGTGTTCAGTGGATTGGATTTAAGTATCAAGTTCTATGTCATTTTTCTTTGCAATTGTACAGACATAGAGAACTTGACACCATTGGATGTAATGTGTGAAGAATGAAATAGGTTATGTATGTATCATGAATGATATTAATGTCAGGGCCATTTTGGTTATTTTGACATGTAGCAGGTTTTATTCTGACATGAATGAATGTGAGGCCCTATTGGATTTATTTTGAAATGAATTATATTCCAACATGTAGTAGGATATTGCTAATAGCTCATGTACATGCCAAATTGCTCCAAACTATCCAAATAAAATGAGCCAAGATAAACCAAATTAACCCTTTAACTAAAGGGACCACATTTCATTCCAACCATCAATTTGTAAAAGCATTACATTGTTCCTTTCCACTGTACTGAATCTTTCATCACACATTTAACAAAAATCTATTCTTATAAACTATTGTTGTCATAACATCATACCAAAAATACCAAATCATTCCCCAAAATGACCTAATTATCAACTGTATTTAACATATCAATTACATCCAAAATAGTAATATTTTGCTGCACATCTAAAAACAGAACATTTCTTCAGAGATCAAGAAATCTTGAGCAGCAGCCCTAAGTTCTTATTGCTAAGTGCAAACTGGCAGTTCCTCAATCTCGTCTTCATATTCTTCATAAAAAGATTGTGAAGCTTTACCTTTCTCTTTGCTCACCTATATACCAAACAAAATCAACAGACATTAATAAAAGTAATTAACTATATGGATGGTTAATAAACTATGTATCTCAACCTAAAAAGGAGGAAAACTATGTACCACCTGCTGAGTTGGCTTCATGCTATCAATAGGCTTTGTGTTGCCAACAATTTTTTCCTTCCCTTTAGTTTCCTATATACCACACCATTGATCAACCACACTATTGAGCATATGCAAACATAAGAATGAAAATTCATAAATACCTTATTGTTGCTCCTAGATGGATAACTCTGAGCTGCAGTTTCTAATGAAACTTTAGATGCAACATCTTCAGTTTCTAATGAAACTTCCTATAAATTGAGCTCCAGCACCTTGATCATAGATTTGTGCAACTTTATCAACAGCCACATCCTTCTTCATAGATTTGTTCTTCTTCTTAATAGGTAGCTTTTTTGGCTTTGATACCTATTTTCTTGACAGGGCCTGCAGCAGACCTTCGGCTGCTGGGAAATGGCTCCAAAGTAGCACTTCTCAACTGCAAAGCACAAACATATAGTCTTTAACTTAAACACCAATCAAATCAAAGAACAAACTAAACTAAATATCACTCACCACAGCATCCCTTGTGACTCTGTTTGTCTGGGAAATGGTGGACTCAGTTGTAGTGCAAAGTTGTTTCTTCTTCTTATTGCATCCCTATCAAAAGAGAAAGAAAAGTTCATTACAAATAGAACATAATATCTTAAGCAGAAGATAAGAAAATATAGAGCACATAATAGATTAAACTTACAGATGGTTTAGCCTTTCTTGATGTTTCTTTCTTAGCATTTGGTGGAGGCACTTCCACATGCTCCTCAGGTTGCTGATTCTTCATGTTAAGTGGACAACTCCTTGAATTGTAACCTTGCACACCACACAGCCTGCATTTCATGATCAATCCTTGTCTTCCCAACTTTCTTGAGGTCTCACCAACATTTTTCACTTTCACTCCAATTTTCTTTTTCTCTTGCAACTCCTCAACTGACCACCTTCTGTCGTGCTTTTTAGGCCTTCCAGGCATTTTTTCTTTCATAGGAGGAAGTAATATAGCTCTATTAGAAGTTGGCCACTCATCAGGCCCATTAAGGGCCACCATCAAGTGGCTATACACCCTCAAAAAGGTATCCTTGTGATAGCACACATTCACATAATCCTCAGGTTTGAATCCTATGAAATATAAGCTGGAAATTGCATGTGCACATAGGATCCCAGTCAGTTGCCACTTTCTGCAGCTACAATTTTTTTCTCCTACATGGACAGTGAACTTATCACCATATGATCCTTCAATTTCAAACTGCTCATGTCCATTCCAGTAGGCAATGAAGTCCATGCTCTTCTTCTTGTTCTCCTCAACAATTTTTTTAACATTTTGACAAATATCTCCCTTACACTTCATCATGTTATCTCTCTTCACATATAATCTTTTCATTAAAGCCATCCTTATTGTTTCAAGTATATCAATAATTGGCTTGCTCCTAGCCTCTAAAATCAAAGCATTAAAACTCTCACACATGTTGTTCAATAGAATATCACATTTGGGATATGTACTGAAATAAGATCTGGACCAATGAGCAGCAAGCCTCTGAGCAAGCCATTTAAATGCATTCAAGTCTCTTTCTCTCAACTCTTTTAGCACTCTCTCAAAATCAACAATTCTAGTGGCCTTAGCAGCTCTCCAAACTATAATTTTCAATGCTAAGCCCTTATGAACTGCTTTAAAATTATTGTACAGATGCATGACACAAAATCTATGCTCACAGTTTGGCATTAGCTTTTGAACAACATCTAACAAGCCTTTTTGCTTGTCAGACATTATTGTCCAATTCCCAACTTCACTTGTTATATTCAAATCAGCCATTAACAACTGTAAAAACCAAATCCAACTATTTTTTTTTTCTCCACCACAGCATAAGCAAATGGATACATACAGTTATTAGGATCTATCCCTACTGCACATAGTAGGATCCCACCATAATTTGTCTTTAAATGGCAATCATCAAAGCAAATCACTGGCCTACATTGGAGAAAACCTTTTTTCAATGATCCCTAACAACAATAAAACCTTTTAAATACTAACTTGCCCTCAACTTCTCTTGTTTTTATTCTCACAGTTGTGTCTTTGTTACTCCTAATGATCTAAGCTGCATAGTTATAAAGCATGCCATATTGCTCCAGCTCATAACTAACAAACATTTGTGCAACCTTGACCTTTTCTCTATACATTTGGAACCTGCTAAACAACAACTTACACTTTTTCTGCTAAGTTCTTATCTTTTCCTTATACTTATTTGCAACCCATTTAGAGTTAGCAACAACCACTCTCTCTGCCCTTGAACACTCATGCACTCCAGACTATGTCTTAGCTTGCATTGTGTTCTCACCATGTATCTTAGAAGCATAAATTTGCCAAGGACAATTTGTATGTTTGCATTTCACTTGCACCTTATCTTTATCATTTTTTTTTTACACAACTTCTTTGCCATTCATGATTGAGTGTTGTCTAGCAGCTTTCCTAAAGGTATTAGTGTCAGGAAAACACAATCCAAGCTCAAAATGAGGTCCATTCATGTCAACCTGTGGGTTAAAAACTTCAAAGCCATCATGTTTAATGTGATCTCTCAAATTGGAAGTCCCCTCAGGTTTTGAAATTGAACTTGTATATGCTCTTTTGCTGTTGAACCCACCCACTTGAATATCTACATCAACTAATTCCTCCTCTGACAAATTATTCTCACTATTTACCAAAATATCAGAATAATTTGAATCATCCCCCAAAGACTGCTCATCATCACTACAACCACTATCATTAGTCTGCAACAATCATCTATCATCTATTGCTGCATGATCATCAGCTTTGCCCCCCACATCATATTCATTTTCCTCCACTGCTCTACTCTCTTCCTCAGCCACATCATTCTCCATTGTCCTACCCTCTTCCTCAGCCACTTCATTCTCCATTGCCCTACCTTTTTCCTCAGCTACATTATTCCCATCATGTTCCTCTTCATCATCACCTACATAATCTAAACTCTCTTCAATATCAGCACACATCTGGCTAAATTCATCAGTGGACTCCATTACACTAGAACTTTGCCCCTCTCTCTATCTGAATGATGTAAGAAAACTCCAACTACCCATTCCTCATCAATGAAATTTACAAGACTAAGTGCATCATTATCAGTCTCCATCAAACTTATAGCAACACAGTCATTACCCCCAACTCTGCTATAGTAAAAGGCAACACATGTCATGTCTATACTTAAAAGCTTAGCCATTTCACATATTTCAATCATAGATATCTCATCTTGGCAACAGTAATCAAAATGAACTATTTTTCCTCCTACATATACCCTATGACCAAGCTCACAGAACTGCCCATTATAATGCATTCTGATAGTGAAATAATCAGTATTAGAACCTGCATAATATAGTGGAAGGAAGGAGTTTTATAAGTCTACAGGCAACTCAGTACAAAAAAGAATGCCTTTTAAATTGGTTTTGGGTGCGTAGGGCCAAATGCACACACATACATAAATGGCATCTGGTCCCCCATTCACAAACACAGTTGAACAGAAAACATGTGGGGCTTCAATTGGACCTTCTTTTTCCCAACAACCAACAACAATCTTCAATAAAGTAATCACATGCCAAAGAAAAGTAAAAAAAAAAGATAAGACAACACACTTTAGCATCTAGTCAAAGCACAAATAGCGAATGGAACCCACAAAATACTGAGAAAAAGACATAAACCGCAATATTCCTTTTCATAACTTTATAAAATAATCAATCGCTGCAAAATATGGTCAGATTTTGCCAAACCCAACAAATCTATGTACAAACCAAAAAACCCTATTCAAGCCCTACAATAAACAAAATACATGAAGAAAAATGGTTCAACAAACTTACTGTAATCTGGTGCACTTCTTCCTACTGGAATTGCGTCTTTCTTCCCTCTCATTTTCCAGCCCATTGCTTCGTCTCTTTTCTGGGTGTTTCAAAAATACAGAGAGGAAAAGAGAAAAGCCCTAAGTCTAATTTCAGATGAATTGAAGGTAAGACATCTGGTTTTGTTTTGTTTTGTTTTTTTAAATTTTCTTTTTTAGTTTAGGTTTTTTTCCTTTTTCATTTTTTTTACCGCAATTTTGTGAACAGGCAAAAATGCCCAGGGCCACCCCACGCATTGGGCACGTGATGTGCAAGGAACGGAATATTCCTCATAGATTCCACCGGAAATGGCTAAAGGTGGTATCGGAGAACATTTTACTTAGTTTAGGGGGTATAATTGCACATCTATAACGGTGAGGGAGCAATGTGCAATGAGGGCCATAGGTTGGGGGGTTTAATGTAATTAACCCTTCTATTTTGAAAATCTCTTTCATCTCTACCTCAATATGTGAAAGATTCCTTAATCATTCGAATTCTATAGTTCGATAAGTTTTTCAAAACTTTTTCCTTATCTTTAATAACTAATTTATTTATATACCACTATATATAGAATACTTTGAAAGTCATTTTACTAATATTCTCAATTCTCCAGCATTTTTTCCTCTTTCTCTTTGCATGCCACACTATTTCATTCTTTAATTTATTAATTTTTTATTGGGCTTTTTTTTATTCACTCTTTTGATTTTATTTTTGTTCGTTTAACTTTGCTATATTACATGATGAAATTAAGAGTTTTTGGAATTTTACTGCCTATAATTTTTTCACCAACCATGAATAAAGTCTATAATTTAGTTTTTATTTGTTATTAAATATTTATATTGTTTATATGTTTTTATTTGTTACTTAGTTCAAGTTATCAATTAATTTATTTTAATTTTTATTTTTTTAATTCTATTTTTATTTATTTAATTTTACAATTTTACAAAAGGAGATATATTCATAGTTTTTAATATTTTTGTAATTTATTTCTTTTTTAGCAGCTACATTTTTCTCTTCGGTCATTGATAAATTCTGTCATTTAATCTTTCATTTTTATTTAAGTTATTGTACATTTAGTATCTCTTTATTCATTCTTTCATTAAGTTATTAGCATAGTTGTTAAATTTTGATTTTCATTTTTAGAATATCTTTATGTTCATCAAATTTTGTAGGATGAGATCTATTTATTGATTTTAATATTTTTAGAATTTTGAGTTTTTGAATATTTATAATTTTAAAAACCTATCAGTTTTTAGTTTTTACTCATATATATGCAATTATGTATGTACACATATGTATAATTCGAACTCCTCTTAAAAAAATTTATATTGCTTCATCAGTATATATTTTTTAAATCAGTCTTGATCTATTTGAAAAAATTATGAGATGGCAGTATCAATAGAAAAATACACCCATGAATTTTTTAAGTTTATAATTTAATTTATCAAAATATATAGAACTTTATTTATTTTTTATTTTTTTAAATTTCAATTTGGTTGAAAGGTTAAGAACTTATTTTGTTATTCACTATTTTTTACTATTTGTGCAATATATTAACATATAAAGATCTAACTATATATATACAAAGAAATTTTGCTAATAAACATAATAATTCATTTTGTCCATTTTTTATATTCTAATTTAACCATCATATATTTCATTCATTCCTATTTTAAAATAATTTTGAATTTATAATTACTTTATTAATCTATTATTATTTTTAACTATCATTAGTGATGTCACTCTTTTTTCTTCGCTCGATAACTATTTAATGAATCAAAGTAAAAGGTTATCTTATTAACTTATACTCTAATATCAATTTTAGCTTTATAATTATTTTATAGATTTATTTTGATTCTTTAATTTTTATTATTTTGTTATCATTACTATCATAGTTTGGTCTTAACTTGGTTGATCTTTAACCAAAATTAAAACAACATAATATTCTTTTAATTTTTGTATACTATTATCTAATTCTCTATATTTTAAGTTTTATATATATTAATATATAGTCATCTTCTTTTTGGTTTAGAGTAGTCTTTCTAACAACTCTTTTTAATTTTGTGCCCTATAATTTCTCATATATTTTTATTTTCTAATGCAACTATATTTTAGTTTTTTGTTGCATAATATTTTTTTCTTTTTTCTTTTTTGATAAATTATAATCTTACTCATAGAATTTTATTTTTAGAAGTTGTGAATTTTTATAACTTTTTACTGAATAATTTTAAGGTTCTTTTTCCGTGACATCATGTATATGTAAGATTTCATATTCTTTGATGTCTTGACATGTTCAAGCTTTTACTTGCTAAATTTTGATATGTTAGAGTAATATCTAATTTTATTCATTACTTGCCATTTTTTGCAATATTTTTATTTTTATATTATTTGTTAATTATGTATATAATTTATAATAACATTAATATATAGTATTTTAAAAAATCCATGCATAGCACGAGCACGATGCTAGTATATATATATATATATATATAAATTTTCATACAAATAATTTATAACTAATATGTTATGCTCCGAAAGTACAACGCTACAAATTGAAAATTAATAGTTTTTGTTGATTATAATTAAAAAAAAAATCACATTAATTTGTTATGAAAATTCTTAGTTATAGTTTGTAACTATAGCTACGAAATTAATTTTGTAGCAATTTTTCTATAGCATATAATTTTTTTAGTGACTAACGAATTTGAAAAAAGAGCACAATTGTATATTAGTAATGGCACTTGTAGCGGATATGAAGAGTTAATATTGATATGAAAAGTCAATCACAAATTTAATAACTCTGAATATGATTTTTCGATGTGCGAAGAAAATTCTATTGCAAAATTAATACTTTGTAATGCACTTTATTTTCATCACAGAATTAATCAGTTACAAAATATACACTGTCAGATTTGTAAACAAATCCATCACAAATTTAATGAAATCTATCACAAAATATTGATTCTGTAATGAATTTATTTCAAAAATCTGTTGGTATATACTTTGTCAACTCATTGGTTTTGTGATGAAAATAAAGTGCGTCATAGAAATAATTTTGTGATAGAAATTCCATTACAAATAAAAAAAAATCATATTTAGAATTATGAAATTTATGACAGAATCTTCATGTCAATATAAACTTTCCATATCCATCACAAGTGACATTACTAATATATATTTTTGCTCAAATTCCTTAAATTCGTTGATTATCCATAAAAAAATCCATCATAACTATCATCGAACTGTAATAGAACCTTATTTGTCATAAATTTTTTATTAGTTAAGTAGTATTTTCTTGTAGTGCTTATTGTGTGTATATATATATGTATGGTAAAAAAACGGGGTAAATGCATTTTTAGTCCTCTAACTATGACCATCTGCGAAAAAAGAACTTTATAATTTTGCATTTTCCGATTTAGTACATTTAGTACGCATTGCTGCGATTTTAGGACAAATTGCCGGAAATTGTAGAAAATGTCACCGAAAAATGCCACATCAGCAGGTTTTTGCAACATGTGGCAATTTTTTCCACATCATCCGCATATGTGTGCATGCCTTGTCCATGTAGACTGGCCACATGTACATCAATCTCCATGTCACCATCTAAGTGGCTTTAAACAGCCACATCAGCGAAAAAATCCATCGAAAAATAATGTTGCAGCATGGATTCGAACACTAGACCCTTGGCTTGGAAAAACTATGCACCAACCACTGCGCCACAACAACTTTGTTGCATTTGGATTCGTTTTATTTAATATACCCATGTCTGAAAAAAAAAAGTTGTGAATAAAAAACTATTTGTAAAATTAAAAGAAATGAGTTTATTGCAAATATATTATTGTAGATTAAAAATATATATTTTCTAAATGGATAAATTTTAAATTTCATAAATTATCATAAAAATGATAATTTTGACATAATTTCATAATTTTTTTTTTATAATTTTTATTAATTTAATTTAACAAAATCTAAATTAAATGAAATAATTAAAAATTGCTTAAAATAAAGATGAATTTTTTTTTAACGTTTATAAATTTAAAAGTTTTGTTAAAAATTACGAAATAATTTTTTTTGATTTAATTTTCATACAACTGAAAATATTTTAACAAAAAATTGGTTATGAAAATTTTTAATGAGGCTTTATAAATGTTTTTTCAATTAAAAATTATTTATAATTTTCATTAAAAATTTCCATTGCCAATTTTTGTTAATTTAATTTTTATTTTTGTAAAAAATTATAAATTTAATATTTTTCATTAAAAATTACAAAATCATTTTTGTCAATTTAATTTTCATTACTAATAAAAAATTTTAATGAAAAATTGGTAATGAAAATTTTTAACGATAATTATAAATGATTTTTTATAATTAAAAATGATATATAATTTTCATTAAAATTTTCATTGCCAATTTTCGTTAAAATTTTTTTATAAATAATGAAAGTTAAATTGACAAAAATTACTTTGTAATTTTTAATAAAATTTTAAATTTATAATTTTTAACAAAAATAAAATTTAAATTAAAAAAAGTTTTGTTTATCTTTGTTTTAATTAATTTGTAATTATTCCATTTAATTTAGATTTTGTTCAAATAAAATTAATAAAAATTATCAAAAATATTTAATATAATTATATCAAAATTATCATGTTTATGATAATTTATGAAACTTAAAATTTATCCATTTAGAAAATATATATTTTTCAATCTACAATAATATATTTGCAATAAACTTATTTCTTTCAATTTTACAAATATTTTTTTATTCACAATTTTTTTTTCCAGACATAGGTATATTAAATAAAATGAATCCAAATGCACGAAAGCTGTTGTGGTGCAGTGGCTGGTGCATAGTTTTTCCAAGCCAAGGGTCTAGCGTTCGAATTCATGCTGCTACATCATTTTTCCATGGATATTTTCGCTGATGTGGCTGTTTAAAGCCACTTGGATGGTGACATGGAGATTGATGTACATGTGGCCAGTTTACATGGACAAGGCATGCACACATATGCAGATGACGTGGAAACAATTGCCACATGTTGCAAAAATCCGCTGATGTGGCATTTTCCGGTAACATTTTCTACAATTTCCAGCAATTTGTCCTAAAATCGCAGCAATGTGTATTAAATGTACTAAATCGGAAAATGCAAAATTATAAAGTCCTTTTTTCGCATATGGCCATAGTTAGAGGACTAAAAATGCATTTTCCCCGTAAAAAAACAAATGAATTATTTTGAAAATGAAAAATTCGAAGTGAATAACTGAAAGAAATCGAAGAGCGCAGTACTGATACCAGACCGCGCTGAACATTTATCCCAATAGACGAAACTTGCAATTAATAACGTAACAGTTCATACATCTTGGAAATAATTCATTTTGCCCCCATAACTATGGCAATTGGAGACTTTGACCCCTTCAACTACGATTTGCAGCACCTTAATTGTCCCCCCACCTGTTAAGTGTCCTTTAAAGTTCATATGTTTGTGAAAAATCCCAATGTGTTGCATATACATGACGACTTCCAACCTGGCGTTAGGATTCTTGGGATAGAAATTCCCTTTCGCGGTTTCACCACCACACAACCTCGATCATTGGAAACAATAAACGAAAAAAAAAAAAAAAAAATCAATACCCCACAATCACCTTTCACTACACGAAAAATTGATTTTGTATTTAATTAAGTTATGGACCATCAAATTATAAAAATACTAGCCTTTTACTTTACTATATCATAATTATATTTTCATTAAACCATTTATAATTCACTTGAATATGTACCCAAGTAAAAAATGCAATCAAATATTTTTGTTGGTATAAGCCCAAGAATTGTAGAATTCATTAGATAAAGATTTTCTCGAGTACTATATGCAGGGATATCCCTCTTTTTATCATTTCTAAAAATTTGATGAATCAGTGGATTTATTATTTAACTATATATTTCAAATGAAGTGATCTTTTACTGTAGAATAAGAGTTAATTCAATTGAAAATTTGTGAAATACCCAATTATTTAAGGAAAAAACCTTCAAAAGAGAATACAATTTATATATATATATATATGAAAACATCGAACGATATGAATCATGCTTTGGGATCTATGACTTATCACTGATATAATATGGAATCAATATGATAACTGATGCATATTATAAATATTTTGTGGTGACTCGGTGCTTATGTATAATCATGCATCAGTGTTCAAAGACTTCCGTGCTTTTTGTTGATCGGACAAATTAAGGCATACATCAGGTCTAGACAAACAAATTAAGGAAGCTCTAGTTTCCCAATATGCACCAGTTACATCCTTTTAAACACACTCATGAACACCCTAAGACTCAAAATAATTATTAATTTCCACAAATGCAAAGAGTCCATATATATATATATATATATATATATTAGAAAAGGTCCCTCGATCAATTGTGCTGAAACCAATATGCACATGGGCTGATAATGGAGAATTAGTAGCTAGCTAGTCTTTAAACTCCCTCGACTTCTTTGTTGCTCGTGGTCACTAGCTAGCTAGCTAGCACTAGAGAATTACTTGTATTTTTCTCAACTTTGCTTCTTACCACATGTACACCTTGAGATCCCCAATGTTAACGTATTCTTAATTTGGTTCATAAAGTTGTAGTACAGCCAATATGAGTATATCCCTCAAAACATACAATTCCGCATCTGTCCAGCTCTAAAACACGTGAGTGTGTTTTAACTTGGGATTCCTCTCTTGATTAATTAGTCCTTGTTACAGATTAATGTACCTGTGCCCCTTTCGAGTGCTAGGAAGGTGATGTACCTGGACATTATTATAGGTCACATTTGTACTAGGTTTTTAGCCATGCATGCATGTGCATATGTACTTTTAAGTGTTCTATCGCTTGTAGCCACCACAATGTTCATGTGAAGTTGCTTAATTCAATAATCTTGTTGAGTTCTTCTTTATTCAAATTTTACATTTTATACCATACGTTTACACTGTTGCATGTTTAAAAAAATATTTCTTATACGTAATATGGTTAATTACATCTTCACCACTTTCAAAATAAAGAACTGTCAATTCTGTCCTCCTACTTTTCATAATTATCAAAACATCCTCTCTGAAAGTATAATGTTTAGCCAATTGTCTATTGATATATCAATAATATACCCTAAGACAAATTAGTAAAATTACAACAAATATGATGCATCATATTAAAATGGATTGCCGCACACGATAGCACAACACCCAAATCCTAATAATGTAAATATCACCATAAAGAGTTCGTAAAAGGGTATCTAATCATTTTGATTACTCAAACAAATTCTTTGAGCAAGTGAATTCACAAAGCAGAGGATCATCAGATCCAAATTTGGACCCATCATTTCGCACCGCCTATGAAAAATATTATTTAATTCACTGAACTCTTAGAATCCACGTGAGATTCAGAGCCTAAGATTCAAGTGCCAATAGCCCCTTCATTGGAAAAGACTGGTGGAAACAACAAAGAATGATGACTACTCCCATTCTCAAAAAGACTACCCATGGCATCCCCGACTTGAGAATCCACCTGCACCCCATAACTCACCACAAGGAGGCCATGCCCTACAATTAACACAAGAAGCCTTGTGGGCTTTGGTAGAAGATAACTTCAATTCGCTAAAGTCGTAGTGAAAGTCATTGCCCAATATGCAACAGAGGATCCTTAGTCGAAGCCTTCCCAATCCTCTCATCGATGCCAAGAAGCCTCCTTCAATCTAAAGTGGATGAAGAAAGAGGCGAAAGAAAGAAGGAGAATCACTTCCTCTCTATCTCAATAAATGGATACTCAATCATCCCTTCCAACCAATAATTCCACTATCCGGCGGTGCGCCTTTAGAGTTAGTGACGAGTACCTTCTCTTGGACACCGCTTACCCCAGACACAAATCATTCTGTCCCACTATCCTTATGGAGTCATTTCTTAGTGGAATTGAAGTGCCCAACCTCCCTGAGTTTGATGGAAATGGCTATCCCCAAGAACATTTAGCTATCTAACTTAAGTGAGGCACCCACTGTAAGACCTTTCGCACGATGTTGATATAGCGCCCTCGCTTGGTTCAACACCCAATTGCCTAATTGGAACCATCATTGAACTAGAACAGCTAACATAATGCTTTATGCACAACTTTTCAGTCAACTGATAATACTCCAAGACCACCGTATACTTGTTTACTATAGAATAAAAGGAAATGGAAGGCTTTTAAGACTATGACAACTATTTTTTCTAGGTTGTGCATAAGCTTGTCAGTGTTAATTCAAAGCTCTTCCCTAGTATTATACAATAAAACTTAAGATACAAGAGACTCAAGGAGTCCATAAGGGAAAGGACCCCAGAGAGGCTCGTGATATGAGCCAATAAGTATGCCTATGAAGAGATAACAACCTCCATGGAGAACTACAAGTAAAAGGCAAGAGAAGAAAAACCGAATGAGGTAGAAGAGGAGAAGACTGTAAGAATACGCCTCCATCAAAGTTCATGAAGTACACTTCCCTCAATGCACTGCAACTAGAGATCTTGGTGGTTGTTGAGTAGAAAGGCTTAGTGGTAATGCCCAAAAAGATGTTGGATAATCCCAAGAGGCAGAATTTAGAGAATTAATGTCATTACCATCACGATAGAGAGCATACGCCAAAAGATATTACCATGGGATAGAAAAACTAATCTAGTGTAGATATTTGAAGGAGTCTGTGGCTAAACACCAAAGCACCCTTAGAGAACTTCGACAACAAGGAATATCAAGCTATAGATATAGATTGCCATATCGTGGATCGGGACCTAAGAGAAAAGTCCAACTATAAAATTCTACCAACTTGCTTTTATAGGAGTTATCTTTGTAATCTCTAAAGGACCTGATGGAAATAGGTTTGGGAACAGTTGAAAATCTCTAGCTCGAGATGCACAACAACTAAGGAGCACCCTTAGATCAAGCTCTTCACATTTGCAAGTTTGCCTTCTTAAATCAAAACTACTTTCTAAGACAATAGCTTGGAGGCTAGAAGAGGAGAGCATAATAATATACTAGTTATCTCAACCTTCCTGACTAACTTAGTAAAAACTTAGCTAACATTATATTTTATGATGCATTTTTGTAGGTAAGCGTGTCTAATGCATAGCTTCAAAAGGTTAATACCCCGCTAGAAGGTTTCAGATGTGAAACAGTGGAAGCCACTGAGAAGTCCCCCTCCCTTATCTTAAGGTATCCATCCAAGGTAGTGTACAAAGATGGTAAAATTCCAAATGGTAGAGGCACCATCAACCCATAAGATCATTCCAAACTCACAACCTTAAAAATTCTTGGCCCACTTGTTCTTTCTCAAAAGTTGCCCATGAATGCCCCTTCTTACTAGACTAACATCACTCAAAATTATAACCAGTTAGTAGCTTATTAGGGATAGCAGTTTCTCTAAGTTTTTTATGTATACACTACAGAAAAATGTTGATTTCCAATAGAATTTTTGTTGGAATATTAATGCCCTTTATTTTCGATGGATTTCTTGTAGAATTTTCGTTGAAAATTATTCTAATGGAATTTTTTTTCAGAAAAATCCATAGGAAATCTATAAAAAAAATATATTCTTATTTATTTTTTAATATAAAAAAATTGCCAAAAAACTATACAATTTTATTTTTTTGTCTTTCTTTCTTCCTTCACTCTTTGCACTTCCTTTCTTCCCCAAATATATTTTCTTCTCCCACCAACACTCCTTTTCACCCATTATTTTCCCACTTCTATCTTTCCTCAAACTCAAAATTTCTTTTCTTTATTTATCTTCCCTCAAGCCCATATTATTTATTGCCCACATTTTCTTCCCTTAAATCCATATTTCTTCCCTATATTTCTCTTCCCCCCCCCCAACCCACCCCCACTCGAGCCCCTCCCCACCTCCAAACCTGTCTGCCACTGTTGCCAACCAATCTACCGTCACCATCACCTTCCTACCTGGACGAAACTCAACTCTCTTTCTAGGTAAATATATTTTATATATTTATGAGTTAGTACATATTATTATATATATTATATGTATTTTTTTAATTAATATTTGAAATTTCTAAAAATTAGGTTTTCGTTTTGTCAAAGGGAGAAGAGAAGAGTGTGAACTAAGATTGCTTCATAGATTAGGAGGTATTGTCCATGCTTTTACATCATAATTTATGTCCTTTTAATATTTGGACTAAGAAATTGCAATAATTTATTGCCTTTGTTATTAAGCTTTTCTGTTATTCATGTGCTTTTGAATTATGATTTTAGAAATATTTGAAGGCCATGTGTGGGATATTTGATAAGCATGGTCGTTGGAAGCATTCCTAGATTCTCTTGTAGATCAAGAGGTACAACAGATTGATGCAATGAATTTCATAGTGGAACCACAAGCACAAGCACAAGCACACTCTATTTGAATTTTTTGAAATAAAAAATAATACTATGGATGGAATTTCCTAGGGCATTTCCATAAGAAAATTTCCAACAAAATTTTCATTGAAAATTCCTTAGAAAATTCTATTAGACATTCTTCAGCAGAATCCCAAAAGTATTTCCATCAGAAAATATTTCGGCAAAAAATTCCATCAAAAAAATTTTTCAATGAGTTTTTACAAATGGACTTAATTCCATTGAATATTCATCCAAAAATTACATTTTTGATGAATTTCCAATAGAATCCATCAAAAAGTTCCATTAGAATTTATGTTTTTTGTAGTGATATAAGATTCGTGACTCATGCAGTCCACCCCATGTAATGCGAAAAGCCCCCGAAAAAAATGGTATTTTAAAAATAGGCAAGATCTTTGGTCACATCTCTATAGCCAAAGTCAATCACTGGAGTTTCTTTACCATTTTCCTTTATAGACAATGAAGACTCCCATAAATCTCATATTCTATAAAACCTCCTTGTGATGATCTTACTCAATGGATGAAAAAGTTTATTCTATCAAAAGACGAACCTTAGGCCTTATGAAGGTGAAGCTCCCTTCCCTTAATGATCCTAGAGAAGCAGTAAGAGACTAAAGGATGACAAGAGAATGTTATGCTAGTGCACTAAATAAGGTCATGAAAACCTCAAAGGGCCAAGGAAGTAATGCAAACACCAAGCACAAAAAAAGGAAAATAATTAGCACATTAAGCAATCTAGTGGAGACAACAATCTTGAAGAAAGCGTCTAAGAAGGGAAATTCCAACAAAGTGAACATAGGAATGGCAAGAACTTAGGTAATGGACTTTAGATATAAAGGAAGACTAAAGATCCAAATTTGACTGAAAATGATGGGAACCCAACTGGGAAGTGGAATTTTTCACCAGCTCGAAGAGATTGTAGGCATAGTCACTACCTTTTAAGTTTTAGGATTATTTCTTTGATGTTTTCATTTTTTTTACTTTTCTAGATTTAGTTGATCAAATAAAGCTACCAATTTAATGGGCTCACGTGCCTTCTTACTTACTTTCCTGGACTTACTTGATTAAATAAAGTTTCCCTCTTAGCAGATCACATGTTTTCTTTTAGTTGGGATTCAATAAAAGTGTTACATTTTCAATTATTAAATCTTGATGTATATTTCAAAAATTTCCAAACACAATCGAAAATTTGACAGCTCATGTAGCACATTAAAAGTTGGTGATCTTAAAACCTGACATATTTTTTTCTCCCGAAGTTGGTTAGTACTAGCCTTTTAAATATAATTCCACTCAAGATCCTAAGAGATCCCTGGAACCATATAATTTTCCTTGAGACCCTAAGTGATCCTCGGAAAGACAACATCCCGCTTGAGATTCTAAAGGGTCTTCGGAACTACATAATTTTCTATTTGAGATCATAGATGATCCCCTAAATAATAATGCTCTACTTGAAATCCTAAGGGATCTCCATAACAATATATCACTTGAGATATTAAGTGGTCCCTAGAATAATATACTTTTGCTTGGTATGCTAAGGGGTCTTAAAAACAAGAACTTTCGGCTTGAAATACCAAAGGGACCCTACAATATCAAAATTCTCTTTAAGATCTTTATTGATCCCTAAATGTAAATCACTATCAGCCCTATGAAGAGGACAACAACGACTCTAACCAGAGAATTTAAACTTTTTGTTCATGAACATTAGTTCTCCCAAACAAATAAATCTCCACCAGTTACATGTGGTAAAAAAAACTACAAAATGAAATGAAATTTAAAAATCTGATCAATTATACCTTCAACACGAATCCTCACGCTTCCTCAAGTGACAATAGGTCCCCTAAAGCACATGTCTCCCTTAGATGACCTTAAAGTCCCTAGCACACAAGTTTTCCTCTGGTGACCTGAAGGTCTCTGGGAAGTAAGTCTCATTCAAGCAACCATAAAGCTCCCCTAGAAGTCCATCTCAATTCTATCAAATATCTTAATTGATCCTAGAGTGTAGAATTTTGTCAAAATTTCTAAGTGATTCATGGAGCGCGAAGCTCCCCATCAAAGATCCTAAGTGATCTCCAAAAAATAAAGCTCCCTTAAAGACTCTAAATGACCTACGGAAGACAAGCCTTCCCTGGAAATCTTAATTGATCTTTGAAAGATAAAGACCTCCTAGAGATACTAAGTGATCTTTGAAAGATAAAGCTTCCCTAGAGAGTTCAAGTGATCTTCAAAACATTAAGCTTCTCCCATGAGATCCTAAGTGATGCCTGTAGCATAAAATTTATCAAAGATCTTAATTGATCATCAAAGAATAAAGTTCTGAAATCCTATGAAATAAAACTTTAATGCCCAAGGCCAATATGGTCCCAACACCACTATCACTAGCCAAATTCTCTCCTAGAACTAACTCCTTGTCACTCTCTCACCTTAGTTGTAGACATGAAAAATTTATCAACCCCATGTCCACGGCACAGTGAGATTGTCATCAACTAATCGTCTTTTTTAGGCACATGACTAGGAAAGATGCAGTCACGCGCCCATGGTCACCAGCCAGCCCTAAGTTGGTTGATGCAATTGGCTAACTCAATTTGGTTTCCTGAAGTTGACCAACCTAATATAATCGGCCAACCCATAGATCGACTGTCGGTGGACTCATGTGAATAAATAAATAGATAATAAAAATAGCAATAAAAATGGTAACAACAATAATGGAAGGTAAAGTAAAAGACAGGAATATAATAAACAATAACTTTAATCACAAAATTACTACTCTCTACTCGAACTTTTATAAAGTTTCCACTTGAGAGAAGGGGCTCATATAATATAATAATAATATGTTCAAAGGAAAAATTAGTAAAATTACTACAAACATTATGCACATTAAAATAAACCATCGCACACGATAGCACAACATCCAAGTTCTAGCACTATAAGTACTGTCATAAATTGCTCATAATTAAAGGATGTCTAAGCACTTCAACTACTCAAGCAAATTTTCTAAGCAACCACTTTCATGAATTAGAGAATTGTAACATTTAATCCTACATAGTTAAACTCTAAAAAGATCATTGGATCCAAGGTTGGTCTTCACCATTCCTACTATTAGGGTTTGGATGGAAAATAATGATGTGAATAAATTTTTTTATGGAAAATTCTTTTTTTGCTCTTGATCTAAATTATTAACTAAAATACCCTTTATAGGTGTAAATGTAATATATTTATAATTAAAATAAAAAATGTAATAAAATACTGTATATGTGATGAAAATTGTTGGAAGAGAAAAATAGCCTTAGGAGCAAAAAATAGCCAAAAATAGCCATTTATGTAAATTTTTTGTCATGGCAGACTAACAAGCATGTTGCATTTGTCATGTGAAAATAGCTTGCTTAAGAATTTATTTTATTGTTGTAAAAAAATATTAGAAATGAGAGATGCCTCTGAAAATATTTGGAAAAAATAATTATAAAAGTTTCTCAAATGATAACAAATCTTGAAAAATTGTTTATGCATCCTCTAACATGAGTTCTCCAATTAGTGTGTGTCATTTATAGGGCATATTCACTATTAGTATATGCCAATTGGTCAATTAGTGCAATAGCATCTGCCTTCACACTTACACATGTGAGATTTGGTATTTGAATCCTAACAAATCCTTGACATGTGTTTACATGTACATGTACGTGAGTATAAATATATAGATGCATACTAACATGAGATTGACAACTTGCCTACTGGTAGTGTCATCTCAGTGATTTCTATAGGAGCTGCAGAAGAAGACTCCTCTAATACGAGGAAGACACTGGCAAGAACGGACAAACAGGTATAAGCTCACAATTTCGAGCCTACTTTAGGCGTATTTAAAATGCACACCTGTTTCCAATATTACCTTTGGAGAAGAAGACATGGAGACCAGGCAATGTGAGATTAACAACGCATTGGTGTCTTTGACTTTCTCAACAACTTTAAAGTGAAGAAAATTTTAGCGGATAGGCGAACATCATCCTTCATTGAGCCTTTCTCTAACTTGGCATAAGCAATGCCCAATTACAGAAAATGAACATCCCCTTAGTGAGATTCACTAATGAGATTGTAAAAGCATTCAAAGAAATATCTCTACCTCTTTCTCTGAGCGCCCATCCTCAGAGAATCATAAAGATGGTTAGGTTCCTTTTGGTGAAGACCCCGTTTGTTTATAACGTTATGTTCAGGAGACCTATCTTGAATCTCTTCCATGTGTTTCTCTCAACCTATCATATGAAGATTAAGTTTCCTACTTCTGGTGGAACCAGAGAAGATGTTAGCGACCTTGCACACTATCAAAGAAAGCTATGCCAATATTTTAAAAAGAGTAAAAGTTACTACTGTGAGCCTAAATAGCTCCGAGGGGCACTGCAAAAGTAGCTTAAAAGACAAAGGTAAAACCTTGACCCTAGAAGTAAACACTATCACGATACCCCTAAAGGAAAGCAATCCCCAAGAGAAGAAGTCACTACAATGCAAGATTGCATTTGAAGGAATCCTCAATAAGAAAGATACTACTATTACCAACTCAACCCATGCAATAGAGATGGGGGAAACCTTGAATCTCAATGAACATGCTGCTTGTGGTGCCTTGAAATGTTTTTCTTTTTAAAGTTGATTTGTTCTAGTGAGTAATTTTCTCATCTATGCTCGAAGTTGTGCTTTCAATAGCTTAGTATAGTTTTCGATAAATAAAAGGCCATCCAAACTTGAGAGATGGTAATTGTTCTTTTTATTGTTATAATAAAATGTTCTAAGGTTGCTCTATACAATTGTCTCTATTTACTACAAATTAATCTCTCACAAGAATAGTAATTTCACAGTAAGACCCAAGAAGGCGCATGCCAACAAAAAGGAAAAAACAACAGCATCTCCACAAAAGACCTTGAGTGGCTCCCTCAGTGGAACATCTCCGTGGAAAACCCTGAGCGGCTTTCTCCACACAAAAAAACAAGGACCACTATAAGACCTCCAAAAGGGTGCAAGATAAATGTAAAAGATCCTCAAGGAAGCGCATGGCAAACAAAGACTCCTCTAAGACCCTCAAGGAGGTACTCAACAACAAAGATAGCTATGAGACCCCCAAGGCCACACAAAACAAAGGCTACCATGAGACCTCCAAGGGGGTTTGCAATAACAACAACAACATCCCCAACAGAGGCGCAAACTTACAACAGCATGCTAAGTAGAGATGGCAGCTGCGGGGAATGAGATGAGGAGTTACTCCCCATCCCCGTCCCTGAACCCCACCATGTCCCATGTCTTTGGCCCCAATCCTCATCATGGGAAAATTTTGCCCCTTGTCCCTGTTCCCTAATTCTCTGCAAGGATCCCTAAAATAGCAAACATTACCAATTTAAATCAAACGACTAAAAATTAGGACTATAAATTAAAATTTTGGAATAAAAATTAGATTTAAATTATATATTTTTTACTATTTCATTAATTCTTATAATTTTGATGAAATTACTAAAATAATAAAAAAATATTACATATATACAAATATAATTAAGGGCATTATATTTGTTTGACGGAGATAGGACCCCACAGGACATGAAGTATAATCCATATTCCCCATCCCCAAGTTAGTCTCGAGGATATTTTCATCTCTATCCCCATCCCCATCCCACGAGGAAAAATTCCCCTAAAGGAGCGCACATCAACAACATTACATTAAGACTCCCAAGAGGACGTACATCTACAACATTACACTAAGACCCCCAAGTGGGTGCACTACAGCAACACTATGTTAAGAAGCCCAACTAGGCGCATCAACAACAAAGGCCAAATTAGACCCCCAAGAGGAAGGATCAACTGCAATAGCATTACAATAAGATCCCCCTTCTAAATGGGGCTTATAAAAGTCTTTCACAGAACCCTTCAGAGTGCACCCAATCACACTTTCTCACAGCAAAGTTTGGAGAAATAAGTAAAAGAGCAAAGAAGTGCGAAAATGCGATAAGACACAACAGACTTAAGAAAATCAAGCCAAGAAAAACCAGGCACTCATCCCAACAGTTAAGCCATAAAAGAGCAAAAAGACCGCTCGACTATATGTAAAAGAAAAATAAAGTCTAACATAGTCAGAATGCTTAAATAGCAAACAATGCCTAACATACTATTAAAGAAAACTAAAACACAGTAGTCCTCAATGGAAGGAAAAATAAAGAGACTAAGTCCTGGTCTACGTCTTACTTGACATCTTACGAAATCGTTAATGTTGGAGCCCCTAATCATGGCAGCCCCGAGCTAGCCTCCAACAAGTAAGCAAAAATCAAATTTGTTGTAGGGCCCCTAAAGGGGCATCAAAAATCAAGTCTATTGAAAAACACCTTTAGGGTGCTCACAAAATCACATCCACTATAAGACCCCTTAAAAAGGTTGGTAAAAAGATAGCTCAGCAGCAAGAACTTAAGCACGCACTATGGTTAGACCATACGAGCATGAAACATCTTTATGATAAGACCCCTATGGGGGTTTGCCAACAAAAAGTGCTAGTGGTGAGACCCCGAGGAACCCGTAGAAAAACAACTATGTGGGATACCCCAAAGGGCATGCAAAGTGATGCAACTTAGCAAAAGACCCTAAAGCTTCTCTAAAGAAACGCCTTTGTGGGAGACCCTAAGGGGCTCCTAGAACAACTTAGCTTTGCTAGAGAACTTAAGAGATCTCCAGAGCTTAAACCTATGTGAAAAACTTTCAACTTATTTGTTGAGCTCAAAGTTGTCCTAACAATTCTAAAGGATCTCCAAGCATAAAGTTTTATGAGAAAATATAAGTCAACCACAAAGCGTAAAGCTCCATGAAAGGTTCTAAGTGAAAAGCGTAAAACTCCACCTAATATCCCAAATGATCCCCAAAGCGGAAAGCTCTGCCAAAATTCTAAGGCATTCGCAAAGCATAACACTCTAGCGACCTTAAGAATGCACTTGAGCACCTCAAATGACCGCAGCACCAAAGAACTGACTTCCCAACTGGTGAACTCTAAGTTCGGCCACAATAATCGGCCTCCAAACGCTAGTTGCCCATTGAACAGCCTCTATCTCCACTACTTTAGGCGTCCATCTCATAGTCTCCCACATGCTCTCACTGCCTTACACTTAGCTTCAATGTGCTACACACACTGGACTTACCCTCCTATCTCTCGTTAAAGGAATCCCAAGATAAGTCAACATGCAGCTACTCAATGTGTACTGAAAAAGCTAAAAGGAAAGAAAAAACATAGATGACTTCTAGAAAAAAATTTAAGCTATTCAATGCTCGATTCACCAGTGATCCTAAAGGATCTCTAGAGTGCAAAGCTCCTGAAAATTCTAAGTCCTTTAGGGAGCATAAAGCTCTACAAGAAATCTAAGGAGGTCCTCGAAACATGAAGTTTTGAAAGAACTCTTAGTTATTCCCCAAGTGCAGAGCTCTTCAAAGAATCTTAAGCGATCCTGGAGCTTAGTGCCCCACTGCAATTCTTAAGTTATTCAAAGAGCATGAAGCTCCACTAAAAGATTCTAAGTGATTCACAAAGCAAGGTCACCTACAATAAGAATGCTAAGTCTTGACATAATCCACAAACTCAGTCTCATCAAAGAGAAAGACCCGATGTCCCAAAAGATTTAATACCTTTGGAGTGAGCAAAAAAGGCACAGTACCACTACCAATAATGTTTCAATCTAAAATAGGAGCATCCTTTGGCTCCTCCTCAAAAGAGTCTTTCTCTCCAAACTTAGACACTAAATTAGACATTGACTCTAATAAAAAAAAATGACTAATTGACCAAGGACTGTGCGAATATGCTTATTATGCACAACCTCACAACATGTAACAGGATTATAAGAAGTACCCTAAGAAGGGTTCGTGAACACAAACGACATTAACATCGGCGTGACTGCCTACAATGGAATCGGTAATGATAAGGCGCACTATGAGTGCCCCCAATTTAATCCTATGTTATTACTCATATGTATAATATAAAGTCAAAATCCTTAGCTACACCCATCTTTTGAAATTTAGATACCACTCAAAACTATTTAGTAATGGATGTCTTGATAGATAACTTGACATTATTAAGTCACATGGTTTCATTGTTTTCTTCTAAGAATATAGCAATGAAAGGGTTCAAAACTATAAGCTTTGATAAAGACATGCAGCCACAAAAAGCAAATTATTATGGTGGATACTTTGTCATTATTATTCATACTTTCTTCTTGTTGGAACGCTTTCAAGCAAATGAAAACTTTCTTTTATTTCCTACTTCTCATAATGAGAAGTTCTTCATTTCTAAAGATGATAAAAGCAACATATCTCATGGGTTTTTCTATCCAAAGAAAACAAACAAGAGTGAAGAAGAAGATGAGGACAACACCCTATCTTTTGCCCAACCAAGGTCTAGGTGCTAACTAGAGTTTAGCGCCCCCACCTTCTCACTTGACTACCCACTAGGCAGCTGGCAAGCTTAGCCAAGGTGCTTGGCAAACCCTCTTCCGGCTAGGCCAACTATTAAGTAGTTGCCATATTGCTGCCATCGAGGTGGCTAACATCATGTGAGAAGAAGAAGCCCAACACCCCAACAAGGCAACCAACTTGGCCACCCAAAGGCGAAGATTATACCTGTGCTAGAGTTCACCCAGCATCATCATTGTTCTTGGGCACTTGATGTCTCTCTCTCTCTTTCTCTAAAAATATTTATTATTAAATTAGTTAATTAATTAATTTGATTGTTTGATTAAAAATTATTATATATCACTTTATTAATAAATCATTAATTGAATTGATTAAAGTTTAATTAAGATCAAATTAGAAAAAGTTAACACAAAATAACAAGTAGCTCATACTTTCAATTGGAAAAAAAAAAGTTTTCAAATTGAAAATAGGGGGTTTAGTGATATAACAAAATAAGATTTCAAAGGCAAAAATTTAAAAAGCAAGAGATTTAATTCAATAATAAATAAATAAGAAAAGAGTCAGTAAGCCCAACAAATTAAACCCACCAAAGATGAGCACCCAAATCTAAGTGGGTTAAAACCCACTAAGGACTCAATTACTATAAATACAAAGTCCCAAAGATGAAAAAGCATCAAAGTAATCATTTGCAAACTTAAGCTCTAACTCTAGGAAAGCCATTCTAGGAGTAAAAACTCAACTCAACTTGTTGATTTTCAAAAAGGACCCAAACTCTATTTTCATGTAGCATCACAATATAAGTGAAACAAACGGTTTTAAAGGAGAAAGTGATGACACTAGTAAATTTAAATTAGTGTTCAAGTTATTACAATTGTATCTAAAACAATTCCACATCGAGTTGTAAATCATGTGATTGTGTTTTAATTTAGGATCCTCTTTTGATTAATTAATTCATGTCTTAGATTAATGTACTTGTACCAGGTTCAATTGTACATATGCATACATAGTTGTAAGCTAGTTTACTTTGTGAAATGGGATTAGAATGATTGGATGAATTGAGGGATGAAACTAGGATTAAGATTATTTTGTACTTTTTGTCTTATATTTACTTTGGGAGATGAGGTTAATGATAAAAGTGAATAATTAAATCAATAGTTTACTTGAATGGATGATAATACTAAGATAATTTATGAAATAACTAAAAACCCTTTATAGAAAAGGATAAAAATCTCTTACAGTGAAATAGCACTCACCAAAATTTTGGGACATATATGTAGTTGAAAATGCAAATTGTGAGAACTTATTGGTCATTTTGTGTCTTATCCCATCAATCCAACTTCATAAGATGTGGGTATCCCTTCTCTTAGGTTGTATATCTCATCATGCTTATATTTTAAATAGTGGAGGGCCGAGGGTTCTCTAAGGGGCTCACATTAAAAAATGTATGCAATGGATGAGAAGGAATATGGGCCTTCATCCATCCAAACGACACAAAGTAAATAGTCCCTTTGTGTTTTATTATAGGTAGCCACCATAATGATCATATGTAGTTGCAAAAGACTTAATAATCATTTTGAATTTTTTATCTTAATTTTATATTTGATTATATATTTTATGTCACACATTTACATTGTTGCATGTATGTTTATGAATCAGTTTATATACATAACATCATTTATGACACTATATAGCCCTTTCTATACTAGTAAAATTACTTATTCCCCCTTCTAATTTTTATAATTACCAAAACCCACTCTGAAGATACAATGTTTACTAAATTGCACCTATAGTTAGGATTTTGAAAGAAAAATAATGATGCATGTTAGCAAAATTTCTAAATTTCTATTCAACCCCTGACCTACACTACAAGAAAAAATGGTTTTAGCGATCATTGTCATTAGTCGCTAAAAGTAAAAAAAAAAATGATTGCTAAAACTTATAGTAACCAAATGGTTGCAAGTGGTCTCAACAAAGTAGCTACTAAAAGTGCTCAGTGACGAGTTATTAATTTGGATGCTAAAAATACATATTTAGCGACCATCTAATAATGGTTAGTAAAGATGAAAAAAATCAGCGACATGTTTTTTACTCGCTAATGTAAAAGGTCGTGGTCGCTATAACATTGACATGGTTGTTATAGGTACGCATACAATGACCACATCTTTTGGTTGGCAAAAATTGACTCTTTAGCAACCAAATCATTGGTTGCAATGACTTTTAGATAGTTGCAATAGTTGTGTCATTTAACATGTTTTAGCGACCACATTGCGACGATATAACATAATTGCTAAAGAGTATGTTTTAGCGACAAAATAATTGGTTGAAATAATTTTAATATTATTGCAAGACTTATTGTATTTTTTATGATTTAGTGACCAAAATTGTAGCTAGTAGTCGCTAATATATTACTTATTAGAAACCAAATGCCAATTGGAGAAATAATTTCAATTGGTTGATAATGTGTATATTTTAGCAATCAAATAATGTCTGCAAAAGTAGCTTGAAATGATTGCTGATATGTACTTTTATGCCAATAAATAATTGCCAAACAATTTGAGTTGGAATAGGTTCAAAATATATTATAAACCAAAATTGGATTACAAGTGAAGAGTATTGGTGCTGAATAGAAATAAGGAAGCACTTATTTCCCTTACGATATTTTCGGAATAAAGAAAAATTGCAAACTAATCTCCCCTAGAGGAAAATAAGAAAAAAGAAATTAAATTACGTCATATTGCAACCCTTCTCAAGCACTTGCAAGAGACGCCCTAGAGACTAAGGGCAAATCTCCATTCCTGCAAACAAGCACTTCAAAGCAAGCATTATGTAGAAGCAAATAAAATCAAAGTCTTCAGCGACACAGTAAGTAAAACGAACAAATTGCATCACAACAAAACAACCAAATCCTAAAATTTCCAAGTCTATGGCACAATCAGGTTCCAACTTTCATCAAATTCAAAATTGAATTGCTCATTAGATTACCAAATTACAGTTCAAATTTTTCAGAGACTAACACAACCAAGAACTACAAAATGAGAAAAAGATCAATCACCAGCATCCACAAGAATTTGATGCAATCTCCTATACATTAGTAGAAGAATTTGTTGCACGAAAGAACCTAAGCGGTAGTTGTGCAGCTCATGCAAAAACGAAAAATCCCAAGGAGCCAACAGTTCAATGTTTCTAGTATTAACATCAAAAGGATTCCAACAACCAAACCAATGCAGCAGCAGAATCCATCCCATCCATGCAGCAACAAAATTTGCAGATGCAATAAAATTCCAAACAAGGAGTGCAATAGCCTAGCTTAAGAAAATACAGAATAGAAACAACATGGCAATAGAAAGATAATTTTGGACAAAGGAAATATTTGCCAAAAAAAAATAGCAATAATTGATTACTCTCAGTACTAATGGCCTTGATTTGCAAAAAAAATGATTAGCTGCTAAATACACTCAATAGGAGATCAATCAAGTTCATCAATATTATTTGAGCATTTGAACTGCCAACATAAAACCAAACCACAACACTATTAAAAATTCCAATACAAACAATCAATTCTGAGGTAGCAAGTCTTAAGCTGCTGTAGACAAAATTCCACACAGAAAAGGTGGACTAATAGCAATTTACCCCCCAGTGTTTTAAAAAATAGGCAATATACCCCCTTATGAAAAATAAATTTTCAAAATACCTCCTTGTGTTTTAAAAAACCATGCCCACCGCCTCCCTCTTCTCATTTGCTGCCTATTTAACATAATTTTAATATGAAAAGACTAATTTACCCTTAATCATTTAATATATTTTCAATTCAATTTAAATAACCTTTTATTATCATTTGTTTTTCCTTTTCTTTCTTTTTTTTTCTTTTTATTTCTCATTTCTCTCTTCCTCCATTATTTCATATATTTTTCATTTTATACATATATATAAATTTATCATTATTTCATATATTCTCATTATATATATATATATAAATTTATTTATAAAATTAAAATCACTTTTATTTTTATCTTATCAATTATATTCATCTTTCTTTCTATTAATTCATTCCAAAGAAAAAAAATTAATTTCATAAAAATATATAACATATTTTTATTTATACTTAAATACATATATCATGTAGATATACACATATATAAATTTATCTATAAAATTTAAATAACTTTTATTTATTTATTTTTTCTTTCTAATTATTCATTTCAAATTAAATATTATATATATATATATATATATATCTTTATTAAAATATATGTAATATATTTATATACATATATATTTTTGTTGATAAGAATTTATATATATATTAGTATATTTGATGTTATTATCATATATATATATATGATAATATATATAATTATTTAATAACATCATCTTTATATAAATTTATCTATAAAATTTAAATAACTTTTATTTATATCTTTTTTCTTTTTAATTATTTATTGCAAATTAAATATTATATATTTAGATAAATATATAATATATTTATATACATATATATATTATAAGATAGTTATATTTATATATTTATTATCATGTATATATGATAATATATTTATATACATATATATGATAATATATACAATATAATGCATATATGATAATATATATAATTATTTAATAATATATAATATAAAATTCTACCCCCCACCCCCCAACACTTGCGGGCTGCTATGGCAGCATTGTGCCAGATCTGGCCAAATCAGTCCACTATGGCTGATGCAGCCATGGCGGCTGTCGGTTTTTGATTATTTTTTTTTTTTATCATTTCAAGCGTCGCTGACCGTCGGTAGGGGCTGCCGGCAGTAAGGTAGGCTTATATATATAATTGTATATATACACTTGTATATAATATATATACACATTATATATATGATAATATATTATATTATATATAATTCATATATTTTTAAAAAATATATATAATATGATTTGATCTAAACCATTATTTTTTTAAAAGAAGATCCAACGGTTGATGAATAAGGGCATAATTATTTTTTTATATAAAAAAATTTAAGCCCAGATGCACGCATGGACGTGTCTTTTACACCCACGCTCTCAGGAGGGTTCGTTGCATGATTTTTTAAAATATGAGGGTGTTATTTGTCTTCTTTTTTTTCACAGGGCGTTAATTTGTCTATTTGGGGGTTATTTGTAAAAATCCCCAGAAAAGGTATACATGTTGTATACTTGTATATACACAGAATAATAGAACTGAGGAAAATTTATGAGACTAAAATCCAGCACCAAAATGAATACAGAAACAGACTAACTTCGAGAACAATACAAACAATAAGATTCGTGTCAGCATCATTGATCAAACGCCACATAAAAACTTAAGCTTACGACTCAAAACAGAGAATTAACTGCAATCCAAATATAATGAGAATACAAATGATAAAGAGAGTAATACCTTAGGGCAAGATTCGGTCCCCCGTGCCACAGCTGAATTGCCTGAACAAATTCTCAAATTTAGTATCATAAGAAAGAGTGCAGCAATGTATAGAATATTTATTGAGAATATAGAATATGCTGACCTGAGCACCTCCAGCTTTAAGAATATGAGTAACGCTTGCTTTCTTAGCACAATAAAGAACCTCCTACAACAATCAATGGTAGGTGAGCCATGAAATCAAAATTGTATTGCGTTGAGATGAGAACATCTACCTTACAAATGTTGCCGTCTTGAGTTGGAGGAGTTGCAAGTACAATAGTTTAACATCCAGCAATATAGGCAAGCTGATGTGGAAAACAAATATCAATGAAGGAGACCGAAATCATAAACATGATATAATAAATCCAAAAAAAATGGTAGAATTAGTTCATCAAATAACCATACAACTAAAATGAACCACCAGTAGTCAAAATGGCAACAATAACAAGAGGACAATAAATGTTGCAAAGTTTACAGTGAGATAGGTTTGTATCAGTTAATCAGTCGACAGTGAGAGCCCATTGAAACCTAATATGATTAATAGGGAAAGTAACTATTCATACCTGATGATTCACTGTTCCAAGTCATTATCCATATAAGCTTGAGATATTGATTCATCGTCAATACTCCAAGATTCTACTAAGGTGTCATCTTCTTCATCATCCTTATCATTATTAGCATGTCGGTTGATTGTATTTTCAGCTATTTCAATTTCTAGCGGAGCTTCATCACTATAGACTACTGGTCTGACCTCTTGTGCATTAATTTGAACTTGAACATGAGCACAATTTTCTTGTTTATATGCATCATTTGTATCAAGTTTATTTTCATTAGTAAATTGAAGAAAAGATGGGTCAAACAGATGTCAATGTTGTGCACTTTGAACCACTTTCCAGTGCCCACCTAATTTTGTGTCGTTAACATAGAAAATCTAAGTTACTTGATTTTCTAACACATAAGGTTCAATTTCGTACCACAATTTGCCCATATTTATATGCTAGTGAAATCACCATTTGTCCTCACTATTAGGATCATCCTGTGATATTCATATTCAGATGGAACTACAATCTGATTACATAATTTACCGATATATAGTCTACATTGTGTTAATATCGATAACTAATGAGAACTGTGAGGCAACAAGTAAGTAGGTTAATAGATGTTCTATTCAGCATTTTTTCCCTCATAGATTAAACTAGCTAACAAAAATATGGTGCATCCAATTAAACTTGCCACCTAACATGCATCTGAAAAGACTAACCAGAACTTGCACATCATCTACTTCTTTCATTCTTCTTATCTTATCCAACATGGTGGTTGTCATCAAACTAAAAAATTGACAGTTAAACCACAAGTTTAGAGAATAACAGCACAACAAGCACACTCTAAATTCATACTAATGAGAGTTTCTAGATAAAGAAATTAAGGCAAATTAAGAACTTATATAGTAAACGAGACAGGTGTTCTCTTCACATTTTCACATGCTGAAAATATACCAAGAGATTATTCACTCACACAAGACCTTGAATTAAAACTCAAATACCTGACACTGTAATTAAGTCTTCACCATATCACGAGGTGTGGTCAAGGCAGCAGCCAATGCTCCCATTGTTGCTCCAGCTGTGGCATGAACTACCAATCTCTCATCGCTAACACTCTCTGATGCACCTCCATCAACCCTCTTTTCACTACCTCAACATTACAAAATGGATAGCCGTCAATGGAGCATTCAACAGCACCCTCCTCACACAATCCCATATCCCATTATACGGACTACTATTCAATTGTATTCTGCTCACCATTAAGGGTGGCAATTTCCAACACGACACAAATTTGATATGAAAAAATTGAGTTTGGGTTAACCCATTTTTTGTTCGGATCCAATAAGGTCGACACAAATAAGAACCCAAAAAAAATGGATTGGGTTAGGTTGGGTTGGATTTCAGGTTACACGAACAATCCAAAATTTGATTGTGGGTTACACAACAACCCGAACCCACTTGAACCAGCTCGATCCAATCCGAATTAAACAAATAAAATTTAAAATTTGGGGGGAGTTAAAATATAAAATAACAAAATAAATCTTGAAAAATTGAACTTTAGCAATATCAAAATTACTTATTTGGCATTTTTCAGTCTTATTTATTTCACAACCATGTAGGATGGATTATTATAATTTTAAATTACTTATAATGGTTATTTTATATCCAAATAGACATGAAAATTGTACCACAAAGAGTTGGTTTAACTACTGAATTGTCCTAAAAGTTTTTCTCATGTCTTATACAACGCAAGATTTTGTATATATAGATAGGTAAGAATTCTTTCTGTTGAGAGGTTATAAAAAATTCATCTTAAGTTTTTATAATAAATTAGGTGTGTAATTAAAATATTTGTTTTCTTATTTGCTTGATGATATATTTTTATTGATTTATGTATTTCCTAGTTGAATCAATATAAAGTTAAAAAAATAATGGTATTAATTTTAAAAGTTAAAAGAGAAAATTTAATTGACACAAAAGATCCAAAAATTAAATAGAGTGGGTGAGTAAAACTTGAAAAAGTACAATATTTTTAAAAATAAGACACTTTGTGATTTTAATATTTTTATGATGTCGATAGATACTAGAAAATGAAAGGAACAAAAGTTGTAAAAATCAATATATTATGTGGTTTAATTAAAATTATTTGAGCGCATTTGTGAAGTTATAATGAAAACTCCTTACTCCTATTTCAATTTATTAATAATTAAAAATAAAAGTACCAAAAAATTTCTAAAAATTAAAATAAATATTCAAAATAATTAATTTAAAAATTAAGTCGACCCAAACCTGACCCGATACAAATTAAATTGGGTTAGGGTTGAGCACTTTCAGGTTGTCATTAGGTTGAGTTGGGTTTTGGTTGAGAAATTTAATGGAACAAAAGTTGTAAAAATCAATATATTATGTGGTTTAATTAAAATTATTTGAGCGCATTTGTGAAGTTATAATGAAAACTCCTTACTCCTATTTCAATTTATTAATAATTAAAAATAAAAGTACCAAAAAATTTCTAAAAATTAAAATAAATATTCAAAATAATTAATTTAAAAATTAAGTCGACCCAAACCTGACCCGATTCAAATTAAGTTGAGTTAGGGTTGAGCACTTTCAGGTTGTCATTAGGTTGAGTTGAGTTTTGGTTGAGAAATTTAATATTATACCCCTATTCAACCCAACCCGAGCCACCCAAATTGCCACCCCTACTCACCATATCCATAGGCGTTAACTGATCACATCGCTAGCACCGTCACGCAAACCCCCAACACAGCGTGTGCTGCCGAATTGTTTGGATTCCCAGTGAAAAAACTCTTATTACAAATTTCATATACGGAGAAATAAACAGCGCACTTGGGGCCAGCGCCAAGCCCCATGGCGCCTACACCGTCTGATTTTAGAATAGATTGAAGTGCCTGATCAACGCTAACTATTTTAATGGGGCAAGAACCTAGGGCTTGCATATGGGTTTTAATAGTGTCGACGGGGAACATTGGCATGTGCTCCACTATGCCAATAATAGAGCCAGCGATCATAAATTGCCAGAAGTGCAATCCGTCGTGCGCCATTGACGCGGCGACTTTCATGTAGTATTCCGACTACTGAGGCTCCGAAATTGGCTCTGATTTCTGGAATTTCGGGGAGGCGTCTGTGGCCATTGAAGATGCAAAGCGAGCAATCGATCGTAGAATTAGGTTCGGATGGAGGTTTGGATGTAATCACCATACAAGGGTTTAGGGATACTTATTGGAATTAAGCAACATATAGAGAGTTCAAATTTGGAGAAGGTCAAAAAGGAATAAAAGTGGAAGAATGCAATGGCGGTTTTCATAAATCTTTTTCCTTCAAAATTCAAGAGTTCAAATTAGGGTTTCAAATGTTTTCTTTTAATAATTTACCTTTTCAAATTAGGGTTTCAAATGTTTTCTTTTAATAATTCACACATGTTGCTCACAACAAGATTCAAAACTTCTTTTCTATTTTCTTCAAAATTGAAAAGTTCAAATTAAGATTTCAAAAGTTTTTCTTATAATTTATACACCATTGCACACTATAATGTAATTCAAATTCAGATCTTTTAGATCAAATGAATAAGGTTCAAGTTGTTATGTGATCATAAATAAAAATGAATTGTTTGTGTAATTTAAATTCGACTTAATTTAATTTTTTTTAAAATTTTTATTTATATCGAATTTATTATCTCTAATTTAGAAAGGTCAATCGAAGTCCAATATTTTCATTTTGAATTTAGTGTCAAATTATTATGTTGTATCAAAAATTGGCATTCCCTATTTTACTATAAATTAATGCTTATTGTATTGAGTATGTTGCCCCTCCATCAAAGTTAGAACAAAACTGCAATGCGGTGAAGAATTTGGAAATGGAGGTTGGATTTGGGGTTTGATAAAACAGAATTAGAGATTAATAGCGTCTGGATTTAGTTTATATATATATATATATATAAAGATATATTCTTAGCAATCAAAATAATTAGTTGTTAATCATCAATTTAAAAGACTAATAGTAACCATCCAATATTTTGTTGTTAAATTGGTCGCAATTAATATTCACATATAGCAACCATGAAACTTTTTGCTAGAAATTCCTACGTTGGTTGCTATATCATTGGCTAAGGCTGGTCAAATTATAGTGACCATTTATAGCTACCAAATATTGGTTGGTTGTTAAAATATTTATGCAACATAATTTTAGTATTAAAGACAAAATCAAGTATTAAAGACATTAAAAAATGCCACTTAAATAATATTATAGTGGCAATTTTATATTTAATGATATTTTTTTAAAAGTGTCACTTGTAGCAATATAGCTAAAGATATAAATGTCTCTAAATTATCTTTGTTTTGGCATTAATAAAATGCAACAAAAACTGCATCAAATGACACATTAAAATATCATAGAAAATGCATTAAATAACATGTTAAAGTGCTATTAAAAATTATTCTAAATGACATGCGAATATGCTACTAAAAATTACATATAGTGGCAGATTAAAACGCTACAAAAGTTCATTTAAATGACAATGTAATATATCATAAAAAAAAATACAATAAATAGCATGTTAAAATGTCATAAAAATACTTTTAACTGACTTGCTAATGTGCCAACAAAAATGCATACAGTGATGTTAAAATGCCACAGAAAATTCCTTTAGATGACATACTAACATGCCATAAAATTAATTAAATAACATGCTAATTAAATTAAATGACAAAAGGATTCTTTTGAGTAGCATCTTAATTTGCCTCTACCACCCCATATATAAAAGTCCAACAAGATCCAATTGGGATCTTGTTGGGATAAGTAACACAATCATAGTAAGCAGCGCATTTTAATCCTCCGGTCTAAGCTCCATGATTTACAAATGAGACCATTGACAACAGCTACCCAGGCAGAGCTTCTATTAACAAAGGAGCAATTAGAGCGTGCCCTAAGTTTTGAGAAAATTTATTGGAAGCAGAGAAGCCGCATTCAATGGCTTAAGGAGGGGAATCGTAATACCCCATTCTTCCATGGTAAGGCATCAGTTCGTCAGCGTACAAATCTAATACGAGGTATTATGGATGATTCTGGTATTTGGTGTGAACATCAATCTAACATTGAATGAGTGATTGTCACATATTTCTCGAATATCTTCCAGTCCTCCAATTCGTGTCAAGAAGCCTTACATGCAGTTTTGGATACAATGGATGTGTAGGTTACGACTGAAATGAACCTTAATATGCAGAAACCATTTGAAAGTGAAGAGGTGATTTCGGCTATTAAGTCTATTGGTCCTCTCAAAGCCTCGGGTCCTGATGGTATGCCTGCTTTATTTTATCAACGCTACTGGGATATTGTAGGCCTTGATGTGATTTCGTTTGTGTTTGACTTCCTTAATAATAGAATTCTCCCTCATGATGCCAACCATACTTTTGTTGTGTTGATCCCTAAATGTCGCAAGCCGTCTAACATGACTCACTTTAGACCAATTAGCCTATGCAATGTTGTTTATAAGATTGGTACTAAATGTATTGTCAACCGTCTAAAACCTATTTTTACTGACATTATATCTCCAACACAATCTGCATTTGTCCCTAATCGTCTTATTACTGAAAATGTGTTGATTACCTTTGAGATCAATCATTTTATCAAATCAAGAAAGGTAGGGAATAAGGGTTTTGTGGCTGTCAGGACAGATATGAGCAAGGCCTATGATCGCATTAAGTGGCCTTTTCTGTGATGTATGCTCCTTAAATTAGGTTTTGGTCCTAGTTTTGTGGAACTTATTATGCCTTTTGTTTCATCAGTCTCATATTCGTTTCTGTTAAATGGTAATTGTTTTGGATTTCTCCGACCTACACGACGTCTCTGTCAAGGGGATCCGTTATCTCCTTTCTTCTTTCGTCTTTGTGCAGAGGGACTGATTTCACTTATTCGTCGTGAGGAGAATTGTGGGAATATTCTTAGTGTTGCTATTGCACGGAGAGCCCCTCGAATTTTGCATTTATTTTTTGCATTTGTTTCCTTACTTTTTTAGTCAGGTAAATCACAGAAATGTTGAAAGTATTAAATAGGTTTTGCATACTTATGTTGTTGCTTCGGGTCAACATATTAATGCTGACAAATCAACTTGTGTTGTGAGTCCAAATGTATCTGCACATGTTCGTGGTACCCTCCAACGACAGTTAGGAATTGAGGTCCATGATGCCTTTAGGACCTATTTGGGCCTACCATCTATTTTAGGAAGATCTCGGAAGGAAATTTTTCGATATATTAGGTAATGAGTTTGCACTAAGATACAAGGCTGGAGTGAAAAAGGCCTTTCAAAGGCCAAAAAGGAGATTTTGAATAAATTCATAATCGAGGCGATCCTGATGTACGCCATGAGCTGCTTCTTACTCCCTTCTTCCCTACTCAAGGATATTGAACTTCTAATTAAACGGTTGTGGTGGAGCAACACAGGTTCTCATGGCATTTTCTGGTTACCTTGCTCTAACGTGTGCCGATCGAAATCTTCTACATGACTCAGTTTCAAACACTTAAGGTGTTTCAATGTGGTTATGTTGGCTAAATAGAGCTGGAGAATTATTTCTCAGTCAAAATCCCTCCTCAGTCGACTTCTGAAATCACGTTACTTCCCACAAGGTGACTTTTCTTCCGCCTCGCCCAGTTATCACCCTTTGGCAATCTGGAGAAGCATTATGTCTGCCAATGAGGTTCTTCGGCAAGGAACCAGGTGGAGTATTAGTAATGGCTGAAGTGTTTTTGTTTGGAAAGATAATTGGCTACCTTCAGCAGTTCACAGCAGAATTACCACTGCTCCACCGACAAACTTGGTACACATGCGGGTTTGTGACTTGATTCAGCAAGATAATGGCAATGAATGGAATGTTGGGCTCATTCGTACTATCTTCTATCCAATTGATGCAGAACGAATCCTTTCTGGCCTCTCTTAGTCCAATCACTGCTCCTGATCGTTTAATTTGGTCCCACATGACACACTGCAACTTTTCAGTCGCAGTTGTTACCATTTTTGCAAGGAGCTGCACATGTCTACCAATGATACCTCTGCTTCTTCAAATGCTCATCAGTTGAAGGCTCTTTGGCGTTAGATCTAAAGCATGAACATCCCGAATAAGATCAAGACTTTTGTTTGGCGTTTGGGCTGGAATATCCTTCCCTCTTATCTTAAGCTACGTCAACATCATATTAATGTTGCTATTAGCTGTGCAGTGTGCAAGAATGGAATCGAATCATCCTTACATGTATTGCGTGAGTGTGATTTTGCTGCTGACGCATGGGGCCTTACCAAGTTGAGCTCTTTTATTTGCTGTGCTTAAGGTTCCAATAATTTACAGTGGCTTGACTCTATGAGGGAACAGACTTCGCATGATGCATTTGAACTTTTCAGTATGCTTTGTTGGGGACTATGGTATAATAGGAACATATGTCTTCATGGGTCTCCTTGTCGCAGTCCAGCTGATTTGGTGTCTTTTTGCCACATCTATCTGCGAGAGTATCATGGTCTATTTAAATTCTTAGTGCAAAACTGATGTATGTAACAATATGGTGCTTTCTTAATATATATATATATATATATATATATATCTTTTACTTTGGATAAAAAAAAATACAATAGGTTTGTATAAGACTCGAACCTACAACATCGTGCTTCAAAAGACATGAGTTTACTATCAAGCAGCCTACCAAATGTTCTTTATAAATTTTCAAAAACATTATTATATATTTATACTTTGAAAGCACATTTTATCAATTATTTCAATAAATGCTCAAATTTATTTTATTAAATAATATATTTGAAAAAGTGTGAGACATTAAATTTAGAAAAAAAATATTCAAAAAAATAATGTATAGGTGAAGAGAAAAAATAGGCAAAAACTTAAATTTTTTATATTTCTTGAAAAATATGGTTAATTTAGTTGACACATTAAAATTATATTTAGTTAATTTAATCAATACATTATGAAAGATATAATTTTATATTTTGTACAGTTATTAATAACTATGTATACTTTAATCTATTTTGTGATATTTATTTCATGTCACACCATAACTAAATTATGAGTGGTTTTTTTTTTCAAGAAAAAAATAGGGGTAAAATAGGTTTTACCCTCCTGTGATAATGGAAAAGAGCAAAAAAAACCCCTATGAAAAAAAAAATAGTCAACAAGCCTCCTTCAGATTTTGAAAAAATAGCAAACTACCCCCCTCCGTCCCCCTGGTGTGATTCACGCGCGACAACTGCGATTATTCTAAGATATTTGCTGTTGAAATGTCAATTTTGCCCATAAATATTAACCGTTGGATGAATTGAAAAAAATCAATGGTTCAAATTAATTCTCTCTATAAAAAAATATAAAATTTTACACATATATTTAAATAATCCATGTTTATATATAAATATATTTATATACAGTTAAATATATGTATGTATTATATATTCATATTTATATATATATATATATACCTGCAACTTACCCCCCACCCCACCCAACCCAACCCAACCAACAACCCTTACCCCCCACCCCCCATCGATAACCCCTCCCCATCCCACCAGTGGCTGGGCCCCAACCGCCGCTCATAGAGGAGGCCGAGCCACGGTCGCGTTCGTGGGCGGCCATGGCAGCCTCTGTGAATGCGGCTGCTATGGCCCGGTTGTCCATCGCCGCCTCTGTGAATGCGGCTACCATGGCCCAACTGTCCGCAGCCGCACTCACAGAGGCGGCCATGGAGATCACATCTATGGCCGCCACTCATAGATGCAACCGGCGAGGGCGGCCATGGCCGGCAGCGTTCGCAGTCGGCCATGGCCGCCGCTCGCAGAGGCGGCGAGTAACAGTGGGTTAAGGGTGGGGTGGGGTGGGTATATTTGTGTTTTATTTATTTATACATATTATATATAAATATATACATAAATATAATGGCTATATTTGGTTATATTTTGAAAAGACAAATGTACAAAAATTTTGCCTCCAAAATGTCAAAAAAAAATTTTTAAATATCTTTTATCTTTCATTATTCCAAATTTTTTTCATTTTTTTAATATATACATATATATTATCCCAATTTTTTTTTCATTTTTTCAAAATTCAATCTCCCAAAATATATAATCCAAAACATATAATTCATATCCAAACATTACCAATGTATTTATAATATATTACATTTCTATATATGTTTTATATTTATATTTATAGTATATTATAAATGAAATATGCCAAGTATATTATGTTTATGTTTGTTAATTAATATATTTATGCTTATTTTATATAAATATATACATAAATATATTAATGTATTTATAATATATTATATTTCTATATATATATTTTATTTATATTATGTTTATGTTTGTTAATTGATATATTTATGTTTATTTTATATAAATATATTAATGTATTTATAATATATTATATTTCTATATATATTTTTTATATTTATATAAAAATAAAAAAATTGAATAAATAGAAAGATGAAAGTTAAAATAGTTTTTAAATTTAAAAATAATAAATAATAAATAAATAAAAGAATAAAATTAAATGAAATTATATTTAAAAAGAATAAAAGAAAGAAGATATATAAAAATATATTTAAAAAGAATAAATAAATAAAATTAAAAATATATGAAATAACTAGGGGTAGTATAGTCTTTATACATTAAAATTATGGCTAAATTGCAGCAAATCACAAGGAGGGGACGGTGTGCTATTTTTTCAAAATCTCAAGGAGGATTGTTGACTATTTTTTTTTCATATGGGATTTTTTTGCTCTTTTCCATTATCACAGGGGGGTAAAACCTATTTTACCCAAAAAAATAGTGATGCTAGTTAAATACTTTTAACATATAGTTATGCTAGTACTTTTAATAAACTTACATTTTTATAATATTTATTAATCAATTACCACTAAGTATTATATTATAGTGGTATTTGTTATTACTATCACTATATTATAATATGCCACTATACTGTAAAACAGCGTTAAATCAGTGCCACTAAATAATTTATGATACTTTTAACAAATGACACCACAAATAATTATGAGTAGCACCTTTTAAGAAAAATTAATGGCACTAGTTAAATGCCTTCAAATTATATTTTTATTGACATTTTTAATCAAATATTACTATTTTATATTTCATCTAATAATGAAATGCCACTAAATATTTTATTATAGTGACATTTTTTCTGACTATCACCATATTACTTTTGTATGTCATTACATGACTATAAATGCCACTAAGTTAGTGCAACTAAATATCTTATGACATTAGTAGCATTTTTCTAAAAAAAAAAAATTAAAAACACTAATTAAATATCTTTGAAATACATTTATCTTGGCATTTTCAATCAAATGTCACTATTTTGTCTATCATTTAATAATCAGATGCTACCAAATATTAAATTATAGTGGCATTCTTTTACAACTATCACCGTAATATTTTTTTGTGTCATTATATTGCAAAATATCACCAAATTAGTGCCACTAAATGCCGATTTTCTTGTAGTGTATAAATATAATGAATTTATAAGTAAAATAAAAAACATAATAAAATACTCATGTAATTATAATAGATGGAAAAAGTAGTCATTGGAGTGAAAAAAATTTATCATTTATTATGTTTTTTGGGCATCTTTTTATATAAAATAGACTAATAATCATATTTTATTTGTCAAATGAAAATAATCTGCTTAAATACTTCTTTTAGTATTGCAGAGTTGAAATATACAAAAGTGATATTTTTTTGGAAAATATTGAGAAATATTACTACAATGACTTCTAAAACGACAATAAATCTTGAAAAGTTGTTCTAGGCCTCCGGACATGATTTCTCTAATTAGTTTAAATCATATAAAAATAATTAAGTATATATGCCTAAAAAAACACATAATAAAAGTAAAGAAACAAATAATTGGGGCATAAGTTATGATACAAATAAAATTGAGTTAATGCACAATTTATTAGAACTAAACCTAAAGACACAAGGGATTCTATTATTTTGTGGGAAAAAAAAAAAAAGTGAACATATTTCTCTTTTACTAATAATATAATTATAACGGTACTAAAAAAGTTGACATTATCCTCTTAATTTTTCTCTTTTATGAATTAATAAATTTTATACTTTAAAAATTTTAAGTCAGTGTATCACTTTATTATGTGATGCAATTTTCAATTCTATGAAAATACTTTTTTGTTAATGTCATATGTCAAAATATTAAAAAGAAATACTTTTAACAAAATAATCAGACTTTCTCTTTGTTTTCATTTATTTTTCCCTCATTTTTTTCTTTCTCTCAATTCCTTTTTCTTTTATTTGTCAGATTTTTTTTTCTCTCTTTTTAAAGGTATCATCAGGAAGAATTCAAATAAATAGGGTGATTAATAAATAAAAAGAAATAGTAGGACTAATAATAGAAGATTTTTCATCTATTTAGAACTAAAAACAAAAGATAGAGAATGATGCTGAGCAAAATTAAAGGAAATGGAGGGCGTAAAAGATGGGAAGGCAAAACAAAAAATAAGGTAGTAGAGAGGAAAAATGAATGGAAGAGAAATGAAAGAGAAAATGAGAGAGAATAGGGATGGGCAAAGAAGAGGAAAGGGAGAATATAATTGGGGGGGAAAAAAAGTGAGAGAGAGAGCATAGGGAATGTCCAACAAGGATGAAAACGGATGAAGTATTGATGGTGGTAATGGGACGAGATGAAAGAGAGAAAAGAGGAGGGAGGAGGAGATGTCAAATGGTCGAAGAAGTGAGGAAGATAATCAATTAAGAGTTTAATAAGATTGAACTTATTTAAATTAAATCAAAATTTAAAAAATAAATTAAGACTAACTCTATTCAAATAGTTAATTTTCAAGTCTAAACGCTCTTCTACACTTAAGAGTAAAAATAATATTTGCATTTAAGGTATTAATTTTTCAGATACAAAAATACCCCTTCAATTATAAAAACTTTATAAATGCATCATTTCACAGATATATAAATATTACCAAGACATTTAGGGGCAACATGGTTGTCTAATAAGCTTTATTTAATTATTTTTCAGTTGAGGACAAAATGCTCAGATATGTAAATTCTTTTTGAATTTTTTGACGAATTAGTTTAGATGGGAGATTTTGGTAACTACAAAAGTTAAAGAGGGGGGTTTCGTAATTTTACTATTTTGGAAAGATGCAAATGTAATTAACCTTACATAATATATATTGATTGTGTGAAATACAAGATAAAGCATACAATTGGAATAGAATATTCAAATTAATCAATAATAACCAACGATGAGGATATAGCTACCGACTATTCTTTTTAAATTTAATATTATATTGAAGAAGGGTATGACATGATTTATATATAAACCTACATATATTTAAAATAATAAGTCTTGCCAAATGATTTGGATCTTTGAAGATATTGACCTTAACACATTTTTCCTTGCTCCAATTGATTCAAAAATACTGATAACATGGAGTAAATCCTGATCCACAACTTAAATATAGTTTTTACAAATTTATCTTTATGTATATCTAGCACACACTCAAATTAGGGAACGCACTTAATTCTTGCATTGATTTTTTGATCCTATATTGAGGTTATATGGCTGAGAGGCAATGGAGTTGTGTGCTCAGGAGTCTATGAATTGTCTGTGGTTTCTTCACTTCATGAAAGAAACCATTCTCCCCATTTTTGCCACACTTATTAGCTAAAAGAGATTGGTAGATAGATTTGGGTCAATCTCACATGGGCAACCAATTTCTTTTTGTCCCGAACATCTCTTACTCATGCATCAGGACTGATTTACATACAAGGTGATCTTGACATTACAGAATGCTCTTTCAAAATTCAGACTTTCAAATGAGCTATGTGACTGACAAGTTTGTAAGAGCACAAATGCTACATCGGTTAAGGATATATATATATATATATATATATATATGAGGATATTCTTAACTTACGATGATACCACAGGTTTGTTTCAGATTACACCAGTTGATGTATGATTGTATCCCTCTAATATTTAAAGCATGCTTAAAATTTTATGTATTCATAATTATGTTTCACTTACCATAATTGGCTAGTTGATAAACACAAGTTAAGCATCAGTCAAAGACGAACTTTCTTTCTTACTACTAACTCTCAATCATCACTTTAGTTGATGTACTAAGATAGTGTTTGGCTAAACTTATTTTAAACATCTTATAAGCTCCTACATCTTATAAGATGTTTTTTGAGCTTATAAGATGTTAGATCTTATTTTTAAAATAAGTTGTTGAAGCGTTTTGATAAAATAAGATTTTGGAGCTTATAAGATGCTAATAATGACAATTTTGTAATTAAAATAGTTAAAAATGAAGGAGCTTGTTAAAATCTTAAAAATAAGTTGGGATCTCCTTACTTTTTTTAAAAGAGCTTATAAGCTCCTAACATCTTATTTTAAGATCTTATAAGCTCCTTTTTTTAAAAAATTACCAAATACTTTTTATCAACTTATAAGATGTTTTTAGGAGCTTATAAGCTCACCCAAACACCCTCTAAATACATGCTGCATTATAGAATTATTCATGGTTATCAAAAATATGCTAAAGTAGCAACACTCATTGAAAATCATAAGAGCATTAAATAAAACTTTAACAAATCTTTGGGTCTCATTATATGTGAAAGCAGGAATACATATATTCATTATCCCAATAGTCACTTGGCATGTGTGGTATGAAGCATATACTACTCCTTTGTTTCTAATCGAAAGTGTATGTCAATGCATCTACAGATTTACAATCAAGTATGTCTCTAAACTTAATCTTGATTTTCTTCTATTGCATCCTCAATAACTCAACACAGTTCAAGAAAACTCAAATTTAACCTTACTAACAAGTTTAATAGATTGTGAGGATCCATCTACACTATTGAAATCAAAAGAAATAGTCTCTCCATATTTTTAAATGTTAGAGGTGATTGTTCATGTGAAAGAATCAATCTCAACTTGTCTAGCATACTTCATAAGATAAATGAGAAACATATATATATATATATATATTTATTAAAAGAAAATGAATATTATTCATTGCATGGATATAATCATTCGTATGATTAAAAACATACAAAATGTCTTCAAATCTATGCAATCTCAGAGATCTAACAAGACAGATAAATAAATCTCCAAGTATCGGCTTAATAAGAGGGTTGGGCATCATTGCATGTGTAGTTACGTACTTCAAGGTCACCTCTTTCTTCTCCACATCTTGTATAAAATCATATTTTGTGTCTATATATTTAGTTTTACTATAAGATTTAAAATCTCTAATATAAGCAATATTGGCCTGACTGTCACAATAAATAGTTACAGCTCCCGTATAGTTGTTACAACTCCTAAATATTTCAAAAATATTTTTAACCAAACAGATTCTTGAACTGCAAATGAGCAAGCCATGAATCCTAGTTCTGTTATGAACAGAGATATATAGGTTTGCTTCTTGCTATACCAAAGGATGGTCGCTATCATTGAGCAAATGCATATCCAGAGTTAACCTCAAGTTCGATTAGTCGCTCGCCCAATTGGCATATGTGTATCCTTTTAGCCACAAATTCTTTCCATGTTAACGTAGGGAATAATTTGCAGTACCCTTTTGGTACAATTTTCCAATATCTTCATCCTAGATTGGATTAATAATAGCTAATCAATAGCATAGTAAATATTGGGGCAAGTACATACCATAATGTACATCAAACTCCCAATAGCACTGGCATGTGGTATTTTAGATATTTTCTCTATTTTGTGTGGAATTTTTGGACGCATTTCATGGCTCAAACCTTCATTGGCTATAGCCGCTATAGGTATATTAATAGATTTGCAGCTATCTATTCTAAACTGCTATGGAATTCTTTTAATAGAACACTCTTGAGAAAGCCCAATTAATTTGCTTGAATGACCTCTCCAGATCTTTACAGCAAATATATAGTCTATCTCATCTATATCTTTTAATTTAAAGTTTGAGATTAACCATTTATTAATGGTATTAATTAAGATCCTCCTGATCATTTGAGTCTAATAAAATATTATCACTATAAAGAGACAGAATAAAAAACTTCTTATTGGACTTTTTGACATAAACACAATAGTTATTATCAATCATGATGAAATGACGTGAGATTATAGCTCAATGAAATTTCAAACACCGCTACCTAAAAGACTACTTTAGGCCATAAATTAATCTTTTTGAATTTGTAGACCTTATCTTCACATCCTTCAAGAAGGAAACTTACTGGTTGTACGATATAGATTATTTCTTCAAGTTCACAATTAAGGAACACAATCTTCCCACTCACTTAATGTAATTTTAAGTCTATGTCAGCCACAATAGCTAAAAGAAGGCGAACATAGGTAATCTTATCTTACTAAAAGCAAAAAGGTTTCTTCATAATCAATATCCTCTTGTTGAATATAACCTTTTACCGCTGAACGAGCCTTATACCTCTTAATGGTTCCATCAGCATTGTGCTTAGTTTTGAGAACCTATTTGTTCCAAATGGCTTTACGTCCATGAGAAAGGTCGACTGATTTCCAAACTTGGTTGATTTCATTTTCCCCATTTCTTCTTCAATTGCATTTTTTCATTTTTCCTTAGCAAGACATGATAGAGCCTTATTCACAGTAGGCTCACCAGCATCTTTTGGTTAAATTGTATAAATTAACATGTTCTTTAAACTCATTTTTATTGTCGAGGTGAGTTATAAAAGCAGGTCCCAATTTCAGAATGAGGTTTAGGCATGATTTTGTATTACTTACTATTCAAATATATCATTTGGAGTTAGATTGTTCACACGAATACCACATTCTTTTCAATTCCTGTTGATCCATATGGCATATAGACTTCCACTGAATCCGCTAACTCAAACAAAAGCTAGTTTTCTTTCATTTCACCCCCACTAAGAAAATTTTTTTCCAAAAAATCTGCATTTATTAATTCCATTTCTATTAGACTTCCATCATCTCATTCTCCTATAAACACATAACCTTTAGATTGATTAAAATATCTTATAAGGATACATTTCTTTCCTCAATAACCTAATTACTCAAATTTGTTTGAAAAAAATATAAATGTAGGCAACACATCCTTTAGTCTAGCTAAGGTTATTTAAATCCAGCTTTCAAATGGCTTACAAGCCAATAAAACCCCCAAGACAAATCTTCCTAAATAGATAAAGAAAACTTCAGAAAATGAAACCAAAAATCCTTCTCTTGCAAGTCGATTCATCCTGTCCTATCCCATGTGACTTAATCTAGCATGCCGTCCATCACAATTCAAAATGAAAAAACTATCCCTAACATGATTACCAAAAAATAAACTATCATAATTAATATTAACAACATCATCATAAAAGTTCAAACTAAAACCCAAACTTAGAAGAACAATGATAGAAACTAGACTTTATTGGACTTCCAAAGAAAATAGGACATCATATCGTATGAGACTTCCACCACCTTACAACTCCAACTTGCAAGTGTCATTCCTTTTAACCTTAAGTCTTGCATTATTTCCTACATATATCCGTTTTATACCAAAAGAAACTCAACAAAAATCCACAAAAGCTTCTCGATTATAGTCATATGTGTTAACCCTTTGATGATCTTGCATGAGCTTAAGAGTTTTGATTATGACAATGTTTCTTGCATGATTGATGTGAATTATTCCCAAAAATCAGTTGGAACTTGTCTTCTATTGTCTAGAAATTATTCTTTGCTACCTAGAATTTATCTTATTTATGGAAGAGATATCATATTGCTAATCTTGAATTTAAACATGTGTTCATCATGGCCAAATTCAATAAACGTAACATATGGAATGATTGACTGACAGCTTTTTTCCTTTTTCTACTATCTTCTTCCCAGTTAATAACTTTTTAATAATTTAAATAAAGAGCATTTTTCTACATGGACATATTAAATTATCTTCAAATAATTTACAGAGAATTTATAAATCTCATCTGGAATCTACTTTCCATAAATAACTGAAATCTAACTTACCTTTTTCATAGAAAATCATCTAGATTGATTCTCATATTTTCATACTAGGAAAGTATATCCTTCTTGGCTCTGAATCTTGCATGTCTAGCTTGCTGAATAAATTTATCTAATTTAAATGCCATAATTATTCTTTCCTTAATCATCTACTTAAATCTGTCATGCTTGAAATATACTTTCTATATTTAAATGATCTCTTGTAGATTCTAGCATGATTTATATCTTTATGATTTAGGAAAGAAATTAATCTTGTTGTAGTTATTGATAAATCCGCAATTCATGGTGCTAATGGATTTTTACCATAATATCTTGTTTCCTTATTTGATTCCAACGGACACTTACCTTATTAAGGATTTATAGTCGTTGGACATGAGCCTACAAATAAGAAAATATGCAGCATTATTTAGAGTGAATCACTTAGTAGGAAAAAGATCTTTATTAAGTGTCTTGAGGAGTTGTGTGATACTCTTATACACTTTTTGTACTTACGTGTTGCTAATTCCTTGCTCTACATGTGATTTCGAGGGACCTGTGGTAAAGAAGGTCAAGGGGAACTTACCTTCAACGAACCATGGGGAGATGAGGACAAAGTGGTTTGTGTCTCGAAGGACCTAGAGGTGAAGAGGGACAGGAATCATACCTATTCTCGAGGGATCCCGTGAAGAGAACAAATCAGCGCTTAGTTGCTCTGAGGACCTCTAGTTGAAGAAACCAATAAGGCAATACTGTCTAGAATCATCTGCAGTGTTTTGGGTTTCGGTTTGGAAGGAGAGTCTGAAGTTTGCCATACGGAGTAGTAGCAACTCGTGCATCAATTCACAGAGGTTGTGTAAGTGAATCTAGCAAAAGTTCCCTTAGGTCTATTCACAAAACAACTGGTTTTGCATTGCTCTGATCTGCCTTATCCCACTTGGAATTCCGGTTTCGCTCTTTGCGAAGAGCTGGTTTTCACCCTACTATGGTGTTTCTGATCCTTTACTTTCATACTGTCAAACTACTATGTTTATTTGTAAAACATTCTCATATATTAATTTATTTGATGGTTCAAAATCCTAAGTGAAAGCTTAGGTAGAGGAGTAGGCTTATCGAACCTCTATAAATACTAGTGTCCATTTACTACCATTTTTATTGTTTTGTATATCATTGGTCCGACTGGTAGTTTAATTGGTACTTATAAATTTCAGTCAATAACTAAAATTGCTTTCTACAAGAAACTTAAACTATTTTGAAAGGCCAAAAAGTATTTTGAGTGATAAACTTCCGCTACATTAAAATCCCTTAGGCCTAATTCACCCTCCCTCTTAGGCTTATTATCACTCACAATATGGTCTATGAGCCCTAATCCTTACAAGATAAGATTCAGTAAGTGACACAGTGCTAGAGATATTAGTAAAACTATGTAAAGTAAATTTAAGTGCTACCTTATCTTTTAGAGGCTCAGGACACTCACAAGCAAAGTGACCAAACTTATCACAATGAAAGCACTTTAGTTTGCTCTTATGCTTCTTTTTCTTCTCAAACCCTTTTCTTTTATTGTTATGATCGTTGCTACTACAATTGGTGTCATTGTTCTTTTTAAAACTTCCTTCATTACCTTCTCTTTATTACCTTTCTTATAGTTTCTCTTGAGCTTGTTTCTATAGGATCTCTTGAAACTAGATTCAGCATAAAAGTACTCGCCATGGATTTGGCAGCACTAGACCACTCCTATTCAAGCTTAACATGGAGAACAATATTAATGAAAGTCTTAATGTTGTGATTATGAGTTAGGTTGAATTTTAGATGCTCCCTTTCATCAAGAACAGATCACATTAAAGCTTGAACATGTTGCTCATTAGAGATGATATGACCAATTGACTTAAGTTTCCTAATCATGTTTGACATTGTCCTTAGATGTTGGTTGATACTATGATCAGGCTGCTTCTTATAGGTATCAAACTTGATAGTCAACTATCTTAAATAAGTAATGGTCATACCGCCATATTTCTTTCTTAGGCAAATCCATATGTCATGAGCATTAGGATGTTGCTCGCACTTATGAATTATATCATCTAGAATAGATCGGGCTTGTTAGAATAGATCGAGCATAACCCTTCCTTTTCCATGCCAAATAAGCCTCGTGGTCCCTCCTCTGTTGAGCATTATTTCCCACACTAGATTTTTATATGACTTTAATTGTTGATACCATCCGAAGCATCCTACTCCCTGCAAATACCAAATCTTGCAATGGCGGGAGTCACAGTTGTCACTATTCAACTTGCCAGCTTTGTTAAGCTCAGCAGTAATTGACTTTGATGATGTTATAATTGTTAAGAGGTGAAAATAATTATGATTAATGGCAATTAATATATATAATAGTTCGTACTAAACTAGCTGATAATTATGACAAGTTAATACAAAAATTTGGATTCAAAAGGGAACAAAGTTCCTAATCATCATCTAACCAAGTATCTCGTCACCATAAGTTCAACTTTAAAGTACAAAATTTTACTTGCATTCTAAGGTGGGAATTAAAATTCATCTAACCTAAGAGTTCCAACTCAAATAGAGTGTTGTAATAAAAATGCAAATATATCAGTACATTTCTTGTCAAGATTCAAGGAAACGGACATTATATATATAACATAAGTTTTCAAGATCATCCACAATCTAAAAAAATAAATGCATGTCTCAAAGCAAGTGAAAATAAATATTTACAAGTGCAACTGCTTAAAGATCACCAGTAAATAATTACTCATCTCCTTAATAACTTCTATCACATGTAGTATCTTGATGCACTTGGACACATCAGGCCATGTTAACTATACCAACTAGCAAAAAATCTAAAAGGGCTCTCCTTCTTGCTTTTAGTGATCCTCATATCTCGTCGATTTGTGTACAAACTATGGAACAATAGTCACTTTCAATTCTACTTTGGTATCCTTAACCCATATTTTCAACACGGCCTTCTTAATAACATCAAGTTCTTTGTTTTCTCCTAAACTTTGAATTGTATTCATGAATATAATATGCCATCATAGAGTGAGCGATCATCTCCAATTTATTATTAACTTTGAATGATCATAGAAACTATGTCCCAGATAGACAAACTGATTTTGCATCTTTTCTCATTATCTCAAAATGCAATGAAAGTGTGCTTGACTCTCTTCTATTATACGAAATAAGTTATATGTATTTTTCTTTACGTTTATGAGTGCTCTCTCGTGAATGATGATTTAGATTCCTTGTTATGGCAATATCTTAAAAACAAGGATCAAAATATCACAATTAACATAAATGCAGATTCATTATCACTACAAACATGCAAAAGAAATATTTTTCAAGCATAATTAAATGTGCTAAGTATCCACAAGTGTCCCAAATTTCACTCCGGTAACCAACTCCTTAAGTCATCTTTTTTTGAATGTCCAAAAAGAATTCTAGAACTGTTCTCCTCATAAAATATTTTTTATGAATTTTCAATTTATAAAGTACAAAAAATTATGAAAAATGCATTTATCTTATAAAAAATTATTTTAATTATCCAAAATTAAGAAATAAGATTTCAAAACAAATAAATTTTGCAGCCGAGAATAAATAGTAGCCAAAGAAACCCTCACGTGCCCCAAGTGATGGACGTCCCTACATCTGGGGCAACGTGAGGCATTTTCCAGCCCTTCTGTCCTCTTTTTTTAATTTTTTTATTATTGTTATTATCTGATGTGGCTGACACTTGCAGTGATTAGTCAGCTGATGTGGCTACTTACTTGGCAAATGACGTGGCTGGTGATGCATTAGAAATGCTTGAATGGATGTTGGGCATGTGCATGCGTACACGTTGCTTAATTGCCACATCTCACCAACAAAGTTATTGGGTTGTAGGCCTAATAAACAAAGAGTCCACGTCATGTGATTTTTTATTTTACCTTGTAATATATTGAGTATTTTATTCGAGTATGAGTTATTTGGAATATAAAATTTTCGTGTGAATACAATTTAAGAGTAATTAATACATATATAGAGAGTCGAGATTCATAATACGATTACAGAAGTCTATCTATAATAAAATCATTCTCTTCACTCGTAAATACATGTTAAATTGAGCCAACCCACTTTAATTCTGTTCAAGTCAAATATTTGACTTAATTTCTCATTATTCACAACACATGCCTTTGTTTCTTTTTTCCATTTCTCCAATTAATTCCTTTTAACAATCTTTCTTTTTTTAATTGTTTGCTCGGATTTGGATATTAATTGATCCCTTTCTCCCAGTGTTATGGCTCTTAAAATTTTTATTTGGAAAAAAAGTGAATCTTATATTAAAACAAACATATATAACATAAATAATATAGGACAATTACAGGTACAAATTTGACAGTTGAGAAGGTGGGAGAGAAAATGGCCAAAAATCAAAAGACTGTTTCACATAAATTAAGTTGGATACAAAAGTTGCTTATATCTATGTTATTATAAAATAAAATGATGTTTTGTGTCTAAAGTGGAAGTTATTTGTGGTTTTTTACATAATTTACCCTTCAATTATTCCAGCAATTAAAATGGAGAATTTAGTACAAAATTATGGTTTGAATACCAAATTTACTAATATTCCAAATTTCTCCTTTAAATTGCCCTTTAAAAGTGATGGCTCAATAAGGTCACAATTGTATTTTTCACAAAATTCACAAACCCACAAATTTGTATTGTCAAATTTTCATCTTCCATTATTTTCTGTATCATATTAAAACATCTAACACAATTTTAACTTTGCTCATAATTTAAATTATTTCATGTATTAATTTTAAATGATTCAATAAAAAGTTTTATGAGCGCAAAAATTACGTGCAACAACTACTAATATCAAAAAAGTGAAAGAATTATTTAAGGACTTGCATTTTTGCCCATAACTTGTAAAATTACAATTTTAGTCCTATAACTATCAAAAAATTATTCCTTTTAGTCCTTTTCTCGCTAGAGCCGGCAAAATTTGCTAAAAAGACTAACATGGCATGTTGGGAGTGTGATAATTTGAATCTTTTGCCATGTTGGCAATAACCTTTTTAATATATATTATAAATATATAAATAAATATTTTTTATAAATATATAATATATGAATATGCGCACATATATATATACATACACATATACATATATATCCCACTCCACATCACCCCCACCTACCCGCCGGACCGCCCCTCACCTTCCAAACACCAGAGCTGCCATGGCCGATTAGCCATGGCAACCATGAGCCAGGCGGCAGGCTCGACATGGCCAGCCCGCGGCGGCCGCCTTGACTGGCGAGCTTCCAGGCGACAATGGCCCGCCTGGACAGGCTGATGATAGCCGAGGGGGCCAAGGCCAAAGGCCTGTGGCCGCCTGGAGAGGCTAGCCTCGGTTGAGACAACCATGGCCAGAGAGCACTGGCGAGATCTGGCTAGGCGGCTAGCCGGGGGAGGGGGGAGGATTTTTCCCTTTTTTTTTCTTCTTCTTCTTTTTCTCTTCTTTTCTTTATTTTCACTTTTAATTTATTTATTTTTAATTTAAAATTTTAATTAAATTATTTTAATTATATGAGTTAAAATAATATTATTATTATGGTACGTTAGATTTTTTTAATTAGTAAATAATTATAAACTATATATAAATATATATTTATATAAATATAGGGGTGTATGTATATATATATATGTATATTTTTTCTTAAATTCAAAGTGACGTGCCAACTAAGCAATAAAAATGATAAAATAATCCAACTAGCCTTGATCAAAGTGACAAGTCAGCTTTTATTTCTTGCCAACGAGGCAAAAACTCCAAATGACCACACGTTCGATGAGCCACATTAGCTTTTCCGGCGAATTTCGCCGGCTCTGACAAGAAAATAATTTAAAAGGATAATTTTTTTATAGGACTAAAATTGTAAGTTTGCAAGTTATCGAGCAAAAATGCAAATCGGGCAAAATTATAGTAAGAAAAATAAAAATTTATCAATTATTTAATTGAAATGCCAGAAAGCGCACGGAGGTCAGTTGCACCCACGTTCAGTACTCGCTAGAGTCCACAAACTTCATTGAATCAACAAAAACAAAGAAAGGAGTCCACAAACTTTGGTAGTTATTTCTGTTTATTATGCTCATCTGAACCCCACTTTGATCCCAAATTAGATTTTCAACCAACACAATCATAATTCCCAAAGATTAAACATTAATTTATATTTTAATTGGGGCTGCTATTGCAGCTTTTGATGTTTATGGGTTTCTCCAAATTAAATACTGATTTACTTTACTATGTTTGGGGTCGTCCCACTCCCACTCCCACATGGAGACAGGGACACGTGGGTCGATTTTAATATTATGATGGTACGGCATATGAATAGATATATATATATATATACACATATATGTATATGGTTCGGTGTTCTCCCATGGAAAGTTTATTTGATTTAAAGTATTTGAATATTGCTGGGCACTTGAACACCTCTTCTTTTGAGATTCTTGCCCCCCCCCCCCCCCCCCCAATCCTTTGACTCTGTCTTAGTTAAGGTTTCAATAAACAATACCAATCAAGTGAAATCACTGTGTAAACAAACTACATGGCTCAGATCGATTAAGAGATTAAGAATAATAAATTTGAAAAGAAAATATGAATACATCCTCTTATAAGCATTGTGTAGTATGTACCATTTTATTTTATATATATATATTAGCGATTTTGATACATTTTATATGTGTGTTAAAAAAATTTATAGTATAAAATAAATAACAATATTTTTTTTCTATGTAATATTGATTTCTTTGTAATAGTTTTGATATATTTATTCAATTTTTTTATTTAAAATAAAAGATTATGATAAAATAATAATAATAATAGGGTATAGAATAATGGATGGGTTTTAAATGGTAATTATCAGATGAACTGTAGTTATGAGAATTAAAAAATAAAAATAATGGTATTGTAGACACATCATCGAAAAACACATCAAAAAGAATTAGTGCTTTATTAATAGTATAAATGATATTGGTTATTTTATATAGAATGAAGTATAGAGATTTTTTTTAAAAACAATTAAGTCTTATTTTATATTAAGGAAGTCGAGGGTTTTGGATGGTTTATAGATATTTTCTCCTTTTTTTACATGTTGAGATACTTTTTCATAAGAACAAAATCCTTAATAAATGCACTAATTGAATAATATGTTGTCTACTTTGACGTTTCATGTCTAGTATTACATTTTAGCACCATTAGATGTCGGGATTTGTGATACGACAGTTATATACCCCTTCACAAGCCTCTCAACTGAGATGTGGTCCACATAACAGGAATTAAAGAAGATATCAAATCAATTTATAAATTATCACTCCCCCTATATTCTAGATACTTCATGAAATTAGATTTTCCATATTTAGCAACAAATGTGGAAACATTAAATTTTCTTTCAAATCTTAATCTCAAATTTAAACTCATATTGCTCCTAACTAGTTTGAGGTTATTATCGCTATCAAATTGGTACATAAAGTTGAGTTTGAACTTAAACATAAATTTGAACTTCGACTTGTTATTGACACTGTTAACGCCCAAGTGTTAGACGAATTAAACTTCCCTGGTGCAGGAATACCGTGTGCAGCCGCGATTTATACCCTTGAATACTTTTTTGCTATAAATAGTATGGAGTACTTTAAAGCCATTTCAAGTTATAAATCATACACCAGATCTCAACTATACACCCCATATATGGGCGCAGTAAAAACACTATTTCTGCTAACAGTCATATTCCTTTTGATGATGATTTGCGTGTCCTGCGATCAATCTATCCACGAAAATCAACCAGTTAAAGGCACGAAGCAGATCAAAGGAGAGCCGCCACTGCCCGGAAATAAAGTGGAAACCATGCATGGGAATTTCAGAAGGACTAGGAAGGAATTTTCCACAAAACATATGCCAAAAATGGATGATTTGAAAGCCAGTACCCCTTCTGGCCACAGTCCAGGGATAGGACATACTGGATAAACAAGTAGATATATATGAAATATGTCTGAAGAGTAATACCTACTTTGAATTTGTGGGTTTCTCAAGCTGCTGCTGTTGTTGTCTTTTGCTGTTCTTTTCCGTTTTCACTTTTTCTTTTCTTTTTTCTTTTTTTTAAGCTTTTCTTAATTGGAAAAGCCTTTGTTCTGCTACCTGTAATCTTGAATAACTTTGATATATTTGTCCTCTCTTTGTGG